>RXID01012287.1:0-537501 GCA_005019695.1 Trichopus zeylanicus subsp. travancoricus | reverse complement strand
GTTATTTGCAAAAATCCAAATTTCAGGGACTTTTCTGTAAATCAGAATAATTTCAGGGGTTTATTTGTAAAAATTCGAATTTCGAGGACGTTTTTGTAAATCTGATTTTTTTCGGAGTGTTATTTGCAAAAATTTGAATTTCGGGGACTTCTCTGTAAATCAGAATAATTTCCGGGGGTTTATTTGCAAAAATCCGAATTTCTAGGACTTTTTTGTAAATCTGATTTCTTTCGGGGTGTTATTTGCAAAAATCCAAAATCTGGGATTTAAATATAAAAAAGTAAGTTTTTAGGGGGGTATATGTAAAATAATTGGGGGTAAAATCGGAATTTTTTGACAAAATTTTGATTAAATAACAATAAGGGGCTGTAAGTAAATATGGGCGAATTTGAGGGGGTGGGGGTAATTACGGAAATTACGGGGGGTTTACCGTAATTAAGGCTAATTAGGGGGGTCACCCGTAATTATCTCTTAATTGTATTTTAGTACGCCTTTAATGAGAAAATTTTGAATAATATATCCTCATGTACCATTTGATAGCTTGCATCATTGCACGCCAACAAAAAGTAAATACAACTTTTTTTTGTAATTAGATTTGATTGTCTTGTTTGACACCCACTTTCAATACTGGATAGAAATTATAGATATTATGTAACAATTATGTTCGTTCTACATAGTATACTGCTGGATCTACGCCCCATTGTTGTGAGAAGCTGATCTCTTTGTTTTCAACTGAACCTCCGAATTCAAATGAGCAAGAATGGCAATGCACTCGTCCCTGGAATATGGCAATTGCCTTCTGACATGAATTCTTAAGCATGCATTGTAATAAACAAACTTGTTTAACAATACAACAAAAATTGTGTAACATTTTAAATCATTACTGTATTTTCAAGCCCCTGTCAGATAGAAATATGAAACTAAAACACAGAGATCGTGCACTATGATTTTTCATCACAAATTATTCTTTTAAAGAGTGAGAAAACAATCACTGGCCTGATTCTGAATAGTATGCACACATTAAAAGGCAACAGGATGAACGGACACTTAGGGGCCGTTTGGTTTGATTCTCTGAACCCGAAATTGGGGGAATGGAGAGAATTGAGAGCCAATTTCCTTCATTTCTGTGTTTAGTTCGATTCTCACAAATCGGAATTGAGGGAATCAACTGATTCCAGCTGCTCCCGATTCCCTTTTTTTTTTCCTTGGCGAAAGGGTAGGCAAACAAGTTTTCCAGAGGAATTCGACGGTGGGACCCACAGCCAAATTCCCCCTTTCTCTGTTTTCCCCATCATTTCCTACAGCTTTCCCAACTACTTTTCCCTGTCCTCCTGCAGGATTCCAGCCGAGCTACTTTTCCCAACGCAGAACTCGTCATCCTCCCTCCTTCGATTCCGGCTCCTGAGCTGCTCCAGCGTAGAGCTCATTGTCTCTTTCGATTCCAGCTCCTGAGCTGCTCCAACGCAGAGCTTGTCGTCCTCCCTCTTTCGATTCCAACTCCTGAGCTGCTTCAGCACAGAGCTCGTCGTCCTCGTTGTCCTCCCCGACTATGCCTCGAATGCGCCCCGACCGCGCCCCGACTATGCCCCAACCGCGCCCCGACTGCGATTGTTAGAGAAGCATCCAAGAGAGTTTTGGGCCTCCGACCTTTTGATGTACAACTGATCGGTATCCTTACTACTCATATTATTTTTGTTCTGAATTTCCCTGTTTGTCCCATAATTTGTAACTAATTGACCTCTGTGTTCAGTGGCATTTATGGTTAAAATTCATGTTGGAAATCCAGCACTAACATAAATACGAGGCAATTGATTAAATTTGGATAGTAACAAATTGGGAAAATGGTTTTGTGTCGAGCTTTTTCTAGTTATGGTTATAGGAGCCAATGCATGTGTAACCCAATTCAGATAAGTCACCTCCATCGCTTGTTTCTGTGGCAGTACATTGTACCGAGCTGTTGTTTGCATATTATGAATTATGTGCTATCAAGGAGTTTGACGTAGCAACAAGTGTGATAGACGAGGAAAACACCGTTGCTTCTGTTAAGAACTTCTTGAATCCACAAGGAAGAGAGAAAATGCACTAAAGTAAAACTTTATTGAGAATAAAAGTTGTTCTCTCGTCCATAGGGCTGAAGGCCTATTTATACAAATATCAGAAGTCCAATTTGAGTAAGTTTCTGACTTCCAAGTCCTAAACTGAATACAACTCAGCTTGAACCCATTAATTGGGTTGGTAGAAGTCCTAAATAAGTTAACCTATGAAAATAAAATCCTAAATAAGGATTCATCCTTCCCAAGTCCTAAACTAAATAGGATTCAGCCCAAAATTAGTCTTGGATTGGTAGAATCCGAGAATAAGACCTAAGACATCATAATGAAGAGAATTTAAATATAGAAAGGTACTAAGGTAAATCCTAAGTTTAAATAAAAGAGTAAATCAAATCATTTGTCATGGCCCCTAGACTTCTGAATTAGCTTCTTTTAATATTTTTGAACTTCCTTTGAGTGTCCGACATCAGTGTCCCCTTCTTGTAAAGAACTCGTCCTCGAGTTATTTTATCGTAACTTGCAGTCCTCAAGTGCATGTTAGTCAAACAAATTTTGAATATTAAAAGTGTTTGAGATTCCAAAATCCTTCGGGAGGTCAATGACACAGGCATTGCTATTTATCTTTCTTAGTATCTTCAGTGGCCCAATTTTCTTCTGTTTCAGTTTGTTGTAAGTTCCAGCTGGAAACCGTTCCTTCCTCAAGTGCACCATAACCAAATCTCCTTCTTGAAACTCTTTTGGACGCTTATAAATATCCGCTTTAATTTTGTATTTGGCATTGGATTATTCTAATTTCTTCTTTACCTCAGTATGCACTTTAATAATTCTCTCCACCATATTGTTTGCAGCTATACTTGTTCCTAGCAATTTGGGCAACACCACCAAATCCAGCGGATGCTTTGAGATTCTTCCGTTGACAATTTCAAATGGCGATTTTCCCGTGGACCTGTTCTTCATGTTATTGAAAGCAAATTCAGCTTGTGCGAGTGCATAGTCCCACTGCTTTGGTTTGTCTTTTGCAAGACACCGAATGATGTTTACAAGTATTCGATTCACCACTTCAGTTTGTCCATCTGTTTATGGATGATAAGCACTGCTAAATTGTAGAGACGTATCAAATCGCCTCCACAATGTCTTCCAAAAATAACTTAGAAATTTTGTGTCACGATCAGAAGTGATAGTCTTTAGCATTCCATGTAGCCTTACAATCTCCTGAAAGAATATATTAGCCACCCTTGTTGCATCTGTTGTCTTTTTACATGGAATGAAATGTGCCATCTTGAAAAATTTGTCGACAACAACAAATACTGAATCTAAACCTCGTTGAGTCCTAGGGAGGCCCAAAACAAAATCCATCGATAGATCCTCCCATGGGGCATTTGGCACAGGCAATGGGGTATAAAGGCCAGTGTTTTGAGAGCTTCCTTTGGCTATTTGGCATACATAGCACCTTTGTACAAAGCGATCGATATCCCTCTTAAGTTGTGGCTAGTAGTAGCACTCTTCAACTAGTGCAATGCTCTTGCCACGCCTAAGATGGCTAAATTTCAAATAACATAACTTAAGAAACCATCAAATATATGGTTTGATCATCATTAAAACTATAAAAAGACACTACACTAAATATTAATAAGATATAATACTTAAAACCTACATAGTATAATTGAAAATAATTTACTATGACTAATCCTTATCTATTGTTTTCAATGACTTATGAAACTATTCATTGTATCCAATGTTGACCATAAAAAAGACAATAATGTCATCTTATTATGGACAAACATATCTAAATTTAAAATTCAATACAACTTAATTGCATATTAAAATACTTGATCATCCTAAAACTCCTAACAATTATCTATGTGTTGTCATGTTACTGATCACCTGGCCTCTATAAATAAGGACATGAGAGTAGACATTGAACCTATTCATCTTACATTTCGAAGTCATCTCGTCAAATCACACAAGTAAATGGCTTGTTGTTATGAGATAACCGACTTTCATCTTTTCCTCATTATTTATTGCTTAGAATCTATACGCTACATTGGATATCTCATCCATAACTAAGCATGTATTACTTGAGCCCAGACATAATCTTTTATTGCAAAGATGTCTTACACATATTACAACACCCAAGGTGATACATACATATTTGTATTTAGGAACAACACAAAATCTAGGACATATATCAATAATATCTAGACAAAGTCTTCCTCCTGGGCATGTGTGTATTTTTCTATATTATCCTCAAGCAACGCCAATACATTATCCCCATGTTTATCGATAGTCTAGGCATCCACAAGTTCTCAAATGGTATCTTTTTAAGCCTGCTAACACTGAACTCCACTTTTGATTTTCTAATGGAAATCTCATAAACACTCCTCTTTTAGCCTAAACTTTATATGTTTGCCTCCAAGTACAAACCCACCATATTTATTATGGTATGTAAGAAGTAGCTTACCATGAAAAGACTTGTAATTGTCTATGTCTGGGACATCAAGTAATTTGATGAACAATGTCGCCTCCAATGATATTTTATCAGTTTTAGACATCTTATTCTTCAAACAACTCAACATAGAATTTAGATTTGCAAAATAACACTTATGAGATATCAATATCTTTTCCTTTATCATTATAATTATAAGACATGTTACATACATATTACTATAAAACTTAAAGTATCAATAATGAAATAAGTATATAATTAAATATTAACCAAATAATATGATATATATGTATATAATCAAAATTGCTCTATTATGCATACAAATTATCTAAAATACTAATAATTAAATTATTATATACAAAAATTTTATACTACAAAATATACAAATTATATTATTACTAACAATCAACATTGCACTTGCAAAATAAATATAACCATACAAAAATAAATACAAATATTTCAAAAAAATAAAAATAAAATATAACATTTAGAAAATCAATAATTATCCCATAGTGACCACCAAAACTATTCTTTCTCAATGAATATGCTCGAAGCCCAAAATCAGACACAAATTATCTAAATTTATAATATAAAAATAATATTTTCCTTCAATTTATCTAAACTCCAACAAATTAAATAAAACAAACATAAATAAAAAATTACAACCTTATTTGATTTTCGTGATTCTACTAAATAAAGGGCATGACATTTCAACAGAAGCAAAGGGCTATATTTACAAGAGAAAGAATAGAATGATCATAACTAAGTATCAAGCGATAATGATGTCCAAATTGGAAAGAGAAAATAAATAAGAGAACAAAATTATTAAAGAGAATAGAAAACCTTTAGTTGAAATGAGTGATGGTTTTCAAAACCAAAAGAAAGGAATAAAATCATAATTTTTTATGACATCAAACATTAGCTATAATAGTATAACGGCATGGAAAAAGTTTTGTCCTATGTGAGGAGCTGAATAGAAATTTAGAAACTTGATGGGGTTTTCCAGAAAGTCCAAGAATTGGTAGGCAATCATTGGAATTTTTCCTTATAATTTGTGACATTTTTGAAGGAGTTCAATGTAACTTTGTTTTTTAAAATTATGTGGCATGTTGGAATATATGGGGACCAAGGCGCATAGAGGTAAGATTATGCTTCAGGTTAGAAGTAAGCTAGAATCCAGTTAAAGTTTCTCATATAGCGAGCTATGAAGCAAATTATGAGTTACATGTGTTTACGTGGAATTAGTTTTAAACTTATTAATATATTTTAGGGATAATTACGGGTGACCCCGTAATTAGCTTTAATTACGGTAAACCCCCCGTAATTTTCGATTACCGTAATTACCTCCCCTCAAATTCGCCCATATTTACCCACAGTCCCTGATGGTTATTTAATCAAAATTTTGCCAAAAAATTCCGATTTTACCCCCGGTTATTTTACATATACCCCCTAAAAACTTACTTTTTTATATTTAATCCCCGGATTTTGGATTTTTGCAAATAACACCCCGAAAGAAATCAGATTTACAAAAAAGTCTTGGAAATTCGGATTTTTGCAAATAAACCCCCGGAAATTATTCCAATTTACAGAGAAGTCCCCGAAATTCGGATTTTTGCAAATAACACCCCGAAAGAAATCAGATTTACAAAAAGTCCTCGAAATTCGAATTTTTGCAAATAAACCCCTGAAATTATTCTGATTTACAGAAAAGTCCCTGAAATTCGGATTTTTGCAAATAACACCCCGTCGCGCGGGCAGGGACGGGGGGGAGGCCGGCCGGCGGCAAGAGCGGAGGCGGTGGCCGGCGGCGGGAGCGGAGCCGGAGGCCGGGCGGGCGGGAGCGGAGGCAGAGGCCGGGGCGCCGACACGCCGAAACGCGAGCGCGGACGGCCACGGCCGAGGTCGTTCCGCCCCTGCGTGCCGCGGACGGAGGCCAAAAATTTATAAATACGTGCCGGGGACGGAGGCCGAAAATTTTTCTTTATAAATACGTCCAAAATTTATTTATTTTATAAATAAATTTTACAAATAAGTCATCGAAGGTTTCAAAACTTAAAATTTAAAATTACAAGTTTCATGTTGTACATTTACAAATAGACCCCTTCAATATTTTTATTTATAAATAAGTCTATATTTTTAATCATATTTTAAATAAAGTTTTACAAAAAAGACATTAGTGTTTTGTTCTATTTATAATTACAAATTTAATATTTATAAATTAAAAAATAGACCTTTAAATTTTTTTTTTAAATTACTCTAAATTTTTTTAAACTAATTTTTACATCTTTACATTAAAAATAGACCACCTTTAATATTTTTTTTTATAAATACGTCCAAAATTATTTATTTTATAAATAAATTTTACAAATAAGTCATCGCTTAAAATTTAAAATTACAAGTTTCATGTTGTACATTTACAAATAGACCCCTTCAATATTTTTATTTATAAATAAGTCTATATTTTTAATCATATTTTAAATAAAATTTTATAAAAAAGACATTAGTGTTTTTTATATTTATAATTACAAATTTAATATTTATAAATTAAAAAATAGACCCTTAAATTTTTTTTTAAAAAATAACTCTAATTTTTTTTAAAAAAACTAATTTTTACAAATACACCCCTCGCCGGAGGCCCGACGGCGCGCCGGACGGCCAGCCGGCACGCGGCCGCGAACGGCCTCCGCACGCGGCCGCGAACGGCCTCCGCACGCGGGACGGAGGCCGAGGCCGGCGCGCCGGCACGCGGGCGCGGACGGCCAAGGCCGAGGCCGTTCCGCCCCCGCGTGCCGGGGACGGAGGCCGAGGCCGGCGCGCCGGCGTGCCGGGGACGGACGGCCTAGGCCTTGGCCGTCCGCGCCCGCGTGCCGGCGCGACGGCCTCGGCCTCGGCCTCCGCGTGCGGGCGCGCCGGCCTCGGCCTCCGTCCCCGGCACGCGGGGGCGGAACGGCCTCGGCCGTCGCCGTCCGCGCCCGCGTTTCGGCGCGCCGGCGCCCCGGCCTCCGGCTCCGCTCCAGCCACCGGCCTCCGGCTCCGCTCCCGCCGCCGGCCGCCGCCTCCGCTCCCGCCGCCTGCCGGCCTCCCCCCGTCCCCGCCCGCGCGACGGGTTGTTATTTGCAAAAATCCGAATTTCGGGGACTTTTCCGTAAATCAGAATAATTTCAGGGGTTTATTTGCAAAAATTCTAATTTCGAGGACTTGTTTGTAAATCTGATTTCTTTCGGGGTGTTATTTGCAAAAATCCGAATTTGGGGACTTCTCTGTAAATCGGAATAATTTCCGGGGGTTTATTTGCAAAAATCTGAATTTCCTGAACTTTTTTGTAAATCTGATTTCTTTCGTGGTGTTATTTACAAAAATCCAAAATCCGGGGGGTTTGAATATAAAAAGAGTAGTGTTTAGGGGTATATGTAAAATAACTGGGGGTAAAATCGGAATTTTTTGGTAAAATTTTGATTAAATAACAATCATGGGACAGTGGGTAAATATGGGCGAATTTGAGGGACGAGAGTAATTACGGAAATTACGGGGAGTTTACCGTAATTAAAGCTAATTAGGGGAGTCATCCGTAATTATCCCTTTATTTATTGGTCATGGGACTTATTCGTCTCTCTCGTTTCTTTTGGGAAAAATTCTCGTCGCACAACATGTTCCCGTTTGCCAAATTTTTGGTACAGTTCGTGATTGTAGACTTCCATGTAGTATTGGCTATTTCTTGCAATCGGATTTATCACATTGTTGCTAACGAAACTTTAAAAAAAATTTTAAATTTTTTGAAAACCTCCCTCTAAATTTTTAAATTTTTAATATTCCTTTAAATTTCTTAATTTACTAACATTTTTGACTAATTGCATGATCCATATATTTTGATCACATAATCTATGTATTTTACATTATTTATGTGCTCGTAATATTTGTTCTTACAATTGTAGCAGGACGATTTTTATATTTAAATAAATTATGATCAAAATTAATTAGATATAGTTAGAAATTAAATAATTATGATTAAAATATTTTATTATAATTATTTAGTTTCAATTGTATTTATTTGATTTTTATCATAATTATTTAATTCTACTCATATATATTTGGTTTTGATCCTATATATATAAAATATATTGTTATAAGTATAAAGATATATATTATAATACTATTGTATGCACAACAATAAATTAAAGTATATTAACATTGATTGATTGGAATTTGAAAAATCAAAAGAAATTTTTAGAAAAATGAAAATTTTTAAGGAGGTTTAGAGAATTTCCCAAAAATTAAATATTTGTATACTAATCATTCCTTTAAATAAATCCACAGACATGCAAAATACATGTTAGTCAAAAGATTAGGACATAAGTGTAATCTCAAATGTTAATTTTTATTAAATTCACTCAAATAGACAAGCATCATATTCATAAATCAATTTAAATATGACTATTTTTTTAAATTTTTTGTATGTATAAATTTTTTTTGCTTTTTATGAATATTATTTTCTATATTTATTTTTTTTAAATTTTTTTAGGTATTTACAAATTTTTTTTAAAAAAATCTTCTGAACCAAGATTTGAACCCATATCCTTTAAATAAAAAATAAGAAATTTAACCAACTAAATTATAATCTATTAGTATTTTTTTATAATTTATATATTTTTATTTATTTATTAAAAAAATTAGGTCTAGGTACGATATGACCCACTAGCTTGGGCCATACCTGACGCCCAAAAAAATCTCATAGGCAGTGTTAAAAATGACCCATTTTATACCATACAATTTTGGCGGTCTAGTCAAACAGGCCGTGCTAACATCTTTACCCATCACCTCCATCCTCGACACTATGCTATCCGCCATCTCCCTCGATGCCGCCAGTTAATCTGGTGAGCTCTCCTCCCTCCTCTCTACCCTCTCCTCCAACTCCTTATGTAGGTCCTCTCTTTTTTTTTCCCCTCCCTCTCTGATTGTTCGTCCTTGACTGAACCTCCAACTCTCTCCACGGCGTGATCCTTCTAGAATCTACACCCTCTCCTCCCTCTCTATCCTCGATCTCCTATCCAGAGATCTCCTACCATAGATGCCTCTGCCCAATTTGATGGGTCTCAACGTGAAGGGGAACTTCCTCACCAAAACCGAAAAGGTCCAATTTTTTCACCTTGGTCCCTTTCTTGATCCTTTTATCTTCTTATTCTTCTTTTGATCTTTGCACAACATTTGTTTCTGATTGATGACTTCAGATTATCTTGAGGGCGATCATATCTTTTTAGGGCCTTCTTTTTTATGAATGATCAAATAAACTTTTAGCCGATTTGAATGTTGTTAGAATTTTTTTAGGCATATGGATTTGCTGTTGGATACGTTTGGCATTTGATCTCTATGATTGGAAGACTTCAAATGATCTTGAAGGTTTTCATTTTCTGTGGGGAAGGTTTGACCTTGAATCTTCAGATCTTGGCAATTTTCTTTTAGCTCCAAGCCAATAGTTGGAATATTTATTCTTGAATTTTGTTGCCCTTTTCGAGTACTTTTCCTTCATTTGGCTAAGTTTATTATATTTTACATCATTTTAGAGAACAATGATGCTAACTCTAACAAAATTATTTTGAAATATGTGCTTATATTAACAATATGCACCGTCATTTTAGAACTGACAAGATGGCAGAAAACATTGCCTGAAGACACCCATGTTGTATAATTTAGTATCATCCTCATTTGAGAGGTAGTTTTTAATCAAGAAAATAATTTGTTAACATTTTGATGAGTAAAAGGTTATTCTTACTTCAAAAATTACACTTCTGTTCAGTTCCTTCTTTTACTAGTAGTTGGATACTTAAGGAACTGAATTTTAGCACCATTGTATGCTTAGATGTCTGAGATTATTCTTGATGAACCTATCTTATCAAATTAGAGTCCATATAAAGGTGTCAAATGGGCCATGTTGGCACAGCCTATTTTACCATGGTACCATTATTCTTATGGATTGTGTTCGGTATAACTTGCAATAGTAACAAGTTGTGTCGAGCATAGCTTGTAGGTTTTTGAGAGCGTTAGGTATAGCACACAACCCATGTGTTACTGGACCTGGCCATGCTAGACCACCTGGCCCGATATCCCTATTTTATTATTAAATTAAAAATATAACAAATTTAGGAAAATTGTAAAAAATATAAAAATTAGCAAAAAAATTCTAAAAGTATTGAAAAAAAAATAGAGATAAATTTAAAAAATTATAAATTGATTTATAAGTATCATGTCCATCATAATTGATTATTGAGTAGCAATTTTCCAAATTTTAAAATTTTTATAAAATTTAAAATAGTTTTATATATTTTTTAAGTTAAATTTAATTACAAAATGATTCAATTGCTCATTGCCACTTAGCATAGAGTAGTTGAATCACTTGAGAGAGCACCCAGGAGCACAAAGAGGAGGGCTTAGTGGAAGGAATTTGAAATTTTTGTGGGCTGGGCTATGTCAGCTCATGTGTCATTCGATGTGCGGTTCATTTGTGAGGTGGGCAGTGCCTGGTCCACAAACTATGAGGAGGGTGTTAGGCATGGTTGCTACAGTAACTATATCATGCTTGATACAGTCTATTGTGGGCTGACTTAGTATGCCAATATTCCAATTTGACACCTCTAGGTTTATATTTAGAAAGTTGCAACAATTTCTCCCTATCTAAACTTACCTTATGCTAGAGCCTTTTCTAAGAAACAACTGTCATATTGTTTATCCATTATGGGATCAAAATTGGTGGTCCAGGATGACAAAAATCTCAGAGAGTAATCTTAAAATAACAAATCAAAATATGTAGTGGTTTGAGTGCACAATCAGGTATTATGAAAATATGATTTTCAATAAATACAAATCTCTATTGTTAATTACCCTGATGGTTGTCAAGAATATCCTAAACTGAGAAACTTAGCTAATAAAATAAAGACATGAAAAAAGAAAAAAACATGATTTGATTTATTAAGAAAGGGTATGTAGCTTAACCAAAAGTATACCCTCACTTTATAATGAATTTAAATTTGTAATCATGGAATATATGAAAATAAGAAAGAGAAATGAGAAAGAAGTTTGATACTTGCTACTGCCTTGCTCTCGTGCAATTGATCGAGTAGAATTTGACTCAAATGAGTATTGAGTTGATCTTTGACATATATTGATAATATATTGATGAATGTGGCCAACTGCCTTGACTTGTAGTATCACCAATGACTTTTGGGGTTGACTAGGTTTGAGAAAAATGTCATCAATGACTTTTGAGATTTACTACCTTTGAAAAAAATATCATTAACGACTTTTGAGGCCAACTAGTTTTGAAGGGAACATCATCAATAGCTTTTAGAGTTGACTAGATTTGAAGGAAGAGTTATCAATAGCTTTTGGGGTGTGTTGTTGATTGACTTTATTTGAACAAAATATTTGACTGACTGAGTAAACGAGTTCAAGTCTGTCTTACTTTGATTTGATTTGAAAGAATGATTAGCGGATTTAGCTTGTGATAATGATTTTTGATTTGATGATCGACGACCTTTTTTGGCTTATTGTCGATCAGTTTTAAAGAATTGTCAATGACTTGTGGGATTGACTTAATTAAGCATCACCAATGACTCTTAAGTTGGCTTAACTTTGAAGTGTGATTGACAGTTTTGAGCATATTATTGGTTAACTTCGTTTGAATAAGAAGTTTGACTAACTGACTAACTAAACGGGTTTAAGTTTATTTTAATTCGGTTTGATTTAAAGAAATGATTACTAGTCATGTCTTATACTAATCATCTTTGATTTGATTATTGACGATATTTCTTGTCTTGTTGTTGATTAGTTTTGAAGCATTTCCAACAATTTTTGTGGTTGATTTAGGTAAACATCACCAATAACTTTTAAGTTGGCTTAACTTTGAAGTGTGGCTGATAGATTTGAATACATTGTTGGTTGACTTCATTTGACCAAGATGTCTGACTAACTGACTACTTGAGTTCAAACCTATCTTAGTTTGATTTATTTGAAAGAATGATTAGTGGCCTTAGTTTATGCTGATCATTTTTTATTGGATGATCGATGATCTTTTTTGGCTTATTGTCAGTTAGTTTTGAAGCGTTGTCAATAGTTTTTGGGGTTGTTAAGCGTCACTAATGATTTTTGAGTTGGCTTAGTTTTGAAATGTAACCAACAACTTTGAGCATATTGTTGGTTGATTTCATTTGAACAAAGCGTCTGACTGACTGATTGATTAAGTGAGTTCAAACCTATCTAATTTGATTTGATTTGAAGAAATGATTAGCAATATAAGCTTATGCTAATCATCTTTGATTTATAATTGACGATTTTTTGACTTATTGTCAATTTGAAATATTGCCAATGGCTATTAAGGTTGGCTTACCTAAGCGTCACTAATGACTTTTGAGTTAGTTTAGTTTTGAAGTGTAACCAATAGATTTGAGCATATTGCTGATTGACTTTGTTTGAATAAGGTGTCTAATTGATTAACTAAATGAGTTCAAACCTAATCTGGTTTGATTTGAAGAAGTGATTAGCAGTTTGAGTGAATTGATAACTGATGATTTTTCTTGGCTTGTTGTCAATTAAATTTGAGATGTCATCGATGGCTTTGAGCTTACTATCAGCTAATCCTAATTGATCTTAGATCTAATACTGATTGGATTTTTATTGGATCTTTAATGGATTTTGGATCCAATCCTGATTAGGTTCTTAATGGATCCCTAATGGAATTGGATCCAATTGTTAATTGGTTATTTATAGATTCTTAATGGATATTAGATCCAACCTTAATTAGGTTCTTGGTGATTAATGGATATTGCATCCAACCCTTAATGAGTTTTTTATAGATCCTTAATGGATGTTGGATCTTATCCAATTTAGTTCTTGATGGATTTTAATGAATGTTGGATCCAACCCTTAATAGGTTATTGATGGATCCTTAATAGATGTTCAATCTATCCTTTAATGGGTTCTTGATGAATTTTTAATAGATGTTGGATTCAACCCTTAATTGGTTCTTGGTGAATCCTTAATGGATGTTGAATTCAACTCTTAATGGGTTCTTGATATATTCTTAATGGATATTGAATCCAACCATAATTGGGCTTTTAATAGATCCTTAATAGATATTGGATCTAGCCCTGATTGGGTTCTTGACGGATTCTTAATGGATATTGGATCCAATTCTTAATGAGTTCTTGATGGATCCTTAATAGATGTTGGATTTGACCCTAGTTGAATTTTTAATGGATCCTTAATGTATATTAGATTCAACCTTGGTTGGGTTCTTGATGGATCCTTAATGGATGTCAATCCTATCTAGGTTTTTGATGAATCTTTAATGGATGTTGGATCCAATCTTTAATAGGTCCTTGATGGATCCTTAATGAATGTTGGATCCGACCTTGACTGGGTTCTTGATAGATCCTTAATGGATGTTTGATTGGGCTCCGGTTAAGTTCTTGATGAATCCTTATTGAATGTTGGATTCAATCCTTAATGGTTTCTTGATGGATTGTTAATGGATCTTGAATCCAATCCTTAATGGATTCTTGGTGGATCCGAGTCAACCTGTTAATGGGTTTGGGTTCAAACTTTAATGGACTTGAGTTCAAGTCCAAGTTGGTTTGGTTCAACTTAGTTTGGGTTCAAACTTTAATGGACTTGAGTTCAAGTCCAAGTTGGTTTGGTTCAACTTAGTTCTGATTCAGGTTTGATCTGTTCTGGTTCAGATTCGACCTATTCTAGTTCATATTTGACATGTTTTGGTTCGAGTTTGGCTTGTTCTAATCTAGGTTTGACTTGATTTTGGATTTGGATTTGAGTTTGATTTGACTTAGTTAGGGCTCGGTTCAAATTGGGTTTGTTCCAGTTGGAACTTGGTTTGAACTTGTTTGACCCTATTTGGGTTTGTTTTGAATTTGATTTGAATTAAATGTGGCTTAACTTAATTCAAGTTCAATTCGAACTTGTCTTGATTTAATTTGGATGGTGTTTGACTAGATTTAAAGTTATATTCGACTTGTTGTGACTTAGTTAACATGTTATTTGACGTGATTAAAGTTTTATTCAAATTTATTGTGATTTAGCTCGAATATTATTTAACTTGGTTCAAAATTTTATTCAAACTTATTATGCTTTACTTTGAATGTTGTTTGACTTGGTTTAGAGTCCTATTCAAACTTGTTATCATTTACTTCGAATGTAGTTTGGAGTTCAATTCAAACTTATAATGGTTTAGTTCGAATGCTTGACTCAACTTAGAGTACTATTTGAATTTGATGTGATTTAGTTCGAATGTGGCTTGACACGTTCTAGAATTTTATTTAAATTTATTGTGGTTTATTTTGAATGTGATTTGACTCAGTTAGAGTTTAGTTCAAACTTCTCTGGTTTAGTTTGAACGTTGTTTGATTTGGTTAAGAGTTCTATTCGAAGTTGTTATAACTTGACTCAATTTAGAGTTCTTTTTGGACTTGTTATGAATTAATTCAAATGTTGTTTGACTCAATTGGAGTTCAATTCAAATCTATTTTAATTTCAGGTTAAAATCTAAGTTTGGACCGATCTAAGGCTTAGTCCAATCTAAACTCAATCAAGGTTCAATCTAAACCCAGGTCATCAATTTTTTGATTGAAACAGGCGATCGATTGGGCTACTGGATGACCGATCGAGCAGGCATCATTCCAGATTTATCAGAACTAGATGACTGGACGACAAATTTAGATACCGATTGTCCAACAAAGAAGGTGTCTTTCTTGGTTCATCAAAATTGGTTGACCGGCTGAGCGCATGCTAGTCCTTGATGGATGAGAATTAATCAATTGATTTGGAAAACTGGATGACCAATAGAAGATTTTCTACATAAGTGATTATTAGTTTTAGTCTGTTTCTTTTGTCAATTCAAGTTCTTTTGTTATTTTGTTCAAGTTCATTAATTTTGTCTATATATTTTAGCCGAATTGGCTTGCGTTTAATATTATTGAGTTATTTTAATCAATTTATGTTCATCAATTTTATCTTGGTTTGAGAGCTCGTGGGTTGTCATAATGACTTTGGTTGAGTCTGCGATCTAATCTTGAATCATGTTAACATTCAAGCGAGTCTACATACTGGTCTTGAGTCCAAATTGGTGTTTGGACAAGTCTCCAAACTGGCCCTTAACCGAATTGACTTTTGGACGAGCCCGTGGGTTGATCTTTAGTCATAATAACTTTTGGATGACTCGGCAGGCTAACCCTTAGTCAAAATTTGATTTTTGGGTGAGCCCACAAGGTGGGCATAAATTGATTGGACTTTCAGGTGAACCTGCGAATTGGCCCCTGGTTCAAATATACTTTTAAGTGAGTCTACAGACTGACCTTTAGTCCAAATTGACTTTTGGGTGAGCCCATAAGTTGGTTTTAGGTTAGAATGACTTTCGAGCAAACTCGTAGGTTGACCCAGATCGGAGTTAACTTTCGGGTGAGTTTGCAGGCTGGTCTCTAGTTAAGGTGACTTTCGAATGAGTGGGGGGCCATAGTGGTAACAAAGGCTACTAAAGGGTGTAGGGTATGGTGGAGGATGGTGGAGATGGGCAAGGTTGTTGGTGGCTACAAGCATGGGGCGATTGTTCCTCCTCTCTCTGAATCTTCTCCTTTGGTTCTTCTATGATGCCTCTTTTCATTCCTTTGATTTGTGCTCCTCTCTAATATTTCTGTTGATTTTCATCCTCTCTGTGTTAATTTTTTTGTAGGTTTTATAAGGTTGAGAGGATCTTCAAATCGAATCATTCATTAATTTAAATTTGAGATTTGATTAGATTGCAATCAGAATTCAAATTTGGATTTTTATATCGTTGATTGATATATTTTGAGATTGCAATTTCCTTAAGTGAAAATTTGTTAATTACTAATGAGATTGGATAAGGATCTTTCAAGACTTAATTGAATTCTAAATAAAATTTGAAATTTAAAATTTATCCTTGATTGATGTGATTTGAGATTCTAATCTTGATTGAAATTCTATTGATTGTTGATAAGATTAGACAAGAATTCTTTCTAGATTTGATTGAATTCTCAATGAAATTTGAGTTTTGAATCTTATCCTTGATTAATGCAATTTGATATTGCAATTTTAATTGAAATTCTGATGATTGCTAATGAGATTGGATAATAATTTTTTCCAAAAATTGTGTTGATTTATCAAACTCAAGCTGCATTAGATGACCATTTGAGAAATCAATTGACCAACAGAGAGGTCATGCTAGTCTTAGCTTATCAGAACTAGTCAACTGGTTGATGAACCAATCGACTAACAAAGCATGGTGAAACTTGGTTCATGAGAACCAGTCGATTGATTGAGAAACTGGTTGATTAGTAGAAAACTTCTATTGGCTCGTCTGAAGTGGATGACTAGTTTACTAAGTGGTCGACTCATTCGGCACATTCTAGGGCGTACAAGCCTAAACTTTGATTAGATTTGATTTGGAGTCAAAATTGATTCAAACACCTAGCTTTTAGGATTTTGAGCTTATTGAAAATCCTTTGGGCCTAGATGTAGAATTGAATCCCATCAAACTGTCTTCAATTTGTTAGTTCTTTGAGAAAAATTATCATTTTTTCTTGAATCATTCTTAATAATATAGTGGATAAAATAATAATCCACAATTGTGATCTTTTGGTTTCTCTTTTCTCACCTCGTAACAAACTATGATAAATACTCAACTTTGGATTAAATAGATTTGTTTAAACAAAAATGTGCATCTATATCTTTTCTAAAATTTATACTAGTGTCTTTTTTATTGCTACAAATTTGAACCACTGTGCTCTTTGAGAGGAAGTGAAAAGATTTGTTCCTTGTTTAAATCACTGTGCTCTTTAAGAGGAAGTTTTCCATAAATCTAGTGAGGATATTGACATATGACTCCAGTTTTTGCTCAGTTTTCACTGGTCATATGCTTGGGTGAACAAAATATTGACTGAACTTTTCATATCTACAATGATACATTGTGTCACATAATCATCTAGTATTATTGAGATAACCAACACATCATTGTTCGAAGTTGAAATTCCCTGTAAATCCTTTATTGAAAAGACAATATTTCTATGTTCGGGCTTACAATTCTATTTCTTTATTTCTATCTTCTCTTTCTCATGCCCTCTAGTGATGGCTCGGCGTTTAGGGATGAATGTCGAGACTTCACTTTGAGCTAGTGAGCTTGTTAAGATCATGTTGAGGTTACCCTTTAAAGGTGGATTTTGCAACTCTGAGAAGCAATTCCTCTAAGAAGAGGTTTGCAGTTGATATTCCCGCATGTTAGCTCCTTCGGTTCATTCATCTTGGTGTATGAACTACCTGAGGTGTCTCTTTGTAATGAGTTTTTCTATCTCATCTTTGAAGTGTTTGCATTTGTCATTGTCATGACCATGCTCTTAGTGGAAATGACAATGCCTAGTCGTATCGAGATTTTGCTGTGCTGTTCGGATGGGATAACATCTTTGTAAAAAGTCTCAGTGTTCAATTTGTGTTAGGACTTCAGTCTTGGAGTTATTTAGTGGTGTATAATCCTAGAACTCGGATTGACGCTATCATTCGATTCTCTATTTTTTCCGATTTGGGGGTTTGTCTTCCCAAAGCTCTTTCTTCTACTTATTACTAGCCTCAGATTCTTACTTTGTTGAAATGACATTTTCGATATCAATGTGCTCTTTGACTAGCTGGATGAACTTTACTAGACCTTTTGGAGGTCGGTAAGCTATTTCACAGGCCACCTGAGGTTGCTGAATTCTATTAATTATAGCAGCGAGGATGATAAAAGTATCTAACTCGGTTACTTTCAACTGAGCCTTGTTGAAGTGAGCTAAATGTTCCTCAAGACTCTCGCGCTCCTTTTGCTTTAGTACTAGTAGTGTTGAGGGGTTTTTTTACTATGGTACTAATGAGATAAACTATTCTATGTATTTATTCACCAAGTCATCAAAATAGGTAATTGAATACTTCGGAAGCTTGCAGTGTTATAAGAAATGCCTCACACATGGTAGAGTTTCATGCGTCTTGTAAAATTATGACATTTTGGAATACGCTAACATGATTGATCAGGTCTTTCAAACCAATATATATCTTATATGGAGGTTGTCAAAATTTTAGCTGAATGGGAGAATATGCAATTTTGGGGATCAGAGGAGTTTCGTACCTCATGTGGCTCGGATGGCTTAGGGTTCCATATCTCTCACAAGTTGCATACATGTAGTCTCTCCTAGGGCATCATAGGCATCCCTATCCGACGCTCAATTAACGTGTGGAAAATATGTAGCTTCATTAGTTGGATCATAAGTGGGGTCACACATATCGTAGTCCTTTGAAGGGTGGTACCGAAGGGAAAATACTGTCGATGGCTCACAGTAGCTTGGGTGTTGCTACGCATTGAGGTGCAGCTAGCTCACAATATGATGTTGTGACTCGTGTGTTTGGTTCGATGCAGCACCTTAGATAGTAGCCAAATTTTGTTATTGTTAAGTTTGTAATGTTGGCATAACTACGCTTGAACCTTCAATAGTTGTGTAATCTGCTATACAATAGTGGCCAAGGTTTGAAACGATTGTCGGCTAATTGAATTGATAGATCCTAGAGGTACCTCAGGTATCGCTTATTGGGTAGTGCTATGGGGAGGCCTAGGTGCCAAGGTAGCTTGTTAAATGGGTGCACTTCCTATTAGGTGAATTATGGAATTTCGCTAGTGTAAGAGACATCTATCCCCAAAGTAGATTCTTAGATGATGATGCTCGTGTCACCTTGGGTGGCATTGTTGAAAGATCGTAGCAGATCTATTTGATTAGCTAGAAAGAGAAGTGGAGCAGATTTCCATGAAAGTACTAATTTATTGACAGAGCTCGATTCTCCACCAATTTTGGTTCAAAAGACTCCTTAAGGTCAATCCACTAGGACACTTTTTCACTAGTCTACAACAGGAGACAAAAGTGAGGAGGACCATTAGGAACTCTCTGACGGCAATTGCTCCAACCCTTAAGTCAATTATGAACACACAAAGTCTATGTTGAAAGGAAAGAGACATGAGTCTTTAACTTAATAGAGACAATCATGTTTTATAGGCTGTGGAGCATATCCAAATCTCTCGATTCAAGAATTGTAATCTTTCTGGATTACGTGTGATAGATTGCCATCGATCCCATATTTATCAGGATTTGCTTTAGGATAGGAGTCCATAATGATCCAGACTTTGGTTAAGGGCGAGGTATCCAAGATCAATAGATACTTGATGTAATTGCTTTGGCTAAAGATACCTAGCTCTTTATATCCCGGTGTTGGAGTAAGTCAGGCCTCTTGTAGCCCATGTACTGAGAGTTTATTATAGCTTGGCCTTAAAATGGTTCTTTACCTCAGTGTGTATTGGCTCACGATTGGTCTAGGATTTGGTTCTTGTTAACCCTTTAATTTGACCGATTCACTTTGGTTATCATCAACAACCATTAAGTGATACATTACTATAGTATTCTTAGATGTAGCTGCTTTCTAATTCAAATAATATTGTATAGGATAACTACATATTGCCCTTATATGAGAAATACATTTTCTACCTTGTCAATCATAAAATTCTGATGATGGAAAAAAAAATTGATATAAAAGTCAAGCACCAATTTAGATGGAACCATGATTAATACTTGAAATATTGTATTTGGGTTTTCTATTATTAATTGCATTGATTTGCTAAATCTTGTAGTGTGATTGAATTACAAAGCAATAAACACTTGAACTTAAAAAACTAAAAACTAACACCCTTTTTTTCTTGAATATTCTATATAGGAATTATGCAAAAGTCCATATCCAGGAATTATGCAAAAAATATTCCTCCTAAAACTTATTCCATACTGGAGCATGTAGTCTAGTCTAAGGCTTGGCTTGCAAATGAAATGCAAGCAACTTAAATGTGCCTATAGTTGTATTTAAGAAAGATTTTGTAAGGTAACTCTCTATTGGTAAACCTAATTTCAGAAGTGAATCATGTCAAATGCTCGTCATTCTTTTTTTTCAATCTTGATTTGGTGCATTTCTTGCTTTGCATAGAATGTTTTATTGAGGAGCTCAAGTCTTCATATTGCCCTTTAGCTCTTCAATGTGTCTCAAAGATGAACAAGTCCCTTTCTACCCTGAGTTGTAACTGATTGTTATAGATGGAACATATTTTGTTGATATTGTCTACTTTGATAAGTTATTTGAGAAGGAAAAAAGAACTTTTTCTAGATATTTCCTGATAACTGGGTGAATAAGATTATCATATACAATTAAGTCTATCCACCTTCCTTTCCATCATTTGAGCTATTGTGTACATTAAGAAGAAAGTACTGCTATATGTTCCATATAACAAAATAGGTGAATAATCTCATATCAAATATAGTTGCTGAGTTTCTCTGATAATGACAGCATCATTCTTTTTTATGTTTTTGGGATGAGAAGGTTTCTTGCTCATTTCCTCCTACGGACTCTGAACTAGTTATGTGTTGATGTTGTGTGGATGTGTTTGCATAGTTTCTTTATATTTTGGGGCGTTGGGGTTATTTTGTGGTTGTTTGCTTTTGTGTTTAGTGCTTTAGCAGGAGTTTGATTATCCATGTTTTATATGTGAGATTATTTACTCAATAGTTGTGCTGATGTAAAATGAACTTCGTCAAAACACTTGACAAGAATCTTGTTCCTTGAAAATGTTTCCAAGATATATTGGCGGATTTGATGGTTATTGTTATTCTTACTACCACATATTTTTCTATAGATACCTGGCGGTATGTTAGTATGAAGTATAATCTTGATTATGGCTATTATAGGTCCTTAATTCATGAATTTATGATTATTTGGTTGATGGTGGGTCATGCAAGGGGCAGTTAATGTCATTGGTTTTGGTGCAAATTTATCTGCATGCGGCCTTAGGTTTATGTTTTTTCTTAACACAAACTTGTAATAAAAGTTTTTATTGAAAAATGTAAAACTAAATTTAGTTTGAAGAAATAGTCATTGTGAAGTGCTAAATTAAGTTGCCCACACCAAAATCGGAACTGAGAAATATGTGATCTTTTCTTCATATGTGACTCTAGATTAAGAAATCCTTTTGTCCTTCCAAATTTTATTTTTGAAGATTATTACATAATTGACTCCTTTATGACATGCTAGTTAACTTTTTTATCAATTGATATGCGTCACTAGCTTCATCAGTTCTATCAACTTTCCATGCCTATTTTTGTGTTATGCTCAATATTGTCATGTATCAATGAAATTGAATTGTGTGTTGTTGCTTGGGATAATGATTTATGTTATTAGTATCAATTTAAATGATAGTATAAATATTAACACTTGCTTGGGTTTGACAACAATTACCTAATAATTTATTTGATGCATATGTCATTTATGTTCTTCGAATCAGTCTTCATATTTACCTCCATTACATTTTCGCAGTTTTGTAGGTATGCCTACCTTTTGAAGGTGACCTCATCTCACTTTTTTTTCACCATGCTTACGCGTGCTGTGAAGTTCAATTTTCATGTGATCTACTTTGTTTCATGGTTTTGGAGCAAACAATCTTTTGTAAGGTTTGCTTAGACATTCTATGGTTTAGTGTGTCTACATAGTTGGCTGGGGTGAGGGATGTGGGTGCAAGTGTCAGCATGGTGTTTTGGTCTTATGGTGTTATGTACTTTTTGCATAATGGTTTTAGGAATGTTTGCCGGTATGTTAGGGGTTTGCGTGGGAAGTGGTATTGGTTGTCTTAGATAGAGAATGTGTGGGTAGGGGCTATCATAGGGGTCCAATTTGTGTGCATGACATATATGTTGGTTGTCGAGTAGCATATTATCATGTCCAATTAGTTATTTTTAGACTGTCACACTAACCTAGAATGATAACTATTGCTATGTTGGCTTAATTTATTGTGGAACACTATTAAACCCACTAACTATTCTGAAGCTATATCAATAAATATTTCAGAAGAGATCCATTGAGCATCCCATGTTTGTAGTTATCAAAAAACTATTGGAATAAGACATTTGTGGCCCATTAACCAAACCAAGATGGACAGATAATAGACCATGAGGCCAACTAAACGGTCAATTTTTTATCACATGGTGCAGCCGGTTAAATGACCACTGTGTCCCAGTAAAAGCCTGAGATAAGGCTCATTGCGCAGCCCATTATACAGGCTGATTATGACGTCCTAAATCTTGGTAAATAGGCCGTAGTATGATCCAGTACTGGCTTACAATACCCTATTTGGTCAATTGTGGCCCAATAAAGGCCTATTTGTGACCCATTAAGGGATATGGTAACAACCCACGAGAAGACTTATTTGTGGCCCATTGGGTGGCTCATTTTTTAATCCACTATCACCAAATAAATCCGATTACCTGACTAATTTTGACACGTTAATGTATCCTACAAATGCACCCTATGTTAATTAACTATAAATTTTATTTCCCAATTAATAATGCATGTTTCAACTAATTAGCCATCCAAATAAACATCTAATGGCTTCGCATAATAATCTATTAGAATATTTCTACCTGTATATTATTTCAAAATTTTTTCTGTGAAAGGTTTCAGCGACTCATTCCATGTTCTCTCCCTTTTATGATCATTGTAGTGCTAATTGGATGCCAAATCACTGTATGGAGTGGATATCCAATCATTGATGTTCTAAGTTTTTGGCAATAATTTTAGGATACAACACAATATTCTTGTTTCTAATGGATATTATAAACTTTTATAGACTTGGTGACTAGTGAGAAGTGGATAGCCTAAAACAACAAGGTGGGGTAGCTAATTGAGTGGCGATTTATTGAGCTAATCTTGTTCTCAATTATACTCTCATATTGTTTGCAAGTGTTTGTGGATGTGAAGTCTTTGTTAGAACTTATTATTTGTTTGACACTATGCAGCTTCTATTACCAATTTGGTCACTTTTGACAGACCCAAATCCGATGACCCACTGGTACTTGAGATTGCTCATATGTACAAGACTAACAAGGTCAAGTATGAGGTGACAACCCGTTCTTGGACCCAAAAATATGCCATGGGGTACATGAACATTAGGTGTCATTTTGTGCCTTGTGAGATTATGTGAGTCTCTTTTTGGAGTGCATGTGTTTCATTGTTACCTTGTAGCTGTAGGACAAAAATCATATATACTTTCCTGTAGCTATGATTTTGTGCTATCTTCTGTTTACATCGAAGGACCTTGTTAATTGTTAACTATGTTTTATAGTTTTTATTTGGATGGTCTTTGTTGAAGATGTATCTGCAATTCATTTGTTGCCCTAATATTATAGTATGATCTACAAATTCTATTTGAAAATTTCAATTTACATCCTTGAGTTCTCACATTATTATGTAAATTGTTATATGATTTTGGTGATGTATACCTATAGTTGTTGATTGAAGAACTGAAAGAATTATAAAAACTAGATGTTCTAATATTGAATGCAACCAAAAAAAATTATTTACATGTAGCATTAATGTAGGCAATTAATGATTTTTCGACGTACGCATATCTTTCAGGATATAATACCAAAAAGGAACAAACATATTTTGTGTGTGGAAAGAACATGTTGTACAAGTGGTTAAAATATTATTGAAAACTTTGTTACATATACCACGGATAATGTTTATCTATTGATCATAGATCTTAATGAGATAAGATTGCGTTCGATGGGACATATAAGTGTGGCACCCGTTTCTCCCAACTATTTGGATTTGAGGTACTAAGCGAAGTAGGGGAAACTCAAAATCATGTAGAGAAGTGTGGTTGTGGTCCTATCTCCAAGAGGATGGAGACTTCACAAATGATATCGAAGACTGCTCAAATATGAAGTTCAATTGGAAGAAGATAAGTGTCTTTCTTGATTTGTCGTATTGAAGCTCATTATATATTTGGTACAATCTTGATATTAGGCACATTGAGAAATTTTTTTTTCAAAATCTATTGCGGATATTGCTTGAAAACTTGAATGCACGACTAAATATGAAAGCTATTGGTATATGGAGGGCATTTCACTTGGAGGATAGAGTTAATAGAATATTTTTTCCGTCAGTTCCATTCACCATGAGCAAACAAGATAATGAGATTTTTCTAAATGTTAAAAAATGTGAAAGTTCTAGATAACTAGGTGTCAAATATTTCAAGTGCATGAATATAAAAGAGTATTAGTGAGCATTCTGCACGGCTCATGATCCAATTGAGACTTTTTGCAAAAGGCAACAAATTATCGATGCCCTACTCCGACTGGCGGACCATCTAGACAGACATAAAGGTAGTATTTACTTATATCATATTTTCTTGGATAATTATATTTATTATATTTCATATATTTTTTATTTTTTTAATAAATTTTTTGTTCAGGCCAATATGAATTTGGAGGATAATACAAAGAAAGACATTATGCAGTCCCTTAACAAGCATTGGTGAGACTAGAAAGCGGACATGAAGAAAAAAATATTTCATGCCATATAAGAATAATATATAAAGACTTGCCACCTATCCAAATCCGAGTATAAAGAAAGACTGGTAGCATATCCTAATCAGACATTAGTAGATAAGAGAAATCCGGATATTGTTCTAACCTCTTGATTTTTGAAATATGAATATTGTTATTACTAATACTACATAACTTAATAATTTCATATTCTTCTTTCGGAAATTGAATTAGATAAACAGAAGGCATCAAAGGTGTTAGACAATGGATCACTCTCTCAAATGCAAGGGGTATGCTAATATGAGGACTGAGATATATTTTTAAACTTATAATAAAAAATTAGCCCATTTTCTTCGGTATATTTGATTTATTATGAATTGTATTATTTGCAGCTTGAGACATCTATTAGAGTTGAGCCTTCGAGACTAAATGTCTTCCTCACATCCCATTCCAAGATGGACAAACAACTAATCAACGTAGTGTCTGCCGTCACCATAATGAGTGTTTTACTTAGGTTTTGTTAATAATTTTTCTACTGAAATGATGCTAATATTTTTACTACTTATATTACAAGAGAAGATCACTTAGATGAGAAGTCTCAACCGGATGACTTTGTCTTAAATATGGCTGTTCAAAACATAATTCATCATTAGGTATTCGGGTCTAATAGAAATGGTTTGGTGCAGACATTTGGTATAGGGCCGACTCCTATGACTATCTCTAAGCCCTCCTCAAGAGCCTTGCAACATAAGAAATCTTAATATACCCATAGTCAACTGTAGGCGATTGTCCAAATGGAGATTACCTCAACATTAGAGAGGTTCAAGAAGGAGATATTCGACCAATTTCCTCATACCATAACTTAAGTGCAGTGTAATGACTTGGGTACGAGGATCGTGATTTAGGCAGGTACATGCACACCACCATGGGTGAGGGGGGTGGGCCTTGGGCATAAACATTTAGGCATGAGTTACTTATACGATGGATACTTACATATTTTATTGTTTATAAAATTTTAATTTTTTATTTATATTTATTTAGAACTTTATGAGAAGACCATGTAAGAGCCGACAACCGGAAGTAAGATAGGCAAATAGGCTTACAGAGTGATATTTTTCTTTTTTTTGGATGATTTGTGTTATATAATAACTTTATATTGTATTATTAAGCTTATATTTTGAGCTGTATGAATTATATTTATATTTATATTTTGGAAATTGTATATGCATCACTTGGTTTATGTTTTATATATTAATTATATTATTCATCATTCATTTATGTTGTAAAGACAAGATACAGGACGGTGGCACTGGCTGAGTCAGCTAATGGGTTGGCCATTAACGATGGTAGGGGAAAGCACCACTAATGGGCCTATTATAGATACTAATTTTATCAATTAGCGGCAATAGTGTTTAGCACCATTATTAGTTTTTAGGAATGCTAATTTAGTGCCGCAAAATATTCGTGACGCTATTTAACGTAATGCTTTATTAGCACCATAAATTAGCATCGCTAATGACTTTTTGACACTAATTTTAATTATAATGATATTATATTAACGTTAAGAATAACATAAAATACTGTAGTGATAGTGTAAAAGCATGCGGTGTTACAATCCGAATGACACATATTTACATCTGAGAAGACAAAATTGATTCAACAATTGTGTGAATTGTGACTTGATCACCGTTCATTGTTTGGGAATACTTAACATGTCAAGCCAAAATTCAATTCTACTTCTAGTTATGCCTATGTTCGATGTGTATTTTGAATTTCAAAAACTACGAGCTAGTTGAGTGAGTAATCGGTCATGATTGGATTTTTTACCGTATAAATTACCCAAATCAAAATGGTTGCGTTTGAATGTAGCAGGTATGATTGTGAAAAGTTAGAATTAAGTTTTTTATTGAGTAGAAAGTAAGCTGAGTCACATGAGTAATTGTTGTCCCCTAGACAATTTTTTGCCCCTTTCATGTCTAATAGTTATGAAGGGAGCAGAATCGGTTTTTTTTTTTCAATGAAAAAAGATAATTGGATCCATGTGATACAGCATACAAGGTTAAATTTGATCATGACGTTCTGAAATATTAGGATAGAATGTTCATTACAAGATGGTATTATCTTTAAAAAGCAAGGGTTATATGGGTCACAGACAATCACTATTCTATGAACATTCGGACGTCTCAATCCAAATCTCTCTTTGAACAAAGTCATTTTTGTCTTTTAAAGTAAAAAAATACATAGGATATCACTTGAATCTTCTATCAAGAGACAAAACTCCCAAGCAAATTGGAAGTGATTGTATCATAAATATTTCTGTTAACATTCACCTGCTTATCGTAGAATCCTATTTAAGATCATTACAGAAAATATATAAAATATAAATAATCTCAAAAAGCATACATATATTATAAATAAAGAATGGTTGCTGCATGTCTATGAAAGCAAAATATGGATGCTTGAAATCCCTTCATTCTTAATTGCTTAGTATGTTTGTCAGGTATTATATGTATTTAAGACTGTTCTACAACACAAGCATGCTCAAGCCAAGAGGAAGGACTAGACTTTTGAATCCTTCCACAGACATGCTGATTTTATATCAGTAACCTCCATTAAATCTCATATATATAAAAACACAGAGATGATTGTTTGCTTCTAAATTTACCTCTGAAAGGAAGAGCTGCTATGTAAAAAGACATCCATCAATGAGTGGGTAGTCCATTGAGTCATGCAGATGCTCTATATCAAATTCTGCTCCATCATAGATGCTGTTGTGAAGTTCTTTCACTGATCCCTGATCATTATAGTCAAAAATCCCCACGCCATTCAGTCCGATGCTATCAAAGCAACCACAGCCCTCAAGGGAGTAGAACTGCAGGTCTTCTGGAAAAGAAACCAAATCTTGCCCATTTTTTAAGCTTGGGTCTTGTGAAGGAGATAACAAGTTGAAGTTGCAGTTGCCAATTTGATCAACATAAAAGTCCTTTATTGCTGATGATGCACTTATATCACATGGTGTACTGCACTCTTGAACATTTAGAAGCCCACGATCCAATTGGACTGAAACCGTGTCTATCATGCATGTCACTGGAGATATAGCTCTCATATGGCCATTTAATAGATCCATGGAGGAAGGCTTGATATCATAAATATCTGTTTTTCCTCTTTCAGTATTGCAGGTTATTGAGATGAGCGACGATGCAGTGTATGAAGAACCCAAAGCATTGTATTCTGTAGTAGGCTGAGGCAAGCTTGAGTACACTCCCAACAAATTACTGTTTTCAACATTACTTTTGGGATATTGCATGACTTGCATCAATGGGATGCTGCTGCTCAAAGATTGATGCTTTAAAATGGCTGAATCAAGTGGCTCATGATCAACACTAGGCATCATGCCTTTGAAGGACACCAGAACACCTAATTGAGAAATATTATTGAGTTTCTGAGTATCAGCAACATCACTTTTGGCAGTCCTTTTTGTATCAGTTACTTGCAAGGAGGCAATACTCTTCAGATCATCTACCTGGATATCCGAGAAGACAGCCTGAGATTGGACTTTCTGAGTGGTGCATACATATGTGCTGTCTATGTTGTTTCGCTGCTTTGTGATTGAACTCTGAAAGGCAAAACTTTCTGGAGAGTACTTGGCACAGGAATCTGACTGCATATTTCTGCCAGAAGTGTTCACTTCGTTCGGCTTTTGCAATCTACTCAAATAGAGACGATACTTCTGCAAAGCACAAATTCTTTCAGTTACAGCTTGATGCAAGCTTAACCATCTTAGCAAGCCTAAATAATTACAAGAAATGGATATATTGATAAGATATTAGAATACATGTCACAGTCCCTTGACATTGTTAATTGCAAATTCGGGGCAAATGGAAGGTTAATCAAAACACCAGTTGTAAGATATTAGAATACCTTACAACTGGCATTACTCGAACAGAACAAGGAACTTTAGAAGAATAAAGTAGGTCAGACTTTCTGAAATAATTAGTTCCAAACTTCCAGTTTTCTCATTGTAATGAGGTTGAGTAGAATGCTGATATGAGGAGAGGTCATAATCTTGGGATTTTTGCATGTATACCCTTAAAAGTTTGCATACTACATCTATTTCTCTATGAAAATGGTACTGTTAATTGTATGCCCTTTCAGACCTCAATTATAGATATGTGATTTTCGTTGTTAGCCAGATACACAATGATTGTTAGCTGAAATTGTTTGGGAGTTCACAGTAAGGTCAATTTGGTTGTTTCAGAAGGTAAGGGCCATCATTCCATGATTCCCCAACAATAGAAAATTGGCCACATGGATATGCATGCAAATTACACACCATGCACTAGTTTGGTGATTATACCCACCTTTCATGGAGAAGACTATAAATGGTAAATTCCATTTGCTCAAAAAAAAAGGAAGAGGATAGGCAAGCAAGTTTGGAACTTAGGTGGTGCATGTAAGAAACAAGTTAAAAGGATGCATATTGTTGTTTGTCAGCCTACATCTTCTTCAACTAAAATATTTTGATTAACTAAAAGATTTTCATTGTATACAAAAGAGGAAAACATATGCAACATGTCGACCCTCTAGCCATATCAGCACCACTTTCCTACTTCATTTGCTAATGTTTTCTTACTTTAAGGCCCTATCTCTTAAATCTGGTGATATTCCAAGATAAATTGTGCCTGAGAAAATGATATAGATCCAATGGCTTAGTCACCACCAGGATTGTATATTGTTTTAGACCATAATGGAGTATAATGCTCCATACCAGATTCTGAGGAAATAGCTGTTTGGAAGAGTATGTCCTGAACCCCTGAATTATTGGAGCAGCAGGATCCTAGCATGATTTCTCCAGACTTTTCTCTTAATGGAAAATATTCTGGTTGGATCTAAAACAGACAAATGACTAGAAATTGAATTTAAGATATTCTGGAGGTTCCAAACCTCTTCATTGGATGGTCAATGATATATTTTCATGTTGCATTAAAACCTTTGTTTCACTGTTACTTGATCAATAAATAAAGCACACCAAAAAAATTTCATTGTGCACACTGAATAGTGGAGATCATTTCAAATAGTATCCATTTACTAACTTTTAAGAGAAAATACCAATAAAAGTGACGGGATACTTGCCTAAGTCCTATTGTATGAGTTTAACAATCACACGCTAAAGGGCGAGAAATAGCCAAAAAAGAAAAAAACTATTCCAGGATACCAAATTATAATTTTTCTGCTTTTGTTGTTCTTTCCCATTGCCAAACCCTTTTATGAGGCTAAATTCAGGAAAGATTTTTCAAATAGTACAATAAAGATCCCAACAATGAAATAAAGCAAGTAATCTTATGTCTGGTCCCACCATCTTCCCTTTAGACCAAACTTTCATATACTCTTAATAAGGACTCCAATTTATGCATGGTTCCGAATCATCATCGTTTGATATCTTCAACCTTGTCCTTCAAGTCAAGTAGAAAGACAGATTCAACCAGATCAACCCCAAAATACCTTTGCATGTTAGCATCCCTTTTTCTTTAGAGCAATAATTCCTCATTTCTGTTGATGTCAATTTGGTGTATCCACATTCCATGGAGAGTCATTTTTTATGCTTGAATATAACCCTAGCTGAATCTTCCTGGGTTATATCTGGCAATTGGTTATAATGACTTTTTCATCAGCCATGTGATTCTAACATCAGCTGTCATAGAGAAGTCTTTGTTGGCAATACACAAATTATATCCTGTTGACAAATCACAGGAGTTTTGGTCCAAAGTAGTCAAAAGTAGTCACAGGCTGATTGATTTCTACCTAATTATCAACTATTTAATAATCAAATTTTGGTTGAGTTCTTTTGATAGGTTGTGGCTCTAGCTCCTAGTGTTTTGATTTAATCCTCTATAAGCACCAATTTGTAGAAGCTCTTCAGATACTTCAATCTACTAAACACAAAGTCATCAACAACTATGATCAAACAATAATAGTTTCCCAACGAGTATAGGCTATAGGAGTTATTTTAGGGGATATTGAAGTGTGAAAACTTTCGCTGACCAACATTCCACAACTGTTGATTATGCACGCTATGGACATATTTCTGAATAAAGGAATGACTCCTATCGTCCCCAAGTTTTTCCAGTATCATTCAACCACCTGTGATGCTTCCTCCTTCTAGGTCATGTCTACAGAAATACTTCATTATGACTGCTAATTTCTGAAGTTCGTTAGTTTAAAACCTGAAATTCTTTTGCCTTATTCATATGGTATCTACATCTAAAGAAGATAGTTTACTCATGAACTTAAATATAAAACAAATTTAGATCATATGCTTAACTAAGTTTGTTTCAGCTCTTTAGTTATTAAACAGGGACTAGACTGATTTGCACAATTCAAATATCTCTCAGGCTTTTGTGAGTACAAACTTGTGGACATTGAATCCAGCCTCTAGTTCAGATTTCTCACATTGGGAGTTGTTAAGGTGCTAAATGTATAGACCATTTTTTTCCCCCTTAATCTTCTTGTTTCTCTTCACTTAACTAAACCATCCAACTAACAGATATGGTCAATGGTGTTCAAAAGGACACAGAATTGTTGTTTGAAAAAGGATCACCAGCATCCAGCTTATCACTTTTAATGCCAAATGCCACATGTTTGTTAAGCTAACTGTAGGTAGAAAGATGAGTCCAACAACATAGTCAGGAAGAAGAATTTTGTGCTTCTATGCCAAAAACCAGTCAGGGATGAAATGTAATGTGAGATTCCTTCATTTATATTCTGAGTGGTGCATCTACTTTCTTTCTAAGACACTTGTTAATAATACTCAGACACTTGTTTCATCATATTCAATAGGAATGATGATCAGTCGAACATTTCACCAGCAATGGCTATTAGTACAAGTTAAGCATGTGACTCATCAAGAAGTTTTGGAGAAGCATTTGTCATAGCTCACACCATTTTTCAGGTAAATGAAATCCATGGTACAATGCATAACAAATTGACCATATATACCTTGCCAGCTTTTAGTAATAGCAGCCCCCAAAAGTGCACAAAACGTAATAGTGCTAGTGTTTGCATGATCTATGGTATCACCTCTACACATTTTCTATTATTCGAAGGAGCCTGAAATGTCATGGTATTTCTATACAAACCAAATAGCAGCTTATGTGTTGATACTCCACACACCATCATGAAGTGCATGCAGCATGGATTTGCTGGTCTTTTGAGTTTCAAGGCCATCAATGCATGCACCAATAGTTGCTACATTGATTGCTCCCCTGTATTGTGGGGCCCATATTGCATTTTCGAAGTAATGTTCCAAAGTCCAATTCAGGTGTTTCAGGTGAATGCATAGTATCCAAGTAGCCCACTTGAACAAGGACAAGCAGCTAGTTTTGTCCATGTTGTCATGCAGATGTGGCAAAGACCATCTAATTAGGGCCCAAAAAATAGTTGATTGATTTGGAGTGATTAGATTGGATATGGGTGAAATAAAAATGAATTGATCAACTTTTAGGCCCTAATTAATGGCTTTTGCCATGACAGCATGATGATGTGGATAAAAGTTGGCCACTTGACCATGTCCAATTGGGCTATCTGGATGTTATGCCTTCCTCCTGGAACACCTGAACTGGACTCAATGTTCCAAGTGCCCTATTAGTTTGTCTTAGTCTAATCCATAATGAAGAATGTCTCCTTCCACACAATGCTAAATGGGTAGGATCAACAGATTATCTTTGACCTAGAAGTCCCAGAAATTAACTTGAAAAATTGGTTCCAGCTAACACCTTTCAGTGGGCAGGTAATCTACCATATTACTAAATCAACATAACTTTGTCTTTTGATGAATCTCTGTAAAGGATTTCTTTAACTTTGTCTTTTGGTGAATCTCTCTAAAGGATTTCTTGCCATTTCACAGTCAACTAACATAATACAGCATATTCAGGTTCTTCTCCAGGATCTTCGTCCAAATCTTGACTCCTAGCCTTCATTACAGCACCAAAAATCCCTTTAGTTATTACTCATTCTAAAAATAATATAACAGTTCCAAAATGTCCCAACACAGAAATACTATAAATTCTGCAAGTAGTTACATTAAATCATTCAAATCACAGTGCTCTGAACAGCAACCAAGTACAAGAACAGATCAAAACTTAAAATAATTTCAAGCTGGAAAAGTTCTGGCAGAAAATCTTAGCAGCATCTTAGTGGGTGAAATTGACATGATATATAACTGATATTCAAATCAGATAATTGAGATGTATTGCTGTTTGAAATCACATGTTTTCAATTCTTAATTGTTTTTCCAAAATAAACTAAATAATTCGCTTTCCTAATAATGCAACAAAATCACACGCACAGTCATTTGTCGTAGTTAGAAGAAAAAAATTCATATATTTAGAAGACAGTTAAGGTTGGTTTCTCAGTGTTTGGAAAAACAATTTTAAACATTATTGGTTTCAGAACTTGGTGCTTCTCAATACTGAAGAAATAAGAAAGATTTGCAATTCAAAATTGTTCGGTGAAGGATAACAAATATGTTGACTGGGTTTGCCAATATTAAGTTACTAGAGAATTTTCCCCTGAAATACAATGCAATTGTGTTTTATAGAAGATATTTCATACCTGTAAGTGGCTAGCAACATTTTCTCTTGTTAGCCCAGGAACATTCATCAAGTCAAGTATTTTCTTAGGACCGACTTCTGTCAAAAGAAATGAATAATCAAAACAATGCAAGAGGAAGATGTTCATAACAAATCTTGATAAGCAAACAATGTTTAAAAAGTTTGAAGTTAAAAAATGCCTTGGAATATATAATCATTGATGGGATATACTTTCATCAGTACTTCGTTGCACAGGAAAAAGGGAAAGGTCTAAGAGGAACAGACAAAAAACCAATATCAGGTACTCACTATTGAAACCAATCTGATTTACAGCATCGACAAATTTCCGATGAAGATCCACAGACCAAACTACCCTAGCCTTCTTAACAGAAGAGGGGTCATTAAATTCTTGCCCAAAGTGCTCTTTGTTATCCATATCTTTCCTCTTCCTTGCAGAGTTTAAGTCAGCTCCGCTAAAAACATATCTTTCATCAAAATCCTCAGACTGACTTCTGAAGATTTGGATATCTTCATTGCTATCATGACTTTCAGTATCTTTCACCTCATGTATTTTCTTCCTATAAACATGCTGCCATATGTTCCGTAGTTCTTTCATCCGTACAGGCTTAAGAAGGTAATCGCATGCACCATGTTGAACACCCTTCATAACCCTGCTTGTCTCCCCATCGACAGACATCACTGCCGAAATTAGGAAAAGAATAAAAAAAAATGAAATAATAAGAACGGCCACGGGGTTGAGCATATGTGAATCCATGCCCATTTGATTGTGGATAAAACTGTAAAAATCTTGATGTAAGTAACTTACTGATAACAGGAAGATCCATCTCGAGTCCTACATGTTCAAGGAGCTTGAAACCATCCATGTCAGGCATATTGACATCACTAATTACAATGTCAAATCTGTCTTTCCTTTCACGAAGCATCTGCAAAGCAGATGTTGCTAAACTACATGTTGTAACTGCAATAAGAAAGAAAACTGTCAACAACAGACATCCCACAATCTAACAAGAAAACTAAATACATACTTAAATGTATTGACTTAAGGAAACCGCTGTCAAACATCATACCTTCAGAAACAAAATAATCACATGCTAAACCTGAATTCCTTCAAAAAATGAAAACACTCGAACTTTCTACATGTGCCTTAATCAGCCAATATCCAACTTTTACTAGCAGAAAAAAGCAGCTTTCTTTATTCTCTAAGATTCAAGAACCTTCCATGACCTTCACAACCTTCATGACCACAACAGGAAGATACAAACCCGTATCCTTCTTACTTGATGATCTACAATCCCTTTGTCATAATTCCAAATAATGTTAAAGCAACCAAAAGCCCCTGCCTCCCTGAAAAACTTGCTTACTCCATCCATCCCTCCTATAGACAACAGCTATGCCTTCATTCAGTAGTGAAACTCAAACTTTCAACCAAAAGTAAGGATTCTGAAAACTAAACTGACCAACATGGTCTAAAATGTCACTCCGGCATTAAAGCAAGCACCTTGACGATGACACCAAACCCAACCAAGCACAAACATAAATCAACGAAAAACAACACAAACAAATCAACAAAATAGAATAAGCATAATTCGAAAATCACCTTCATAGGAGCACTTCTTAAGCATCTTCTCCAGGATCTTGAGCCAGGTCGGGTCGTCGTCAACGACAAGCACCCGGAGCCCGTAGGGGAAGGCCTCGGCCCGAGAATAAGCCGAAAGGCGTTCCATTGATTCCCAAAGGCGAAGCCTTTTGGGAGAGGAAGCAGAGGAACGAGGAGGAGGAGGAGGAGGAGAGGGCCACTTTGGCTGGAGCTCTTGTGCTCATATATTGTTTCCATTGGGAGGAAGCAAAAGAGGGAGCACTTTAAAAATTTTAGTCTTTTTAGGCTTTCTAGGCTTTCTTAACGAATAATGGCGCGTCGGTTAGTTAAACCGTCAGCCCGTCTTCTAGGGGAGAAAAAAACTGAAAAATGGATATACCAATATTAAAAAATTAATTTTTAAAATAAATTGGTATAATTTTTTTTTAATTTTAATAAAACCGAAAATCTAATTTCGATTCTGATTTTACATTTTATGAAAAATTGGTATACCGAAACAGGATCAATTAGTAAAACATAAATAATTATATATAATATAAAATTTAAAAATATAATTTTTTATGTTATATGTATATTAATATATTTAAAAATAAATCTTTATAGATATAATGAATAATAAAATATTTCTGTATAAATTATGTGTTAGTGTATTTAAAATTAAAATTTGTAAGATTTTAATGTAAAATAAAATATTTTAAAATAAATAATTTAAAAATCGATATATCGATTTTAGAACTAGTTTTCAATTGGTTTAGAATCGAAACTAAAAAATCGATTTTTAATTTAAATCGGTAGGGTTCTGATTCTTGATTTTTTTAAAAATTAAAATTTGATTCAGATTCTAAAACATGTAAAATCTGTATGGTAAACCGATTTTACTCGCTGACATCTCCAAGTCCCTCAACATCACCAATTTGCATATGGATCCTTGGGCTTTTGATTTTCTATATTCACGCCCTTTGATTTGTGGATTTTCACATGTCACCCCTTTCTTCTATCAAAGTTAGACGACTTTTTTGAAAACAAAAAGAGTTGCATATATAGCACGTGACCAAATAGGTTCTAGCCGGACTTTTCCCTGAGTCGTAACTTCCAACAGAGAATGCGAATCTACGTGTTAATGGGCTTGTCTGGCCTAGGGGTTTCGTTTTGTCCAACCAGCAGATTTCTACTCAATTTTGGACTCAGGCTCGGGCTTGGGCCTGACTAGGCCTAGTCCTTTTTATCCTAAGTTGATGGATGTGGCGATGGTGGCTGGGGTGATGCTCCATGATGATGACAATGCACCATAGCGAACCATTGAAGGGGTGCAAGTGAGACATCTATATATTTTCTTAAAAATAAAAGACATCTATATATAAAGGGATCGGTATGATGGTTCGGTTCACTCAGATGAAGCGAGTTGGTTTGTTTCACTCAGATGATGGTGGACAATTTGATGGAATAATTAGTGTTGATTTGATGTTTATATTCACTTTGCATATCTGAGAACTTGAGTTTGAATTTTGCATAAATAAAGTTATTAATGATAATTTTAATTACTCAAAAAAATTTAATCAAATAGTTAGTAGGTCGAGTTTAATTGTATGATTATTATAGTTGATAGTAAGACTATTCTACTGGTTAAATTTGAGTGAAACAGACTAACTCGGCTCCTTCGATCAAGTTGCCACCCAAGCCCTAGACTAACCCAATCACATGACATACCCCATTAAATATCGGAATTTCAATCATGATTATACATTAAATGCCAGTATTCTCATCATGACTTAGTAGATCCTCCTATTAACCGTCACAAAATCTTTTCAACTAATTGGCACACCAATCATAATTGTTGAAAAAGATAATATAAAAAAAAATGAGATCTCTCATGAATTCTCTTGACAAAATTTACCCCAAGTTCACTTCAAACTTCACCAATCTCTCATTATGTCAAATTCCTCATGGTATATAAATTTTTATAAACTTATTGGTAAGGGGTTAGACACTTTATTCTCAGTTATGCTACACACTATCTTTCCACTCTACTAGCTTGACTATCTGAGGGAATTTTCTTGAACCACCTTCAATCTAGACTTGTTTGGTAGGTGAAAAGCTAAGTTGCCGTAGCCCAAAGCTTAAACTAAACCCAAACTTGAAGTGCCCTAGATCTATACTCCATTTGGTGTTAAAGGAAGGGTAGCACACTAGCATCCATTATGCCTGCTCGACTTAAGGTTGGAGGCCCCAAGAGTCCTAGCAAGTCAAAGAAGAGCAATTTGGGAAAATATTGTGATCATGGCAAAGTTATAACATGACTTGCAAATGTCGCCTCCATCTTTATCGGACGTAGTGCATAGGAAAAAATAGCTCCTTTCCACCACACCACTTAACAGCTTCCACAACAGGATGTTCTAGGCCTTGTAGCTCCTTTCCCACCTCATCATTCCCTAATCCCTATAACCCAAGACTCCATTACTCTAGAAGAGTTCAACAACCTTTTTGCTTAACTATAAGCTCTCACCTAAGTGGCCCAAAACCAAAATAGTTTTTCCTCCCTACTCACAACTCCACAAAATCTCCTAGTCATGTTATTCCAATCTCAATCACTACCAACATCTCTCCAACCTCAAGCACAACCACCATAGCAGGTGTAGCCAGCTTCTCAATACCACCAATAACATTAAGACTAACATAAATTACATGCTCAACAACCTCCCCACACCTAAGCTGAACTACACGCCCAACTCTCTCATTCCCTTCAATACAAATAACTTCCTCTCCACCTAAAAAAGTACCAATTCTAGTCCCAACTATCCAAGTGTCAAGTTGTGCACCATCACTTACTAATAGGCCATGCCCCTCTTGCCCTTATGGAAGTTACCGTAACCAACCCTCTTACACCTTTCCTCCTTGAGTAGCCTCCTCCCCAAAGTTTGTCTCCCTACAATTGAGTCATATGGGGGAGCCTTTAACCCGGCAAAATATGTCCTCTATTACCAGCCATTGATGGAAGTGCATGGGGTGATAAAGGTGTTGTTGTGCCCGACTTTTCGCTTGTCTCTCCAAGATAGCATAGCAGCTTCATACTTGTCTCTACCACTTGCTTCAGTGGCAAGCTTCATTAACTTGGCTACAATTTTATTGCCTAGTTCATCTCCCTAATCCTACACAAGATGAACTCTACCTCACTGATTGCACTTTGATAGCAAAAAGGAGAGTCCCTTCGAGCCTACATCAGACATTTCAACATTGAGAAGTTGCAAATCATCAAAATCAACAACTTTGTGACTCTAGCTACAATCATCACTAATTTAAAGCCCAATCGCCTCTTCTACTTATTGGCAAAGACACTTGTTTGTCGATATGCAATATTTCATAAAGAGAATCCAAAAGTACATCAATGTTGAGAATGTCCTTCTAGCTTGCAAGGAAGGTGACATGACATTAAGAGTTCATTGAGAGAAACAAGAGCAAAAACAATCAAAACCAAAGAGGCAAAGGTCTGGGCACGCTGACCGAAGAAGTGTTGCCTTGAGGTGCATTGACCTAAGGTAATCTCCTTTACCTTACTGAATAGGCCTTAAATAGAGATCTTTGTCTAAATCTAGAACTAGGACTACTTAGTTTGACCCCTACTAATAAAGTATACCCATGGCCCTATTGATTAAAGTAAGTACTCACATTTTCATAGGGACCATAGACATGTTATAAAGAACTATTATAAACTCCAAAAAGAGATAGAAAGGCTAATTTAAAAAGGGCACCTCAAGTGATTCATCCAAGGTGTGAAGCTACACCATATTGACTAGCAGAGTCTCCTCCTTTAGGCAAGACAACGCAAGGCACCAAAGTGAGGAGCTGAAGCAACTCTCCTTCCATATCAACAACAAACTCACCATGCATCAAATTGATGTAATAGCTAGAGGTGTAAAACTCTCAGGTAACACTAGAGCTATTTGCTATAATCACACCCCCTGAGCGATGGTAGTTAATGAGGTCAACATCCTAAAGAGGTTGAAGGTGGAAGAGGTTGGCACCACCCATAGGAATTGCTGAAGACGTTAACCGAATGGTCTTCTTGCCAAAAGACCTATAGGGGATGTCGTCCCCACATGATGATGCACTAGTAATCAAGAACATCAACAATTATTGGGTCAATTCAGATCCTCATTGACATAGTGAGCTTGGTAGATGTGTTGTACAACTCATTATTCTACCAAATTCACATTGAAAACCACACCTTGATGTCATTTGTAGGCTCACTAGTGGGATTCACAAGTGACTTGATCATGCTAGTGAAGATCTTGTAGGTGAGAGAGCACCTATATATGTTAGTGTTAAAAGATGGAGAAAAAGTAAGTTTTTTATGTGAATTTTGATATTGGTATTGAGATATACATGTTATGTACACTTTTGATTCTTATAGTTGATACATATGCTTATTTTGGTTATGCTTCATAATTTATCAACTATAATCATTGATTACTCTTATGTAGGATTGTCATTATCAAAAAGGAAAAGATTATTGTCTCAAGTGATTTTAATAATGACTAAACCGTATTTGAAATTTATTGAGTTATATTTATACCTTAGTCAAGGTTGAAATGAAGGTCAACATTGTTTAGAAGCCTCAAATTGAAGATGGATATAAAGATGAACATATAAATTGAGGTGTGATGGTGAATCAACAAACATGACTTGAAGATGGCTCAAAAAATCGGCTCAATCCTATAGGTTTAATCTTTTATCATTGTTAGTTGAGTCAAAAATTTGATTTGTGAAATTTGGGTTTTTAAAGCTCTTATTTGACACCCTAATTTAACTCAGAATGTCTTCACCAACCTATTCCTTATTCAAGTTAAGTTTAAGTTTGTGTCAAGATATTAAAGCTGTAGATTAATCTTTTACAAGATTTCTGTCAACTTTGATCACTAGATCAATACAAAAAAACCTCACTACTGACAACTTTAGTGTTTTGAACATTATGGTCTAAACACCCGAAGTTAATAGGCATAAGTTTTATCTTCTAAAATTTATAGTATTCAGTTGTTTGTTCGAAAGTCAAGGGTTCAAATGTTCGAATATATATTTCGAGAGCCCAAACACATGATATCATCTTGTAATAGATGGATTTTTTTTATATAGTTAAAGTTGATCGAATAAATGAACATTAGTTCCAAGCACCTAAACTTAGCATAAAATAGCCTAGGTGATTCCATTACAACTAGTTTTCTCCACAATAGGTATTTAAGAGCTTAAAGTTAGTTTCTATTAGAACTTTTACATCCTTGAGAGAGAAATAAGGTTCTTCAAGCCCTCTAGGCTAATAAGAGCTTTAAATCTACATTTCACTTTCAAATCTTTATATTCTTGTACTCAAACTTAAGGGACTCTTGTAGTGAGATAAATATATAAACCTTCTTTTTTTCTTTTTGGTTTGTAAACACTTTTAGGGTGTTAGGAGTATGTGAAGGATGAGACTTTAGTGTTAGAGTATCTCTTGCTCGGTTGGAGTGAGCTGTGTAAAGGGCTAGTTTTACTGATGAAGTAACATCATCTTTTAGAGTGATTCAAGTCCTCAAGAACAAGATAAGGTCTATGGAGTAGGTATGATTGGTCACCAACTACATAAATCATAATGCACTATTCTCCTTGCTTATTTTCAATTTTGCACTTATGCTGATTGATTCTTGTGAATGTGAACTTGTGAGATTTTGATTTGTGGATCAAATTAGATTTGGATTTGGCAAAATTATTTATCATTCTTAAAAAACCTAATTCGCCTCCCTCCCCTCTTCCTTCTCCCCTCCTCTTAGGGAACATGCTCTTCACCAACTGCAAGTTATTATATCTCCTCTAGCACAATGTCTAAAGTTGAATTTATACAAAAAAACTAGTCCAATCCTTGTTGGATTAGGTTTGCAACCAAGCAATTAGCTATATTGGCAAGTAGCTGGAGCACTTGAAGAAAGAATTTGAGTTGAGCTCCCGGTGATGTCTTCGCTATCGGCCTTAGTGTTGTTGTTGCTCGCCTCCTCCACCTCATCATTTGAAAGGATTACCCAAATGTACCCCTTAGATCCATGGTCATGCTCATCAGCTTGAATGGGTGCTACCCAAGATATGTTAATCATAGGGTTTGGGGTAGGAGAAGACCCGAACAGGCTTAGGGAGGTGCCAGAAGATATGCCAAAAAAATTATTAAGATTGCAGAGGGTAGTATCTGGGCTCATGGTCTTCTTATTTATATATTGCTTAAACTCTTGGACCTTGCCTACTTGCCCACTAGTGCTTGTCATGCAATGACAAAGAAGTTGACTTTTATCATAGTCCTTATTGCTAGAAAGCCTAGGCCATATCAAGGAAAGCCAACTTCTTCTCCCTTTAAGAGAATATTTGAATCCTAAAACTTGAGAAGTTATGTGCAAAAGAAACACCTCAGAAAGTGACCATTCCCCTCTGAAGTAGGACATATGGCTCTAAAGCAAAAGTGACAGGAAAAAGACATACTAACTCCTCCAACTCTCCACAAAGCATCTATGGGTACCCATTGGAACACTAATCAATGATACATGTTCACGCTAACTCAATCACTACATTTAATGTCCACTCACATGCATCAAAAAATGCACACATAGTTAAGGAAAGCGACTACTGCTATGCCATAAGCTTGACAAGTCTCCGTGACCCTTGCCACTTCATCAACTTGGCAGACCTCCACAATCTCCACCATATCATCAAATCAACAAACCTTCATGACTCTTGCCACATCATTAGATTGATGAGTCTCCATAACCTCTGCATGCCACCAAGTCGTTAGGCTATTGAGATGAGCATTACAACAATGAATAATGATGTCAATTCCCTCATACTTCAACACAATGGGTCCACATGACCACCAGTCAAGGCCACTTATGGACTTTGATGTGAGAAGTTAAGGGGGCCAATGATGGGGTCATTTTGTTGGACCAATTGCAAGACAATCCCATAATCCAAATCTAGTTGAACCGGACCAGCTCGCTGCCCCAGCCAAGTTAGCACCCATGCCCTACAGGATTCATAATGAGTAGGTCAACATGATCGGTCCAATCACTTGACATAGAGATGTCAAGTTTCCTTAACAAGCTTATGTATTAACTCCCCATTAAATGTCAAAAATCTAATCATGACCATGTATTAAATATCGGTATTTTTGTTATGCCTTAGGAAATTTTTTCATCAAATTTCACAAGGCTTTTTAGCCAATCAGCACATTGCTTGGCATATCATATGGAGGTCATTGCATTGAAGGAAAGTTAGAAGAGTTAGAAGAGATTAAATTACCTCATGTGATTAACTATCTTGAGATATCATTAAAGTAGGTTTTCTTTTGACAATCTATAAAACAAACATATACAGAGAATTTAAATAAAAGTAATGAAAGATTGCAATAAAAATTGATTATAAAAAAATCCAAATGAAAATGAAAATCCTACTTTGGCTAACTAAGGTAGAGAATGACTAAAAGATAAAATCTCTTTAAAAACTCATCCTTAGCTAATAAGAATAATTTAAGAAGTGGAGGATTTTGGAACCCAAATTTGTTTGGATATATTTAGAAATCATGCTTCTTGGTACCTAAATTTGTTTAAAAATAGTTTTCTTTTTATTAGACAACAAGTGGAGACATGTCCATGATGGCTACAATAATGACATTTTAATTTTGAAAATTTTGCATTTGAAACCTTTACAAAAGTATATTTTGTTCCCTTGGATTTTAAAGATAAAATAAAACTAATCTAGATTTATTTAAAGCATTCTTTTGGTTTTTTAAAATCTTATTCAAGGTATTATTTCAATCAAAGAAATTTTTTAAGATATTTTTCAAATTACAATTCTCCTTTTGAAGTATGTAAAAATTATTTTCAAAATCACATTTCAAAGAAATATTTTTCTTTTGAAGTACCTCAATGTTCTTTTTGCAGTTACAAAAGCTTTTAGAAGACTTCATAGCATCAAAATCATTCTCAAATGAAGTTATTTTTTCTTTCAATGTAGTATACTTGAAAAGCAATTTTTTATGTCTTGAATATCAATTTTGAAAAGCTTCTTGCAATTCATCATAAGGTAAATCACATACATTATCCTTATTACTTTCATAATCCTTTACCATGAGATAAAGGTTGAGGTCGTGATTCTCGGAGTCATCATTTATACTATTTCATGTTGGCTTTTTCTTTCTTTTTTATCTTTGTCTTCTTCTTCTCTTGAGCTTGAAAGAGTGGCTCTTTGGCTTCTACTTTCTTCATTCTTGAGTCCTTCTTCCTTTTCACCTTCTTTTCATTTTTATCATCATTATTTTTTCATTCTTTAAGGCTTATCTCATAGATTAAAAATAAATTGATGAGTACTTCAAGTGGGAGCATCTTGAGGTCCTTTGCTTTTTGAATAACCATTACTTTCAACTCCCATGAGCTTGGCAAAGGCCTAATAATTTTTCTTACAACTTTCTCATTAGTATAACATTTTCCCAACTAATATAGACCATTTAAAATCTTCATAAATTATGAAAATATATCTTATATAAATTTAAAAGAATACATTTTGAAAAGCTCAAATTAATTTATAAGCATTAAAATTTTTAAATCTTCCATTTTGTCAACCCCTTCGTAAGTATGTAATAAGCAATTCCAAATCTCATGAGTGATTTTAAATGATAAAATTCTTTTAAAATTATTTTTATTAAGAGTGTAATGTAATATATTCATGGTCTTGGCATTTGTAGACTCCAATATCTTCTCTTTTTTAGTCCACTCTTGAAATCGTTTAAGAACCTTCACACTATCAATTATTTTAGTGGATGGATGGTCCCCATTTTCAACTAGATACCAAAGATCAAAATTAATATTCTTAATAAAAATTTTGAAGCAAAATTTCTAAATATTGAAATTATTTTCATCAAAACATGAGGGACAAAAAATAGATTGGCCCTCTTGAAAAAAATAAAAAGTACCAAATATGCCATTAAAAAAATAGATCAAATACTTAAGGATGTTAGTCTTAAAGCATGATCACAAGGCTCTAATACCAATAAAAAGTCCAAATTGACAACCTAAGAGGGGGATGAATTAGATTTCTCAAACAAGATATATAATTTTCGAACTCAAAACCGATTCAATTCACAATCTAAAATCACTCACATCCATAAGTAATAAAAATACAAGTGCTAAAAAAATAAAGTGAGAAAGGAGAAGAGTGTACCATAATTTATATGGTTTAGTGATCAAGTACACCTATTCCATGTCCCTTGCCTCACTCTTGAGGACTTAAATCATGTTACTAGTGATATTGCTTCTTGAGCCAAATCTAAGCCTTTGCACTAACTTACAACCTGCGAGTGTCATGTCCTTGGATAAAGCCAAGCATGTATAATTCTTATTCCAACCAAGCAATAGCCAACTCTAATATCGGAGCTTTATCCCTCACACACTTTTAACAACTTAAGAGTATTTATAAGCTAAAATAAAGATGAAAGTTTATAAATATGCCTCACTACAGGAGCCTCTTGAGATGAGTACAAGGATTTTGAAGATTTAAAAGTTGAGAACTAGACTTAGAGCTCTTGTAAATCTAGAGGGCTTTGAGAAGTTTATTTTTTTCTCTCAAAGATGATTTAGGATATAAAAGTCTGTATTGAAATGATCTCCAATCCCTTAAATAGACATTCTGGAGAAAATTAGCTATTATTGGTTATTTCCTGCTGTGTTCGGACATCCAAAGTATAAGTTCAATCATCCAAGCTGATCCAATGGTTAAATTCAACTAGCTGTTACTAAAGGATGCCACAAGTTTAGGCATTTGGTTCAATAGTTTGAACATCCAAACCCTCCACTTCAGGCGATCGAAAGGAAAAATGGACAACTGAAGTTTTAAAGAATTCAAAGACTGAAATCATAGCTTAGGAAATCCAAATCATTAGATTTGGATGTTCAAAGCTATCAGTAAACCCTAATAATTATTTGAAATAGTCAGGCATCTAAACCATGAGGCTCGGACATCTGAAGCTTACAAAAAACCTACACTTAGTTGTCTATAGCTTCAACCCATTTTTAGACTAACTTAAAACTTATCTTGGATAAAAAAATAGGCTGGTGATGGTATTTCAAGTTAAGTTAGAGTATCAATCAAAAGTCTAAATCATAAAAACAACAATTCAAATTTTTGACTTGATTTTAAGTAAAAATAAATGTCTAAACATAGAAAATTGATCAATTTTCTTGAGTTATCTTTTAACCCATCTAAATGTCTTTAAGCTACCTTTGTTGAATGACCATCATGTCTCAATCTTCATGATTATCTTCATATCCATATTCTTTTTGAGGCTTCCAAATGGTCTTAAATTTCATTATAACCTTTGCTAAGCTTCAACCAACATAACTCAAGAAACCATCAAATGTATGATTTGGTCATCATTCATCATCAAAACTACAAAGAACAATAGCTCCTTCTCCCTTTTAAGAGAATATTTGAATCCTAAAACTTGAGAGGTTATGTGCAAGAGAAACACCTTGGCAAGTGATTATTCCCCTCCGAAGTAGGATATATGGCATGAGGTGATTACTCTGAAGCTAAAGCGATAGGAAAAAGATATGCTAACCCCTCCAACTGCCCATGAATCATTTATGGGTCCCTATTGGGACACTAATCAATGATACATGTTTCTACTAACTCAACCACTGTATTTAAAGTCCACTTGCATGCATCAAAAAATGTATGCATATTTAAGTAAAGTGGCTGCTGTTATGCCATTAACTCGACAAGTCTCTATGTCTCTTTCCACTTCATTAACTTAGTAGACCTCCACGAATCTCTGCTATATCATTAGATTGGCAAACCTTCACAAGTCTTGCCACATCATCAGATCGATGAGTCTCCACAACCTCCGCCATGATATCATATCAATAGGCTTTCATATCCTCTACTATACCACCATGTTGTCGGGCCATTGAGATAGGTGCTACAACAACAAATGATGTTGTCAACTCACTCCTACCTTAGCACGATGGGTCCACATGACTACCAGTCAAGGCTGTTCACTGACTTCGGTGCAAAAAAATTGAGGGGCTGATGATGGGATCATTTTGTTGGACCGGCTATAAGAACATTCTATAGGCCAAATCTAGACCGGACCAGCTTGGCTCCTTCAGTCAAGTTAGCACCCAAGCCTTATAGGCTTCATAATGATTAGGTCAACATGATCGGCCCAATCAATTGACTCACTTGACATGGAGATAAATGTCAAGTTTCCTCAACAAGCTTATATATTAACTCCCCATCAAATATTGAAAATCCAATCATGACCATGTATTAAATATTGGTATTTCTATTATGCCTCAATAAATGTTTCCATTAAATATCGCAAGGTCTTTTCAACCAATCAGCACACTACCCATAATTATTGAAAAAAATAACATGAGAAAAGTGAGATCCCCTATGGATCCTCCTAACAAAACTGACTCTAAAATCATCTCAAAGTTCACCAATCCCTTCATCATATTAAATATCTCATGGTATATAAACTCTCCTGAATCGTCTTGTAAGTGATTCAACACCTTCTTAGCTATGCTATATATTATTTTTCTCTCCACTAATTTGACTGTAGGAAGTTATTTGTTAGAGTCATCTTCAGTTTATACTTATTTTGTCAGTGGAAAATTGAGTCACCACTTGGACCAAACTTAAACTCAAAGCATCTCAGATCTATGCTCCATCATAATGTAATAAATACTCCATTGCGTTTAGATGTTTCAAACTTAGTCTTATACTTTCAGTTGGGTTTGGAATCCAGGTTTAGGTTGGTGCTCGATTTTTTACATTTGTGTTAGGAGTTATAGTAGGCCAGGATATATGATTAGATCATTTGGTCTTACTAGTGCTTTCCGGAGGTTGCTTTTTATAGGTCTCTTATGATCGTTTCTTTTAGGCCTATTTGTTTCAGAGTAAATAGCTCGGGTAATTTGAATCTTTTAATAATATAAATAGGAGTAAAAAATAACATTAATAAGGTAATTTTGAATCTCATACATATTTTTATTAATTTCCTACAATAATTCAACACAAATAGGTTTTAGTTACAATTTTCAATTCAACACAAATAGTTACAACCCCAAATAATAGTTAATCTAAGGATATTAAAGAAGTAATTATAAATTTAGGGAGCAAAAATTAACCCAAAATTTACATCATTTGACAAAAATTAAGAAATTAATTTTAGGTTTCTTCTCTAATTTGATGTTTAAGAAAAACGTAATTTCTTTCTTATATAAATTCCTAAAAAGCCATTTTATAATGGAGCTCTCACTCTTTGATAGATGCAACTCAGTTTGGTACTGGTATGAACCTATATCTTGTTCACTTTTTCTTGTTTCTCGTTTCCACTTGTCATTTCTTGTATTGCTTGTGAAAACTATCGCTCTGGTTCACAACTTTCTCGGCATTAGTAAAACACGTGATCAAAATCCGAACCTAACACAGAATGTCAAACTAAAGACTTTTTCGTCAAAAATGATGTCCCTTTACGGTGATAATACAAGTGCAAAAATATTTATGGTGACCATGGTACTATTTTTGCAGAATTATCAAAAAAAATTTGCAAATTTTTGAAATTCTTGATCACTCCCCATATTTTTAAAATTTCTTATTAATTTTTGAAACTCAAATTCAACCCTAAAATCTTAATTACTTAAATAAAAAATATGAATTTATCATTATTTATAAATATTTTATATGAGATAAAGTGTTTTATATATGAAATAAGTTATTTATATATAAAGTATAGTTTTGATGGAGTCCGGTCTGACTTTGGTTTTGGTCTAGGAGGCTTTCTGAGAATAAGATCTACTAGTCCGTTCCACTAGTCAATTTACAAGGAGAAGACACTGTGAGGGAGACCACTAAGAATTCTCCGATGCTCAAGTCAGTAGAGAACTTACAAATATAGAAGAATAATTGGACGTTCATCACTTTTCTTTTAGAACATGATGATATTTATAAAGTAAATAAGAGGTTAGGAGTATCAATGACTCTATGCTCTCTATCCTAATCTTATCAGACATTTTGTAATAGATTACTATGAATCTCATACTTTCTAAAATTGATCTCCAAGAATTGTTATCAACTAATTTCCCCAAATATTTAGTTTGTATCTACTAAGGTCACTGATCTCCTACAGTTACATTTGGATCAGCACACAAGGGCTGAGGTCACTAAGCCTCCATGGCTGCCATGGGTTCAAAGTTTGCTCGGTGGGCCAATGTTATGGCTACAGAGCTCACTTACCCTTAGAATGACTCATTGTCTTCTTTTTGATGCTTCAAACTTGGTGGTTGACTTCAACTGTTAGCTCGACCCATAAGCACAGTTTTGGCTAGTTTTTGTTTTTGGTTCATAAAACTGATCTCTTTGGTTTATTGTGTCATCAGTGTCCCCCAACTCTAGGCACCGATCCTCAAATTTGGGGGTTGGATTTAACTCAATAAATATTATCAACTCTACTTTATCGACCCGGGACAAGTTTTTGATTGCTTCAAGTCTCTGAGATCCAAGTCATCACTCCATCAAGTCATAGGTAACATGTGCTGTCGGCTGCCTCAATGCCTCAAAATTGTGCAGAGTGCAAGCTGTCAGCCACCATGGCCTCTTGGAATTTGAGTGGCCACCTCCTAAGATCATGTGAGATCATTAGGGTTTGCCCTTTTTTGAGGCAAGAACTTCGACCCATCCACTTATGTGTACCTCACAATGTAATCTATCATGGATGAGCGATGTGTGTTCTTGAGAATTTGAGTGGAGAACTTGGACTCCCGCCTTTTAAACTTTAGTGATATGGATCGATCCACATGATGAGAATTAAACAACTTGATGAGGATTATATAAGGCCCCTTTATTCTCTTTTCCCCTATTTTCACCATTTAACTGTCTCAAAATCTCCTCAAGCTATTCCCTTTTTTTGACAAATTTCTTGCCTCTAATTGACAAGTCCTTACCCAATGGCATCCTAGTCCAAGCCTTCCTCTTTTGAAAAGGAAGTGTCTTCCTCCAAAGAAGCTGTTTCCCTAGCCACTAAGGGGTCATCAATCCCATCCACTTTTTTATCCTTTGGATTTTGATAATGATCAAACTACAGGTTAACAAATTTATTTAGTGATTGCAAGATTTAGGATTATTAATGATCGTCCATGCTGAAGAAGTATCGAGTCTCAATATAAAGCCCATTGGATGATGAAGATGATGACTCGAAGATAAAGAGAATGATATTTTGAAGATGAAACTTGAAGATCAAGGTGAAAGCTCAAAGTATGCTCAAGATATGAGATCAATTCCAAAACTCATAGGTTTAGAATTTTTATTTATTTTGTGTTGAGTCGAGGATTTTGATAGTAAGTTTATTTGAGCTTTTTTTAGCATTCAAACTCATCTTGAAATACCTTAATTGACCTATTATTTCTATCCAAGATTAGTTATGAGTTAATGTCATTCGAGAATCAATATTACAATAAACCAGTAGGTTTTTTTTTGTTAACTTTGGATGCTCTAATCTAGTAGGTAACTCTAAAATTATTGATAGATTTGGATGCCTGAATCTCAGTATTGGATGCCTGAAGAATTAGAAACTATAACTTCTAATTTTTCCATATTCAATGTTCAGATGTCCGGTGTCCAGTTTGGATGTCCAACACTGTATCAGTGGACATTCAAACTTGACGAGCGAATGTCCAAACCTGTGATATTATTTATGATGGCTAGTTCAATTTTGACTATTAGGATGTTTGGCCACCCAAACTTTTATAGTTTAGACATCCAAACTCAGTAGATATTACTAGGGGTGATTTCCAAATAACTAGCTCTTGTTCCAATGATTATATAAGGGCTTGGGACTTCTTTGCTCCATAATAAAATAAACTTTCAATATCTTTAGAGTAAGATTTAAGTTCTCTAAGTTATCTAGCATCAACAAGAGTTAAAATATATCTTAACTTTTATATCTTTATTACCTTTATTTTCAATCTTTGAGTGGCTCTTTTTGTAAGTATTTTTTCTTTATTTTTCATTTTTTTTTCTTTGCAAATACTCCTAGATTGTTAGGAGTATGAGAGAGTCAAAACTCCAAATTGGAGTGGCACTTGCTCGGTTGGAGCAAGAGATTATAAGGGGATAGCTTCACATATGAAGCAATGATTCTAGTGGAGAGTCCAAGTTCTCAAAAGCGAGGGCAAGGACCGTAGAGTAGGCGTAGTTAGTCACCGAACTACAAAAAAAAGCAGTGCATTCTTCTCCTTGTCTATTTATTTTATTGTATTTATGATTTTACTTTTTACTTGTGGACTTGTGGTTTTGCTTTTGTGTTGTGAATTGATTTTAATTGTAAAAAACTATCATTATGCTTATGAAACTTAATTCACCCTCCCTCTTATGTGGATTTTGTGCTTTCAATTGATATTAAAGGTTGGTACTCATGATTTTAGTTTAGCAACCTTGAGTTTTTTTTATCAATTTTCACTGGGAATTTTTAATATTTCTCATTCTTTTAAAGATGGTCAATCCATTTTAAAAGCAAATAAATTGCCTAAGAGGGAGGGAGGGGTAAATTAGGTGTTGAAAACCATTACAACTTCTTTATGATAAAATCCAAAATCAATTCAATCCACAATCAAATATGCATTAAGTAAACAAGATAGAATAAAGGATAGAGTACACTAAAATTTAATATGGTTCAAAGACCAATCACTCATACTCCATGGCCCTTGTCTCAGCCTTAAAGACTTTTAACTCTTCCACTAAGAGTGCCACTTCAACGGTGAAGCCAACTCCATACAATCTCCTCACTCCAAACAATCTTGGAGTAGATTATAAGTAAAAATTCATAAGAATTAGAATAATCTTATGCTCACACAAAGTTCTCTAAAGACTAAAGGAAAGGGCAATAGAAGCTAGCTTGAGATTAGAAGGTTTAGAGCTCAATAATGGCTAGTGAGTTGAAGAAGTCTTTGATCTCTTTTAACAAAGATTAGAAGTTATTAATGGAAGTCACTTCAACTCTATTTATATATTTGGGGTCAAATCTAGCCATTAGGGGTGAGATCCCATAGGTTGGTTCAGTCCAACATTAAAAAACTAGTTGTTAGTTGCACAAAAAACCTATGCTTGATGTTCATTTCAGAGAATCAGATGTCTAATTCTAGTTTATAGAGTCAACTTTGAAGTCCTACTAAAAGTCAAGTTCTGTACTAGATGCCTAGTTTAGTCGGACTCAAAAAGCTTGCTAGACGTCTGGTTTTGCCTTGTATTGAAAATGTGATTTTTAGCTTGACTCAATCGGGCATCCAGTTTAAAATCAGACATTTGGTTTAGTAAGGAAAGCTCTAATAAGAGTTTCCTGTAGAACTCTTTCGCGATCTTGAACACTAAACAATTTATCTCAAGTAAGCCCTCAACACAACTCAAAAATAAAAGAAAACTAGACCTAGTCGATCATAATTTCTTGAGTTGCCTTATCCTTGTTTGGGTCAATCATAAGTCTTTAAGTAGTTTCTTCACCTCCAAGCCGTCCCTATGGGTTCTTCATCTCCAAGCAATTTTTGTATCTCATCAAGCCACGTTCACCAATCTACCATTGCACTTCTCCATTTTTTTTAAAGCTTTCGAAAGTTTCCTTAAGAGCTTTAAGTATTTTGGCTAAATTTAACTCAAGTAAATTATTGAATATTATTTGCTCATCATCAAAATTAGAAGAGACAATAATCTCTCCCATTTTGATCATGACAAATATACAAATAAAAGACTAAAGCATGGGCAATATGTAAAAAGCAAGATCATGAGAATATCTAAAAAAAATTAAGGTAAAGCATGGATAATGTAGTTCTAGCCTCCAATGTACATCATAGGTCAATGTAGCTCCCATCATAGGTTAATGTAGCTAGCCCTCTCCCCTTTTTGACATCAACAAAAGTGACTCATTCAGCCCTATAATAATAAACAAATTGTACCATAACCTATATAATCAAAATAAAGCTCCTCCTAACTTGATGCATTAGATGAATGTAATATCCAAGAGATAAGAAGTAGTAACAATATCCATAAATGATTCAACACATCAAGTCAGAAAGCATAAGTTATAAACTAGAGTTAAAATCATAACACATGAAGTCATAAAAATCCAAACCATACACCAACAAACACACAAAAATCATAATCCATATATGAAAATCAAGGTCCACAAACCTCAAAACGAAAAGAAAAGAATAGAAACTCTAAATCTAGGAGTTGGGTCTTGGAAGTGGTCGAGGAGTCGAGTGATCTGTGAGGGAGTGAATCATCTTTGAGAGTCTATCTAGGGATGCGCACATCGTAGTAGACATCTTATCCATAGAGGACCAAAGCTAGGTGACCTACTCAATAGTCCACTATGCAAGGTCCTCCAGGTGTACAAGCCTGGCAGTAAAGTTAGTCTTGGACTTGGTGGATGATGCATAGGAAGGTCTAGCACATCCATAACTCCCTTGTGGACTGCGCTCTGTGGCCTTGAGCTCTGCTACCTCGGTTTGCTTATCACCAGTCTCTCCTTGGATCCAAGAACCATCGTGCAAGGTGAAGCTCATTTGAAAGAGGGTGAAGCAGGATAAGGTGTCAGCTTGCAAATAGAAATGAGCTAGAGAGGGATCACACTAAGGAGTTGGAGCACTAAAGTTTCTAAGAATTAAGGTGATGAAGCTGGGAGAGCTGAGGGTGGCATGTGAGTGTCAGGTATAATAGCCTACATGATGGATAATAATGTGAGGTAGGCATACCATATGGTTAGTCAAGAGATAAAAGGTAAGATATAGCTTTGTAAATAAGAGTTCATTTCTATGACCTCCTTTGGGAAGAATGGTATGAGCAAGAATTTGATAAAGGATGTAGGCTCTAGGTAGGAGAAGGAGAGATCGAAGCTTTTGCATAGCATTCCCCCAGTTTTCCTCAAAGACAATCTCAACAATTGACTAATAAGAATCTAGTTAGGTCATTTATGGGTGAAACTCAGTCTCTTCCCTATAGTAGGTATACTGAGAATAGAATCTAAGATAAAAAGGGCAAGAGATATTTTCCTATCACTATAGTGAGTATCAAAAGTATTAGATTTTTCATCAAACTTGGCATTTTCATAGAAGACACTTGGACATCATAATCATAGTAGTGAACATTTGGTTAAGAGGGATGTCCGACCTTGAGCATCAAAAGGGTTTTAAGATTGAGAGAATGATGATCATCAAAATCAACAGTGTGAGAAATCGCAATACAAGAGTTGGCGAATTTGGTTTGAAATTGAGCAAAAGATTTTAGAGAAGTGAATTTAGGAGGGAAAGGATCATTACCAGGTGAAGAAGAGGAGCCTTTACCCTTCCACTTTTGGTGACAAGGCTCTTGAATCCCTTGGCTAGTGGAGGAAGAAAGCTTGAATTAGAGGAGTGAAAAGAGGAGGTATTGAAGATGATGGACCCAAATTGAGAGATAATGCCTTGGATTGTCGGAGAGGGTGGTCGAGTGCTCGGGTGGGTTACCAAAGATGAATCACACACAAAGGGGATGGAAATAGACTAGCAGCTAGCATCTAAATCTTTCAAATTAGGCTCCACTAATGCATATCAAATGTCTAGTTGATGAATCGTACGTCCAATAGTAGGAAAATTGCATATATTGAACTGCTATATTAGACTTTCAGTACAGAAACGAACGTCCAATAGGATATTTGGCAGTGTAGATTTGTTTAGAATTGGACGTTCATTTCTAAATCGAATGTCTAATTCAGAGAGAACTCCTCAGTCATCAAAAACACAAAAAAACAAAGTTAAAACCATAATGTCAAGGATTATCGAGAATCTTGAAATTTTCACAATACCAATGGCATCATGAATGAAACAAAATTGCATTTCATCCAAAGGTTTTGTAAAAATATTTGCAAGTTGATGATCAATTTCAATAACATCCATGAAATATGCTTTTTCAAAAATGATCTCAAATAAAATGATGGTGAATGTTAATATGTTTAGAATGAGAATATAGTACCAGATTTTTGGACAAGTTAATTGTACTAGTATTTTTACAATAAATTGGTACATTTGAAAAAATACAACAAAAATCTTGAAGTATTTGTCTCATCCATAATGTTTGAGAGCAACAACATCCTATGACTATATATTCAACTTTAGTGATAAAAAGAGCCACTGAGTTTTGTTTCTTGAAACTTCATGAGATAAGAGATTTTTTCAAGAAACTAGCAAGTGCTACTAGTACTCTTTTTATCCACATGATATCCAGCATAGTTCACATCACAAAGTAACTATCTCTTGGATACTATAATCCTAAGTCTAGTGTGTCCTTGAGATATCTAAATATGTATTTCATAGTAACTAGATATGATTTCTTAGGAGATGCTTGAAATCTAGTGCATAAGCAAACACTGAACATGATATCGAGTCTATTTGTGGTAAAATATTGTAAACTACTAATCATACCTCTATACCACTTTTTATCAATTTTTTAACCATTTTCATCCTTATCCAACTTGGTTAAAGGGATCATTGGCATTCCTATAGCATTTGCTTCGTCCATGTTGAATTTTTTAAGTAGCTCCTTAGTGTATTTGATTTTGTTGATGAAGATCTCATTTTTTATTTGTTGTACTTGGAGGCCAAGGAAGGAGTATACTTATCTCAAACTCCTTCTTCATCATGTTTGCAATATCTCATAAAGGTTTTCCTTAGTGGTACTAAATATAATATCATCAATGTAAATTTGTACAACTAATAAGTCATCATACTTTTTAAGGAGGAATAATGTAGTATCAATGGAACCTCTTTCAAAATTGTTTGATACTAAAAAGGAACTAAGTCTCTCATACCAAGCTCTTGAAGCTTGCTTTAGACCATATAATGCCTTTTTTAATTTTAGGACATGATTTGAAAAATTCAAATCTTCAAATCTCGGAGGTTGTTTAACATAAACTTTTTTGGATAGAAACTTATTTAATAAAGAACTTTTTATATTCATTTAAAATAATTTGAAACCTTTATGACAAGCAAATGCAAATAAAATTTGAATAAATTTCAAACAAGCAGTAAGTGTAAAGGTCTCTTCAAAGTCAATTTCTTCAATTTGATTGAAATCTTTGGCCACTAATCTAGCATTATTTCTAATCTTGACACCATCTTCATTTAGCTTGTTCCTATAGACCCATTGGTTACCAATAATTGAATAATTATTTGGTTTTTGAAGAAGCTCTAAAACTTGATTTTGCTCAAATTGATTTAGTTTTTCTTGCATAGCAAGAATCCAACTATCATCTTTTAAGCTTCCCCAAGGTTCTTGGGTTCTATGAGAAAGAAATGTAATGTGATTTGGATTAAATTTAAGAGCTTAATGAGTTTTTATTCCTTGATCAACATCACCAATGATTTGATCTATTGGATGATTTTTCTTGAATCTCCACTCCTTAGGTGGTTCTATGTTATGCTCTTGCTCTTTTGGCTTAATGTCTCCATCATCAACGTTCTTCTCATTCGGTTCTTTACTAGTCGCATCCTCCTTTTTTTTTTATATTTGCAAGTTATTCATCTTCTTGGAGATATTTACATCATCATCAAAATACCTTTCCTCCAAGTAGGGGCTAGCTTCATCAAATTCAATGTTTATAGATTCTTCAATAATCAAGGTGATTTTTTTGAAAACTAAATGCTCTAGAGCAAGATGAATAGCCAAGAAATATGCCATCATGAGTTTTGGAGTCAAACTTTGACATTCAAAATAAAGCATTTGTAACCAAAACATGAAAGTATGCAATGTTAGATTTTTTCATTCCACAACTCAACTAGGGTTTTGTTGAGAATAGAGTGAATAGATGCCCTATTCAAGATATAGTAAACCATGTTAACGGCCTCCATGCAAAAATACTTAGGTAAGAAATACTCATTAAGCATGACTCTTTCCATTTCTTGGAGAGATCTATCCTTCCTCTCAACAACTTTCTTTTATTGTGGAGTGAGGGAAGGCGAAAAACTATGCTCAATGCTATTTTTTGTGCAAAAATTTTTGAATGGATGGTTTTCAAATTCTCCTCTATAAAAATCATGTAACCTTTCTCATTTTGAAAACATTTTGTGAAGCTAACAAATACATCAAAAGCATCACTTTTATTGGTAAGAAACAATACCCATGTAAACCTTGAAAATCATCAACAATTACAAATGCATAATTTTTACTTCCTAAACTTATAGTCCCTGTGGGTCCAAACAAGACTAGGTGTAGGAGTTGAAATGGCCTTATAGTTGACACTACCTTCTTGGGTTTGTGTGAGAATTTTACTTGTTTCCCCATTTGGCACATATCACATACTTGATTTTTGATGAACTTGCATTTGGGTAGTTCTCTCACAAGTTTCATCCGGTTGACCTTGGCAATCACATCCATATATGTGTGTCCAAGTTGCCTATACCAAAGCCACTCATAATTCTCATGGGTTACAAAATCTTTTTTCACATTAAGGTTATTTTGATTAATGGTATAAACATTTCCATCAAGATGACCAACAAAAGTAATATTATTACTATCATTATGTCTTACTATGCATTGGTTAGACTTAAACAAAATATGAAAACCTTTATCACATAATTGACTAATAGATAATAAATTATGTTTGAGTTCCTCAATAAGAAGTACACCCTTAATAATTGAGGAGCCAATAGAAATGTCACCTTTACCAATGATTTTACCTTTATCGTTGTCACCAAAGGTAACATATCCACCATCTCTACTTATCTACTCAAACATAGATGGATTCCCCATCGTATATCTTGAATATCCACTATCAAGGAACCACTTCTCATTTTTTTTCTTGGAGTATAGGTATAACTAACAAATCAAAATTGGGTAGGTACTCATTCTCAATTATGTGTCCTCATGGTTAGAAGAAAACATGCATGGAAATGTAAATACAAATAATCATGCAAGTAATATCACATGAAGACACTTATCTCTACAATATTAGCTAGAGGATGATCATAGATATAACTAGTAGAAGCATATGGGTCATCTCTAGCTACTCCAATCGAAGTCATGCGAGTGAAGTTTTAGGAATCCAAATTAACTTGGATTCCTTAGCTTTTGGGACTATCTATTTAGGTACCCATATTTGCTTAAGAGAAGAATTTCTCTTAATTGGGCAATTAGATGAGGTGTGCCCCTTTCTACAATAATAAGTGCAAATCTTGTGAGAATTAGTTATGGTAGAAGCCTTTATAAAAGTGGTTTTGGTATTTTTGAACTTAGATGATGAAACAAAGCCTAATATGGAAGTATTTTAAATATTTTTTGACTTTTAAGAATCATGTTTAAGGTAGTATTTTTATGAAAAAAGTTTTTCAAGGCTTTTCTCAAATGACTATTTTCATCTCTAAGTATAGTAAGTTCATTATGCCATTGACAAATAGTTCTAGAAGATTTCGAGATATTATATTCTATTTGTAGAACATGTATGTCCTTTTTGCAAGTGCAAGTGCTTTTAGAAGATTTCAAAGTATCAAAACCATTCTCAAGAGTAGATAGTTTCTTTCTCAAGGAAGTATGTTGAGACTCAATTTTTTATGCTTTTCAAATAATTCTTCAAAAGCATTTTGTAACTCCTCAAAGGATAAGTCACATACCTTATCCTCATTTGCCATGAGGCATAGGTTCACAATCTCAATGTCAAAGGAGGTGTTCTTACTCTCCTCTTCAGAGTGGTCCAAAGTTGCTATTATAGCCTTCTTCTTCTTCTCTTTGAGCTTCTTGGATTGAATGTTGAGTGGGAAATTAGCCTTTATGTGGCCTAGCTTCTTACACTTAAAGCATATTGGTACGTCATATTCTTCTTCCACAATTGGATTGCTTCTCTTGCCTTTACTTGGCTTTCGAGGCATGTACTTCTTCTTGAGAAATTTCTTTAACTTTCTTATTTGAAGTACCATGTCTTCATCAGTCTCTTTCTCTTCTTCTTCACTTGATTCTTTGGCTTTGAGAGTGATGTTCTTTTTCTTCTTATCTTTGTTATCTTCTTGGATTTGGTCCTTAATTATCTTCTTTAGCTTCTTGTATTGTTGTCACCCTTGCATCCCATGACCTACGCAAGCATCTCAAAATCTTCCTAACCATTTCATCATTAATATAAGTGGTAGATTGCCCTCTTGAACAAATGATGAAGAAGTACCAAAATTTTCAATAAATAATCATTGAAAACTCAGGTAATTAAATTAAAAAATAGGAGAAACAAAGTTCTGATACCAATTTAAAGCAAATAAATTGCCTAAGAGGGGGGTGCATTAGGTGTTGAAAACTAATGCAACTTCTTTAGGATAAAAGTTAAAATTGATTCAATCCATAATTAAATGTGCATTAAGTAAATAAGATAGAATAAAGGATAGAGTGCACTAAACTTTAATGTGATTTGGAGACCAGCCGCTCCTATTCCATGACCCTTGTCTCAGTCTTAAAGACTTTTAACTCTTCCATTAAGAGTGTTGATTCGTCGTTGAAGCCAATCTCGTACAATCTCCTTGCTCCAACCGATAAGTATACTTCAAACTAAAGTTAGTAACTCTCAACCACTCTAAACAACCTTGGAGTGGATTATAAGTGAAAATTGTTAAGAATTAGAACAATCTTGTACTCACACAAAGTTCTCTAAAGACTAAAGGAAAGGGTAATGAAAGCTAGCTTGAGATTAGAAGGTTTAGAGCTCAAGAATGGCTAGTGGGTTAAAAAAGGATTTGATCTCTTTTAACAAAGATTAGAAGGTGTAAAAGTTATTAATGGAAGCCTCTTCAACTCCATTTATACATTTAGGATTGAATCTAGCCATTAGGGGTAATATCTCATGATTTGGTTCAGTCCGATGGTCAAAAAACTAGCCATTAGTTAAGTAGAAAATCTGTTCCGAATGACCATTTTAGAGAATTGGACATCTGATTCTAGTTCATAGAGCCAACTTCGAAGCCCTATTGAATGTTTGGTTTTGGACTGAATGTCTGATTTAGTCAGACTCAAAAAGCCTACCAGATGTCCGGTTCTATACCGAATGTTCGATTTTATCTTGTACTAAAAATGTGATTTTTAGCCTGGCTCAACTGAATGTCTAGTTTAGAATCAAACATTCGGTTTAGTCAGGAAAGCTTTGTTAAGAGTTTCTTGTAGAACTCTTTTATGATTATGAGTACTAAACAATTTATCTCAAAAAAGCTCTCGACACAACTCAAAAATAAAGAGAAAACTAGACTAGTTGATGAAAATTTCTTGAGTTTTCTTGTCCTTGTTCAGGTTAATTATGAGTCTTCAAGTAGTTTCTTTACCTCCAAGCCATCTCTATAGGTTCTTCATCTCCAAAGCCATCTTTATATCTCATCAAGCCACACTCATTAATCTACCATTGCTCTTTTTCTTTTTCCTAAAGCTTTCAAATATTTCCTTGAAAGCTTTAAGTATTTTGGCTAAATATAACTCAAGTAAATTATTAAATATCATTTTCTCATCATCAAAACTAGAAGCGACAACACATTTTTTGTCCATCACATTTTGACGAAAATGACTTCAATTAATGCAAAATTCACATTAAAGTTTTTATAAAAGGCATTGATTTTGAAATTTGAAATTTAGTGAAAAATGGATATTCTCCACCCACCAAGTTAATTGATGGGGTGAAGATTCCAAAACCTCTTGAAGAGTGGAATGAAAGAAGTTGGATTCCACTAATTCTATCATTACGAATATTTTTTATTATACTCTTAATGAAAAAGATATTAAATGGATTTTATCTTTTACAACTACTCATAATATTTGAAATTGGATATTATAGAAAATAATAAGGAGAAGATAAAGAAGGAAGCAAGTAAGAAGAAACTCGAAATCGAAGAGTCATCCTTTCGAGTTCAAGAGAAGAAAAATAAGAAAAGAAGGGCGAGCCTACAAGAAATAACATGGATGACAACTCTAAGGTTCAAGATATCCACCTTTGTCTCATGATAAAGGATTATGAGAGTGAGGAGGATGAGGTACAAAATTATGACTTTGATGAACTACTTGAATCATTTTATGAGTTGCAGCCAAATTTGAAACATTATTGTTGAAGCATTCATCTTTAAAGAAAGAGTTTTCATCAATTTCATCTAACCTTAAATCTTTAAAAATTGAGAATAATCATTTGATTTCATATAACTCATCTCTTGAAACTAAACTTCATACGTTGCAAAACAAGAATGAGTTTTTGAGAAAGAGCATATCTAATTTTACTTGCAATGTGAAGAAGTAATTTTCAAATATTTTTTGTGTACATTCTTATTCATAAAATTTGACTTGTCATTATTGCTCTTATAAGGGTCATGTCTCTACTAGTTGCCTAATTAGAAAGAATGTCAATTTTAAATAAGTTTGGGTGCCGAAGAACATAATTCCAAAATTTGTGATATCAAAACAAGTTTGGGTTCCAAAATTCTCTCTAACTTAAACTAATCTATTTAGCTGGGGATGACACTTGTTTTTAAATATATATATTTTAGTCATCCTGTAGCTAGGTTAGTTTAAGTAGAGTATTTATTATTGCTTTCATATTTTTTTTTAATGTTGATCTCACTTGCAATAGCTCTCTATGTTCATACGTAATCATATATTACTAATCTTTTATAGAAAGATAGTCATATTGTATTTTGTAGAAAATGAAGAGGAGATTTATATGGATGAAATCCCAATATGCTTCAAAGGTTACATAACTACTTGAGATGATCTTAAACTCTTCTACTCTTATTGGCATTCCATTAATATAGTGCTCTTATATATAAATTTTAAGATCTTTTGCAGAGAATATGAATTATTTTGAGACAACTAATAGCCCTTGGAACTATTTTGATAGAGCCTATGTGTATTATAGATAGGGAGAGCATGTATGCATGTTTGCTTATTCGATTATTCAACATGTTTTGTTTATACTTCTTTGTAATTAATGTTCATGTTGACTTAAGTTTGGTAATCTATCTATTCATATACTTAGGAAGGGTCTTAATTATCTCTTCTTTTGTTTGAATTTTAATAATCCTATTTTGTGGAGCTATTTAATAGTAAATATCCACATATCTTGTTCTTTCTTTAAAATTTTTATATCTCTTGATGCATGATATTAGGATAGATAAATTTTAACTATCACTATTATTACTCATTCCTCCATGCTCAATATAATGCACTCATTTAAGGGGAGTAACTTTTTTGATGATGTCAAAAGGAAGAGAATAATATGATGCATAATTATATGACTTGTTAAACTCAATTGAACTTAACTTTATTAAAAACATGACTTACTACATTCATTATCACCTATTTTAGTGTATTTACTATGCATAGTTTGTCATCATCAAAAAAGGAGAGATTGTTGCCCTCTGGATTTTGATGATGATCAAAGTAGAGTTTAACAAGTTTATTTAGTGATGACAAGTTTCAAGATTATTAATGATTATTCAAACTCAAAAAACATTGAATCTGATGATAAAATCCATTGGATGATGAAGATAATGATTCAAAGATAAAAAGGATGATATTTTAAAGATGAAGCTTGAAGATCAAAATGAAAGCTCAAAGTATGCTCAAGATGCAAGATCAACTCCAAGGCTCATAGGTTTAGAATTTTATTTATTTTGTGTTGAGTCAAGGATTTGATAGTTAGTTCATTTGAGTTTTTGTTTAGCACTCAAACTTATCTTTGAATGCCTTAATTGGCTTATTATTTCTATCCAAGATCAATTATAAATTGATGTCATTTAGGAACCAAATTTGTGGTAAAATAGTTGGTTTTTTCAGTTAACTTTAGACACCTAAACTTTCATGATCAAATGCTTGAATCAAACAGATAACTCTGAAATTACTAACAGATTCAAATGCCCGAAGCTCAAGATCAGATGCCCAAGGATTTAGAAATTGTAACTTTTAGGTTTTCCATGTTCAAAGTTTGGTTGTTTAGAGTCTTGTTCTGATTCCTGGCATTGTAGCAGTGGGTGTCCAAACCTGACAAGATGGGTATATTAACCTATGATATTATTTATAATGGCTAGTTTAATTTTGACTGTTGGGATCTTCGGATACCTGAATCTTTATAGTTTGGACACTCAAACTTGGCAAAAATAGCCAGAGGTAATTTCCAAATGGCTATTTTTTGCTTCAACAATTATATGAAGGCTTGGGAGTTCTTTGCTTAGTAATAGGATGAACTTTTAATATTTTTAGAGCAAGATCTAAGTTTCATATGCTATCTAGCCTCAATAAGAGCTCAGATAAACTATAACTTTCATATCCTTATTGTCCTTATATTCAATTTTTGAGTGACCCTTGTTGTGAGCTTTTTCTTTTCTTTCCTTGCAAATACTCTTCGGTTATTAGGAGTGTGAAAGAGTCAAGACTCTAGATTGGAGTGGCACTTGCTTAGTTAGAGCAAGGAATTGTAAGTGGGTAGCTTTACCTATGAAGCGACAATTCTAGTGGAGAGTCGAAGTCCTCAAGAGCAAGACAAGAGCAGTAAAGTAGGTATGGTTGGTTGCCAAACCATGTAAAAAATAGTAGTACATTTTTCTCCTTATCTATTTACTTTGTTGTATTGGTGATTTAATTTCTTGCTTGTGAAGTTGTGATTTTTCCTTTACTTTGTGAATTAGTTTTAATTGTAAAAAGCTATCATTATTCTTACTAAACCTAAGTCACCCACCCACCCCCCCTCCCTCCTTCCTCTTGTGTTGATTTTATGCTTTCACATGATTCCTAAACAAGTGGCACTGACTGACTATTGGGATACAAGGTGGGTTGTAACTAATACAGTGACCTTTTCTTCAAGTGGGTTGTAACTCTAACCTTTCTTTAGTTATGTTGGTTTCAATTCAGTATATGGGTACCTTAGTTTAACTATTGTATTTGACCCTTGTAGGACTAACCCAAATCTCATTCATGAATGATTATCTAAAATAGAAAATGAGTGCTCCATGAGTGGCTCTGGGTCAACCTATCCGCAATAGATTGTCCAAGGTAGAGGCTCCCATTTCTCCCCGAGTGGATCTTCAAAGACACTTGAAGAGGAGGGTGAAAGCCAAGTTGTATGTGAGGGTGAGACAAGGAGAGGTAGGTGACACCTTGTCCTTTTGAATCTCGCATTTGGCCTGAAGTCGTTGAAGAGCCTGGTCCTCGAGGCGTCACATGACAAAGAAGGTAGATTGTAGAAAGAAGGTGGTGGATGCTTTTGCCTCTACTCCATAGCGGACTAATTCGAAAGCCCAAGGCTGAGCCCCCTCGAGACATTGAAGTTCCTCAGAGGAGAGAATCAATGTTGAGGAGTTATTCCTTAGGAATTTCAAGAATAATGGGAATCCCATGATAGCTTAGCTCCCGGAAGATAAGCTCTTCCTGAGGGTAGCATGGACCTATGCCGATGTAAGTTTCTCGAACTCCTTTTGTATTTACCTTTTATTGTCAACCTTTCATACCAACATTTTACCCTTTGGTTTGGTTCTAGACCTTGAAATTTTTTCATATTCAGGCTAGTGATTTTTCCAAACTTGGAAGTAAGCAGAGATCAACAAGTGCAAGGCCGTCAAGGCCAAGGATGATCTGAGCCTTCTCCTTTCTCAGTTTGAGCCCCTCTAGCTTGACGTGGAGGAGACAAAGAAGATGGCAAAGAAGGAGAAAGACCTCCTCCAAGCTGAACATGACTCGACCTTGGCAAGGTTGAAGGAGATGTAGAATCAATAGAAGGTTGAGGTTGACAGAGCAAAGGATGAAGTGGTGGTCACATTTCATCGAAGCTTGGAGCATACCAAGACCTTGAAGCTACGTAGGATTCAAGCTATCCTCAAATTCAAGGCCAATGATGAGAATCTTCAAGAACACAGGTGACTCTCTACTAGTTCCTTTGAGAAAGGTTACCTCTATTGTAAGAACATGGTGAAGAAGACTCTCCACTATCCTAATTTTGAGCTTGATGATCTTCAAGTTGTATTCTATGATGATTTGAAGATCCACCACCTTAGGTGGGAGTATGAGGAGGTCCTTCAAGATGATGCGAAAGCAAAAGGACTTGTGAAAGTCAAGGCTGAGCCCGAGACACCAAGCTACAAAAGCCTTCCAAACAAAACTTTTATTTTGCCTTTCCTTTTGTAACTAAAGATCTTTTGTATCCAAGTTTTAGCTTGGGTGTAACACTTTTCGTGTTCATGAAAAGATTCTTCTTTACTTGCTACTCCAAGTTTTAGTTCAGAATGTCAGTTTCATGCATGGTTTAGAGTTTGGTGAACTTTAGCTCAGCTCCCTAACTGAGTTTCTCCTTAGGTGGAAAAAAAAACCAATTTGACCCGAGTCTTATCTTATCTTTAGACTGTTTTAATTTCTAAACTAGTGTTTTGGAGTTGAGACTTCCTAAATTTCAGAATTCTAGAGTATTGGTTCAGTATAAACAGGTAGCTTGGTGCATATATTTAGTGTTATAACCCTTTTGGACTAGGCCTCAACTAGCTTCACTTACCCCTTTAGAAGTTTAGGCTTGTCCTATGAATCTAAACACTTCAGTTTGACTAGATAATCTTGAGTCAAAGGCCTAATGCAATTAAAGTGCCTATGAAAACCAAGGTGTCTAGTTGAGTATCCTAACCTAAAGCTAGAGCTAATGGGGTTGATAAGCTAATATTTGGCCAAAAGGCTAATGCACCTTGTTAGATACTCATACCCCAGAGCTTGATTTTTAAGTGGCTGAAGAGTTGGGGCACTTGGTTGGATATTTAGACCATAGTGCCAATTTTTTAGGTGACTAAAGAGCCAAGACACTTGTTTGGATACTTAGATCATAGAGTTAGATTTTTCAAGTAGTTGAAGAGCCAATAGTTGGTTCAAGAATTGAGGCATCTAGTTGAATACTTAGATTATAAAGCCAAATTTTTTGGGTGGCTAAAGAGTCAATACCTAGATGAAGGGCTGAGGCACTTAGCTAGATATTTAGACCACAGAGGTAGGTTTTTCAAGTGTGCCATTGGATAATCTTCAAGTAAATAAAAAGGAGTCATGACTTTATTTAAATATAAGACTAAGATAAAAAAAATCTTCTAAGATCGTCAACATGCCAAGTTCTTGGAAGTACTTTGCCATTTGGATGCTCAAACTTATAGGCTCCTGGTCTAATGATTTGGGTAACCATATATAGGCTTTCCCAATTTGGTGATAGCTTTCTTAAGCCATGATTACTAAAATTAGCCTGATGAAGCACCTAGTCACTTGATCACAACTCCCTGCTTCGTACCTAAATGTTGTAATATTAGGCCATGCACCTTTAGTACTTAGCAATCTTTGTTCAAGCTCTCTCCCACTCTGAGGTCAGGTTTTTCTTGGCTCGAATGTTTGCATCACTTAACTTGGGATCATAGCCTTCAACTTAGGTGAAGTAAGGCCAATCTCTACGAGTATGGCTGCTTCAACCTCATAGGCAAGCATGAAGGGTGACTCGCCAGTTGCCTTCTGTAGAGTGGTTCTATATGACCACAGGGCACGTGATAACTCTTTGACCCAAGCACCTTTGCCATCTTAAGTTGTCTATATATTCTCGAAAGTAGAGTTTAGTTTGTTATCTCTGTCAGGCAATTGTATTAGGAGTATATCATTGAGGCAAACTTTTATTCAATATGGAGGCTGCTACAGTAGTCTTTGAACTTCAAACCATCAGGCTACTCGCTATTATATGTGACCAGTATCCTAGGTAATTTGAATCAGTAATTGACACTTTACCAAAGGAACACTTGAATTTTCCTTTCAATGATTGTAACAAGAGGTCCAATCTCCACCCATTTGATGTAGTCTATTGCAGCCACCAAAAATTTTCTCTATCCTGATGCCAATGAAAATAGCCCCAAGATGTTCATTCTCCATTGGTTAAAGGACCAAGAAGCTTGCATTTTTTGAAGCCAGACCATTGGGTGGTAATGCATTGATGCATGTCTTTATCATTTTTCACATTTGGATATGAACTTAGCTATCTTTGAGGCCATGTTAATTCAATAGTACCCTTATTAAGGTGTTTGTGCACCAAGGTTTGTCCACCTGTGTGGCTTTCATGTATTCCTTCGTGCACTCCTTGAAGAGTGTACTCAACTGCATCAGGCCTTAGATAGTGGAAGAGTGAATGAGTGAAGGATCTTTTGTATGAACTTCCATTTACTAAGATGAAACTTGGTGCCAACTTCTTTATTCTTTGAGCCTCTTTCAAACTTTCTAGGAGCTGCCCATCCCTAAGGTAGTCAATGATAGGATTCACCCATCATTGCTCTCTTTTGATAATATTTACCTCTGAGGAGTTAGAATAACTTGGTGACCAAAGGATCTCAACAAAAACTTATCTTGGCTCTAAGTTAGTGGAGGCTAAGGCTAGATGTGCAAGGGCATCTTCTTTTGAATTTTTATCTCGAGGCACTTGACAAATTTTCACACGATCCATCCTTCCTATGAGCCTTTTTGCTTCAGCTAAGTACTAGATCATTGTTGTATTTTTGAGAATCACTAAATACCTTTAGCATCTTGTTTCCTACCACCAATATCACTCATAGTTCGAGGAGGAAGGTCTTCTATTTTGTAACATTGTTTGAGGCACTGAACTCCAAATGAGCTGAGCATTCAATGACTCTTCCATCTGGACAAAGTAGTATAACACCAGTCCCACTTCCTAATTCACAAGATGAACCATTTACCCAAATCTCCCATGGTTTAGTCTCTAACTCTACAATATATGGATAGTCTCTACTAAGAAATCTACTAAATCTTAGGCTTTGATGGTCCTTTGGGCACCATTTGGTTTAGGATCAAGGTCAAGCTCAAGCTCAAGATCAAAATTAAAGTACAAAAAGATAGTCTGGTTAAATTTTTGGTGTTTGGATGCTAGTCTAGCTAGTGAATGGTTTAAAATTTTTTTAGGCCTTTATGCCCTTGGGTATATTATTTATTAAGGTTTGAATGAATCAATGTAAAGGTAGTATGATATTTTATTTTTTAAAGTAATGTAAAAATAGTTTGACTATCATTTTGGTGTTTGGATGGTGAACTAGTTAGGATAGGATGATCCTAATCCTGATCCCGAATGAAACACACCCCCGAGCTTCAAAAGTGACATCAAACTAGCTTAGATCGATGAACCATTTGAGTAGTTTCCTAGAGGTCTCTAGTTTTTGAAGCATTTGTCGAAGTGAGAGGTTGGTAAATAACGCGACTGGATGCACTTGGAAGTATGATAAAAGCTTTTTGGTCATTGACACCACTGTATAGGCTAGTTTCTTTAGGTGTGGATGCTTGACTTTTGCTCTACTGGGCACATGGCTTATGTAGTATATAGGATATTATTTTTTACCTCAGTCGCTTATCAACACCAAGCTAACTACATGGTGGGAAGCATGATGTAAAGGAAGAGCACCTCACTTGGCTTAGGTATTACCAATGGTGGTTTAGCCAAGTACTTCTTGAGGGCTTCAAAAGCCCAATTGTAGTCCTATTTCCACTTGAATCCATGGCCCTGCTTTAAGAGCTTTAATGAAAGGTAAGAATATTTTGCCTGACCTTGATAAAAAATGGTTCAAGGCTATAAGTTGGTTGGTAAGTCTCTGCATTTCTTTAGTGGAGCTTCGTGGCTTCATTTGCAAAATTGCCGAGATTTTCTCAAGGTTTAGCTCTATCACTTGCTTTGAGATAATGTATCTAAGGAATTTTTTTGACCCTACTTCGAAAGCACACTTCTCTAGGTTCAGCTTCATCTGATACTTTCAAAGTGTATCAAAAGTTTCTTTTAGGTTTTCAAGATGTGTATTAGCTTGAAGACTTTTCACTATCATGTCTTCTATGTATGCTTCTATCTTCCTTCCTAATTGACATTTGAAGACCTGGTTCACCATCCTTTGATATGCCACCCCTGCATTCTTTAATCCAAAAGGCAACATAGTAATAACTACTTTGATCGGTGATGAACGTCATCTTCTCCTCATACTTGGGGTGCATCCATATCTAGTAATAACCCAAGAATGCATTCAGAAAAATGAGAAACTAGTGCCTTGAAGTAGAGTCAACTAGCTAGTCTATCTTTAGTAGTGGGTAGCTATCTTTTGGCCAGACCTTGTTTAAATCGGTGAAATCAATGCACATCCTTCATTCGCCATTCAACTTCTTTATCATTATGATATTGACCACCCATTCGGGGTAATAGACTTCTCGAATAAATCTTGTGTTGAGAAGCTTATTTACCTCTTCTAAAATACCATTCTTATACTCGAGAAGAAAGTGCCTCATTTTTCACTTGACTAGTTTGTAATTCTTAGCCACAACTAGTTCATGTTGTGCCACCACGAGTCTATACCCAAAAGATCTTTTGGGGACTAGGCAAAGACGTCTTTGGTTTTTTTGGAGGAATCCCTTGAGCTTGGTGCTCAAAGGTTCCATGAGTTTTGCCCCAAGCATTAGTATTTTTCCCAAACCTTCATCAATAGTGAAGGAGGTGAGTTGCTCTATAGGTTCAATGTGTGCCCTTCTAGGCTTGATAGTGGACTCATTTATTTTTGCAACCTTTGGGCCTTTGCCTTTTTGGTCCAGGCTATTTTGCCAATATGATGCTTCACTTCTTTTGGCAAGATTTTGATCACCACATGATTCACTTGTGCCATTATTAGTCAAAAATCTTATAACTAAGTGAAAAATAAAGATTACTGCTTTGAGCTGATTAAGTGTTAAGCTCCTAGGATCACATTGTAGGCAGATCGAGCCCAAACCATAATAAACTTGATTGTGGAGCTCCTTGGGTTTTCTCCAACTATAAGGAGCAGGTTAATGACACTGAGCTAAGTGACTGAGTCTCCCGTGAATCCAGTGAGCATCCTGACATATGGTTCTAGCTTTTGCTCTATCTTTATTTGGTCATAAGTTCAAATAAATAAAATATTCACTATACTCCTTGTGTCAGCCATGATGCGTTATGTGATGTAGCTATCTAGGATCGTTGAGATCACCAACGCATTATAGTGAAGTGCCAAGATTCCCCCCAAGTCCTTTATGGAAAAACCTACATCATCACTTTCTAGTTTGTAACACTATTTGTTCACTTCTTTTTGTCTCCTAGCGATGACTCGGCATTTGCCAATTAACACTGAGATCTCGTCATGACTCAGTGGACCTATGAGGATCATGTTAAGGTACCCCTTAACTGATAGATTTTGCAGTTTTGGACTAGTATTCCTCCATAAGGACCTCTGCTAATATGATTGCTCAGTCTGAGGCTCCTCAATCCATTTAGTTTTCCTGACGAATTACCCGAGGTGACCTAGTCGGATGAGTCTCTCAATCTCATCTTTGAGGTGTTTGTACTCCTTAGTGTCATGACTATAGTCTCCATGAAAGCGACAACAGCTCGACTTGTCTAGTTTTTGCCTATCGTTGTGAATGGGCAATGACCTTTTCAAAAAGTCTTAATATTCAATCTAGGCCAACACTTCCATCCTTGAATTATTAAGGGAGTGTATGTTTGGAAACCCTCTTGGGGCTCCCTTTATTCAGTTATCCATTTCTTCAATTCGAAGGTTTGGCTTCCTAAAGGCATTTTTAGGTCTATTATTTCCTTCCGATTCTCTTTTGGTTGAGATTATCTCTTCAGTATTGATATGCTCTCCAACTTGACCAATTTTGCTAGACTCTTAGGGGGTTAGGGGGCCATCTTATAGGCTGCTTTAACATACTGAATCCCTTTGATTATTGCGGCGAGAATGATTGAGCTATCCAACTCAGTGACTTCTAGTCTAGCCCTATTGAAATGGGCCAAGTATTCGTACAATATCTCTCCTTCCTTATGATTTACAGTGAGGAGTGTAGAAGAATCTTTTCTGTGAGTTATCCAGGAGATGAACTACTCCAGAAACCTATTAGCTAGGTCATTAAAACAAGTAATAGAATACCTCAGAAGACAAACGTACTAAGCTTGGGCAAGTCCTTACAGTGCCATCAAAAAATGCCTTGCACATGATTGAATTCCATACAACTTGTAAGATCATCGCATTCCTAAATGTACCCACATGGTCTACTAGGCCTTTTAAGCCATCATATACTTTGTAGAGAGGCTACTTGAACTTGAGTTGGACCGAAGTGTAGGCTATCTCCAAGATTAGAGGGTGTCATACCTCACCTGGTTTAGGTGAGCTAGTGCCCTAAGCCTTTCCCAAGTCACTTTGGTATGGATTCTCTATGACCACTATCTCCAACTCTTGACGAGGCTCCACTAGTATAAGTATAGTAAATGGCCTCATCGGCAAAATAATAGGTGGGATCATGCCCTTTGAAATCTCACAGGCTAATACCAAAGTGGGATCCCTTTCGAGGGACTTTGATGGCTCAGGTGGTGTTGTGAGCTAGGATAATGCATTTGGTTCACAGTGTTTGGTTACAATTTGTGATGTTGACTCGATGTTGCACCATGCACTTGAGCTTGGGCTTGAGCATAGCTAGCCTAGAGTTTTTTCATCATCTGAGCTTGACTTTGTAGCTGTTAGGTTTGAAGAGCTTGCATGGTTTGTGCTTGACAACATCTAAGTCATTTGTTGAACGACAGTAATGTGGATCCAAAACTCTTACTAATCCACCAAGTTGGAAGATCCTTTAGAAATGCTCGATCGTGGATTTCATGAGATTGTTGTTGTGATGATAGTCAATGATCGAATAAGTCAACCAATTGTATTGGCTCAACTAGTGGCTCGAAGGATTATGAGTCTTCATCGACGCTAGGGTGGCTTGCCTCCCCAATTTGGCTTCTGGATGGCAACGGCCTTGCCCCCTTGGAGACATGGTCAAAGGCTTAATAATGATCTCTAAGACCAACAAAGAGGAGAGACATAGTATATCTTAATGAAAGCAGCATTGTTGATGGAGCTCAAACCGACTCCGATTTTGGTCTGGGGAGGCTCCTTGAGAATAAGATCTATTAGACTATCCTATTAGTCAATCTGCAAGGAGAAGAAACTGTGAAAGAGACCACAGAAACTCTCTAACGGCGGCTGCTCCCACCCTCAAGTCAATAGAGAACTTGCAAATATGGTGGAGAAGAATAATTGGACATTCCTTTCTAAACTTTTAGAACATGATTGTATTTATAGAATAAAGAAGAGGTTGGGAGTATTAGGGAGTTCATGATCTCTGTCCCAATCTTGCTATACTCTTTGCAATAGATTATCATGAATTTAAAATTTTTTAGGATCAATCTCCAGGGATTGTTATTAGCTAGTTTCCATAAACACTTAACACTGAGGTCACTAAGCTCCTACAATCGCCTCTGGATCAGCACGCAAGAGCCAAGGTCACTAAGCCTCTATAGTTGTCTTGGGTTCAGAGTTTGTTGGCGGGCCAATGTTATGGCTACCAAACTCACTTACCCTCAAAATGACTTGGTGTTTTCTCCTTAATGCTTCGAACTCAGTCATTAGACTTCGGATGTTCACTTGACTTGTGAGTGCAGTTTTGGCTTGCTTTCATTTTTGGTTTATCAAATCAAGCTCTTTGGTTTGGTGCATTATTATATAGCATTTATAAATAATGATAAGCTTACACCTTTAATTAGAAAGTTAACTCACATTTTCAATTAGAAAGTTAACTATTTATGGGTTGATTTTGAATTTTATAAAAATTTTCAGGTACTGATAAAAAAGTTTGAAAATATAAGGAATTGATCAAAAATGTTAACTTTTTTGGAGTTTTCTAATTTTTTTTCTTTTTAAAATGCTCCCCTAATATTTCAAAAAACCTAAAGTTTAATAGGAAATAAATCAAAGGAGGCCCTCACTTATATTTTAAATTACAATATGATATTTACCAAAAATAGATATTTAGCAATAAAAGCTAGATTTAGAAAACTTTCAGCGCTTTCCAGTTCTCCACGTCTACTTACAAAGCAATTTGACCACACTCCCAAATATAGAAACCGACAGGAACCAAACAACAAATGAATTTACCAAATTGCCCCTATAGGCCGAATGCCATTCCACTTTTGGAAAGCGGTTGATTTTGGATGCAACTTAGTGGTTGGCAAATCATTCCTCTTCCAAATCCGCCCTGACATGGTTTTTTCTTCATTTACCATTTATTTTGTCCTTTCACTCCATTTTTTGACTGTCATAATACATATGAAGAAAATAATTTTTTTCAGCCCTCAAACTTAGTTTTTTCGTGTTCAGCCAAAAATTTTTTATTTCATTTTAGATTATCTTTCCAAGATATGACGTTTTTAATTTTTTTAAATAAAATCTAAACTTATTTAACTATTAAATGACCTTAACGCTTGAGCAAAAGATAAATATACAAGAGATGGAGGTTAGTGTCATCGCTACTATTACTTCGTCATTGTCACTGTGTGATGGATAATTTTATTCCGACTCTGACTTCCAATGATGTTGTCCTCTCCTCACACTCATCAAAATTATTTTCTCTACTAATTTTGTCTTTTTTTTCTCTCTTTTATTTTAATTTTAAATTCAAAAAAATTTCAAACTAACTTATAGACATGAAAGTGATTTTGAACACTAATAAATGAATAAATATTAAAAAATAAGTTCAAAAGTATAACTAATTAAATATAAAATTTTAAAATTTTAAATAAACGAACACTCAAGATTGAACTCAAACTAGAACAACTTAAACTTTGCATTTTTATACCAGTGTTCAAGCTTATTTTTAAAATATTATAATTTGACTTTTTGTCTTCAGTGTTCATTTAGATAAATTTTCTATATTTTAAATTTAATACTTTATAGTTTTGACCTTACTTTTTAGGATTTATTTATTTACACTTCAATTTTTTCCTTTTTTTGTTAGTATTTAAAGTATCTTTCCTTTTGTAGGTTACTTCAAATTGTGTTGAACTCAAATATAGATATAAATGGATAAAAAAGGGATTAAGATATCATCACATCATGAAGATCATAATTTTTTTTCTTTTAATCCTTATTCACTATTATCACTAGTTTTTTCTACTAAAAATTAGGAGAAACATGAATGGAATGGAAGGAAGAAAAAAATGATCGAGATACAATCATCATCACAATCTTCTTCTCCTTTAATTTTATTTAAGCTTTACTTTTTCTTTATTTTTATTATTATTTATATTTATTTTTAAGTTATTATGGTTTGACATTTAGCCTTGAGCATTCATTTATTTAATTTTTTTATATTTTAAATTTTATTATTTATACTTTTAGACTTACTCTTTAATATTTACTAATTTATATTTTCAAAATTTTTAAAATTATTTCTATTTTTGCAAGTTGATTCGAAAGTTTTTTGAGCTCAAATTTAGAAAAAAAAATGAGAGGAGGAAAAGGCAAAAATAACAGAGAAGAAAAAAATTGATTGTAAATGGGAGAAGAGGGCAATGTTGTTGAAGACTGGGGTTGAGAGGGGACTATCAACCAGACAATGAGAATAGTGCTGAGAGTAGTGAGGATGATGACAAAAGATAGTGGTGGGATGGTGATAGTAGTAGTACAAATGGTGGCAAGAATAGTGATAGCGGTGCGGAAGTAGTGTAGATGATGGTGGTGTGTTAATGATATTGACAGTAGGGATGGATAATGGTGAGGTGATCTCTATTACCTTCTTTACACCTTTTTGTTTCATCTTATTTTTTTTAAACTCAAAAAAAATTTAGGTATATCATAATTTACATAAATAAAATTTTAATTTTTTAAAAATATCATATTAGAAAAAAGGTCTAAAACAGGAACCAAAGTATAAAATTTGAGAGGTTGTTCACTATTTTTTCCGTAAATCTCTAATGGAATATAATTTTATAAATGCAAGCTTGACCTAAAAATAGTCTCACTATCATAATCACAAAAATTTTTACCAGGCAAGTTTTATCAAGAAAAAAATAGCAACTTTATATTATACTTGTTTTGACCACAAAAATATGCCGTCGAAGAAATTGGGAAGGGAGCTCAAATCTAGTGCAAGGAAGTTTGAGGGTAGGATGGAGCTTGTTCGAGTAGGCTAAAAAGGGATCTGGTGGAGGAAAACCAAAGGGGAAGTTGGAGCTGGTGCTGGCTGGTGTGAGTAGACCAAAGGAGAGGGCAATGCAGAACTGGGAGGGTGGCCGGAACTGGTGCGGGCTGGTTTGAGTAGACCAAAGGAAAGGGCAATCCAGAACTGGGAGGGTGGCCGGAGTTGGTGCAGGTAACGATTGTGTAGTGACCAGGACAAGGGAGATTCGATGGATGGATTGAGATGATTTGTCCTAAATCTCATTAAAAATGACTAATGATATAATTGATGGCGACATAAGAGAAACACATGAAATTAGGATTTTGAGTTTTACAATTAAATAACTAAATATTTTCTCCTACGAACTTTTTTTGAGCCCTTGTCAAAATCTCTCGTCGATAACATGTCTGCACCTAAATATTCCAAGTAATAGACAGTCATGGTGACAAAAAATTTTGACTTAATGTTTCTCCTAATCGGGTGTAGGCAAAAAATAAATTTTGTGATCAGAAAGGCACAAGCCCTATGAACCTCACCAGTACTCCCAATTCAAGATATTTAATGCAATTTGGTTCTTGCCAATGTACTATTCGCTTAGTTCAGCCTTGAACCAAACCTGACCTCGCATGAAACTTAGGTGGAGCTTTAAATTAGCTTGCGGGGGCTATTCAACCTATGTGTCAAGTTCTGATCGATGGATGCATGAACCTTGCCAAAATTTCTCTTAGCATGGTTTTCCACCCAAACTGAATTCTTAGTGGAAAAGTGGCATGTCCCTTGCCTAGCAGTAATCAAGCTAAATTCAAAATAAAGATTAAATTCGTTTGAAAACTATAAGTATAGATGAATCTGAAAAAAATATTAAAAATGAGATAAAATGGTAGATTAATGAACAAAATTTGAAAAATTGGAGATGACTTGAAGAGAACTTAAGAAATCAAGTCAGGTTATTAAATTTAGAATTTTTCATTTATTTTAGTTGAATTTAAGATTTTTTTTATATTATTTATTTAGAGTATTTACCGCATTAGGTTTTATAGGAAACTCTTGATATAATTTTTCTGAAAGAACTGAATGTTTGTTTGGCTTAACAGAAGACCGGTTGTGTCAAATAAAAAATTCAAATTTCTAATCCTAAGTAGCATCCGATAACCGATTGAGGAACTAGGCAACTGGCAGAAGGTTTCTGCAAGTTCTAGTTCATCAGAATAAAATGACCGATTAGGAAATTAGACTGCCGACAGAACTAATTTATCAGTTCTAGTATATCAGAACTAGTTGACCAGTTATCCAAGCAGTCGACCCATTCAGATTTTCTATATAACTAATGACTAGTTTTTTAACCGTTGGAGTGAAATTAGTTGCGAGATTTTATCCCTAACGGCTAATTTACACCCATGGAGTATAAATAAGTTAGAATGAGCTCTTTAAACAACTTTACAACTTCTAATTTATCCTTGAGAAGAGATTAAGGCTCTCCAAGCCTTTTAGCCCTTGAGTACTCTAAACCTTCAATTTCACATCAAAATTTCATTATCCTTGAGCTCAAACTTGAGAAACTTTTTAGGAATTATATTTTATTTTATCTTTTCTACTATTATAAATACTCCTAGGATATTATGAGTATGCGAGAAACAAAGCTCCTATGTAGGAGTTGACTTTTGCTTGATTGGAGTAAGAGTTAAATAGGCGTAACTTCACCTATAGGAAGTGACACTTATAGGTTGTAAGTTAATGTAAATATTTGATTTTGCCTCAAAAAGTGACAACTCTAATTGAGAGCTAAAGTCTTCAAGAGCGAGGAAAGGATAATGAAGTAGGAGTGGTTGATTTCTGAACCATATAAATCATGATGCACTCTTTACTCTTCTCACTTACTTTATAAGCACTCATGATTTTTCTTTTACTTATAGACTTGTGTTATTTTACACATTATTTTGTAAATTGGGTTTTTAATTTCAAAAGTGGTTATCATTCTCATTAAACCTAATTCACCTCCTTCTTAGGTTGCCAATTTGAGATTTCAATCTAATCTACTATCGTACTTACATTCACAACTTCTCCATAGAACACAATTATAGTCATTGTCTTTATGACTTATTTTCATCACAGAGACAGTGACTTGATGGAAAATGTAGTGAAATGAGGACCACAAAAAAATATATAATGTATTTTGGGTGGCTGTGGGTATCCTCTTGGACAAGCAAAATCTTTGCTCAACTTAGCGACCCTTGTATGTCCTTGTGCATTTTTGAAGCAAGATCCAAATCCCTGTGAGATTCCATATGTAGCATCAACTTCTAAATTTGAAAAAAATTACTGAAAATTGGTGAGAAATTTACATGCAACTCGATGAGGAAGGGACTGATGACCCATTGCTATTCTCTTTTAGGTTTTCTAAATATAGTAGGATTTATATATGAGATTTGAAAAATTCTATACTAGAAACCATTATAGAGTAATTGAAAGAAAAAAATGAAAGAGAAAATAATGATTGATGAGTTTATAATGAGCATGGTAGTTGCCTTGCATCCCTTAGGCTTGTCCTAACATCCACCTGGGGGGGACTTTTTCCAATTTATGGAGTCTTCCCTTTTTTTGTTGTCATGCCTAACAATTATTTGACTCGAAAAGTGAATGCTACTTCACCTCATTGCTTGGTAAGGGTCTTTCTTATCTTGCAGAGTCTTCTCTCTTTTGTTGTCATGCCCTTTGATTATGATCGTTAGTAGTTCTACATGCTCTCCATCCTCATCTTCAATTATTAGGTTAGTTGATCACACTACAAGAAAGAGGATTTTTGGCAGCGCAAAATTACCAATACTTTTAAAAGTACCACCAATTGAGGAAGCATTCCAAATTGTTGATGCTTCATATTAAGTGCTAACAATTATATTAAGTTTGTCATCCAAACTCATAAAATAAGTATCTTCTTTTAATCAAACCCTAGCCTAAATCACTCAATTCCTCTCCTCTACAATTTTCTCTCTCCTCCTCACCCTTTGTGTGATCTCCGGTTTGGCATCGTCTTTGATGAAGGACAAGCTCTCTCTTCCTCTCCAACTTAGCATCATGCCTATCTCAAATCCCAACCTCCTGTTTGCCTCCTCTTCATCTCTCTTTGCCAGTTCTCAACCCCTTCCTTGCAATCTCGCTTCTCTTCTCTCACTCCACAATGATCTCCTGACCATCCTCATTTTCCGAACTGTAAATTCCCAAATTGGGATCTTGCATCTCCATGTCCTTGAGATCTCGATATCTCTGGAGGTCTCGTGTCTTTCTCTTGTTAGAGCTATGTCCGTAACACTCCAAGGTGAATAAAGTGAAGAGCGTGTGTTGGAGACTCCATTGTCATCCAGCAGAAATTCTAATTCTAACTCTATAGAAGACAATGCGCCATTCTTACCTCCTAAATAGGAGGATTAGGATGTGCCCATTAATTAAGGTATGCAATATAGTAAATTATTCTAAATTTAAATTAACAATAATTTTCTACTTTTCATACTATCTAATATAAGCTTCTAATTTTTTGGCATCGATTCCACATAATCAACATGTAAATATATTCGTGGGCCAAATAGGCTAATAAGAGTTTAGGATTCTGATTTGTACAAGTTGGTGTTGACTATTAATCTCTACAATCAAGTTATTCGGGACAACTTGGCAAGACTCTCGACTCAACTTGAGATTATTGCTAAAGATGAAAATAAGTTATCCTTGACTTATACCAATTAGCAAGTAATGCCAAACAAAAATAAGGAAAGGATTTGGGAGGACATAAAGGTACCATCGACTTTCAAATTTATGTATTATTCCTTTAAGATTGAAGAGGACTAGTGGCCTCTTTTAATATAGTATTGGCAAAGTAGGGGTGTTTGGGTAATTTTTTTCCCTTCTATTCATTCATCTTATGGGGGTGTTTGGGTAATTTTTTCTCTTCTATTCATTCATCTTAAGTTTCATAGTTAATGTATTTCTCTCATAATATAGTTTTTTATTTAAGAACAAAGTAAAAAAAAAATAAAAGATAAGTCAATCTCTCATTTGTAAAGAATGTGTCAACTTGAAAGCCAAGGTATTTACTTACACTTTCCACATTAAGCATGTTATTAACATTGAGGATTCTTTTTTTATTTTATTGAATACAACCCAATGCACCTTGAGAAAAAAAGTAGATCTAAACCTTCTAAATTGAAGTTGTTTTTAGCACACCAAGAAAAATGGATAACCAGTTGATGAGGTATCTGCAATGACAATAGTGAGTACAATTTAATGTCATAATTTATTCCTAATAATGAATTATACTTACATTGTTATTCATCTTCTTTTAGGTTTAGATTTCTGAGTTGAGGTAGGCTATATTAGAGGATTTTATGTTTGATACTATCGCTCAAAATGAAATTCATGATGGTCGTGAGAGATATAGCCACATATGAATATTTGGCATGGGATCAACACCTACTCAAGTCCATCGGAGTTCCTCTAGAGCTTCGCAAGGTGAACAACACTATACCCTAGTTGAAGTATAGACTATTGTATAGGCTAAGGTTAGTATTGTATGAGAAGCTCAAGCATGACTTATAGGTTATGCAATCTTAGATAGTCAATCAACCTAGTACTTCAACTTCATAAGTTGGTTCTGTGCATGGTGTCCATGTGGTATGGAGAAAATTATTTGATTTCTTACTTTTTTTTTGTTTGTGCATACTATTTATTCATAAGTTTAACATAAGTATTTGAAGTTAATAAGATTTTGGAGAATGTAAACTAGCATTAAACTAAGGGATCTCATACATGAGTGAGTTCAGGAGGAACTCCTTTCAACTCTTTGACACCTTAAGTATTTTATTAAGTAGCTAATTTATTATATTTGAATATGCATTATTATTAATACACATCATAAGGATCCAAAACTAGTTGATGGAAGAAGTGGGATACGAGTAAGGAGGAGAGGATATGGCAAAATAAGGTTAGGGAAAGTGGGTCACGGAGTTAAGGATAAGGGAAGGGCTAGGGAAATAGAGGAGAGACGAGAGTAGGGATACGAGCAAGTAAGGGAGAGTGTGGTGAGGATGCATGAAAATAGAGGAGGGCATAGAGATGGAGATACAAGAATGAACACAAGGGTAGGGATAGATGGAGTGCACATAAAAACAAAGGAGGATACAAGGGTCGGGATATAGACATAGACACAGGGACAAGCACACTATGTGTGTGTATTGGGGGGAGTGGTAGGGGCGAAAGGGGGACAGATGGGAGGTGCACTTGGAAAAAAGGAAGGAAAAAGGCATCAGGATACAAGGATGGTCACAGGGGTGGGGATCAAGGGAAGGCATGTGGAAATAGGAGAGCGCATAAGAGTTTTTGTTCATAAGAGTTAGGAGTAAAATATCTACTATTGGATATTAATCAAGTTGGATTGTGCCTCTATTTTTTTTTTTTTTTTTGAACCTTGATGTTCTTGGCATTGTATTGATGTTGCCATTGAGGTTAAATTTAGAGAAATTTTATTTATATTGAAGTGTATTTCGTGATGCATAAGTATTATGGTGTTAATGAAGTATTATGTCATTCATGTTTTGGCTTGAAGCAAAGAGATTCAAACTACTAGGGATTTAGAGTTTTATGAGAAGGCATCTTGGGAAGAGTGGTCATTTAGGAAGCTTTGGTCGAGAGTAGATATAATATTTTAAAAGTTTTTGGATTAAATTCTATTATTGACTTTATATTATAACTTTGTTGTGTTTGAGATATATTCAACTGGATGTTAACTATTTTATTTTAGTTCAATAAGATGTTAGTTTGACATGTAAATATTTTTTTTCTATATGCATATCTTTAAATAATACTATAAGTTGTGATGTATTTTTTTGACACTTCAATGAAATGCCAAAAGGCACCATGAATGGATCTCTAAATGTCACTTAAAACTAATCATAATAGCAAAAGAAAAGCTTTGATAGTGCTTGTATATTATCACTAAAGCTTCCTTAGAAGCACTACCAATAGTAGGTATTGGCAGTGCTTTAACACTTCTATAGAAGTGATGCTAAAGGATCAATGATGGTGCTTCCATATATATCCCACCAAATTATCAATAGCTACCAAAACATCACACTGCCATTGATGTTTTGGTGGTGCTTCCAAAAATGCCATAAAAAGTACCAGTATTGTCAGCAATTATTAAACATCATAAGAACCACCAGGGTAAACTTTTAGTAGTGCTTTAAAGTGCTACTAAAATTTACAACACAATTTTCTCCGACACTTCAAAAGTGTCAAAAAAAAATCATCAACACTGTATTATTGACTCTTTTTTGTGCATTGGTGTGCTAATGCTCCTATTTCTTATTGTGTGAGAAATAAGTACTTGAGTGAGAGGAGGTATGTAATGATAGGTTGGGTTTTGAGGAGATGGTGGATCTCTTAATAGTTGACTTTGGCTAGGATATCAAGGGAAACATATGCTATGAGTGAAACTTATGGGAAAAGTATGCCTAGATTTTTGGTAAGTTCTAGGCTTTACCAAAAGGATTATTCTCCTCTCCAATGAACTTTTCCTAGACATTGGCTTTTTAATATAAGGGTTAAAAGGAATACACATCAGAAGCTAACAAACTATACTTTAAGTGAGTGAGGGCATAATCAATGAGGAGGCTGATTTGTTGCGTCTCAGACAAGGGGATATGTGATCTCATGGCCGTCTTCCATTACTAATTTGTGTAGCTTGTGAACCTTTCTTTTAAGAGCAACTACTCTATTTCCAAGTCAATGATGTCTATAGTGTGTTTAATTTTATGTGCATATTGTAGTTTGAATACTATGAAAATAGCTTCAAGAGACTACAACATTTATTGAGGATGAATGATGAACTAATTAAGGACATTGATGCTTAGATACTTTTGTAATAAGTGGATCATTATGGTTCATTATCTCTATCAACCTTTTAACAAATAAGATTTAATATGATGGTTAGAATATCTCATATTACCATATGAATGGAATTTGGGCATCTTAAAGCCAATAGGAATGATAACATACAATAGTAAGATATTATTCACACTCGAGAAGTTGACATGAGGGAGCTTTTATGCAAGCAACTTTGTTATAAGTTGTGATATATGACCTTCTATTACTTAGGATGGTGAAGGACATTGAGGTAATGAGTTTGATGTAAGCACTGAGTTGGAAATATAGTCATGAGGTATGGGTAAACAAAATGCCCATTGATAGCATGTTGCTTCTCTATTACAAATTTAGCTTGTTTTTGGACCAACTTATGATTCTAACAATGTCATAGAACTCTAATTTATGCACAAAAGATGTATCATTATCCATTCTCCTCAAACCATTGTCATTTGTTTTAAGATTTTTATTTATTTTATTAGTAGTCTTTATGATGTGAGATATTTGCTTGCTTCAAAAACTCTACTCCAACATTCTTATAATTTTGGTATGTAAGTGTCTACTCTGTGAGATGGCACAACAAACCCATTGCTATATCCTGTGACATATATTAGACACATTTGATGATGAGTAACCTAGTTCACATGTAGTTATTGTGTTAGCCTACACACCTTTAGATGAACACTATGTTGTAGGATGTTCAATGAACTATTGGTCCCATAAACAACTAATTAGGCTTAGTAAGGGTGCGCCTTTAGCTTCTTTAAGGAAAATTAAGATAAAATTTACTGACTTTTGAGGTGGGAGTTACAAAGATCTGATCAATTTCACCAAACCCTAGTCTAACTTCTATTTTCACGATATTATCTCTGATTAATTTTGATAATTAAAAATAGGGGACTCAAAAGAACTTTGCCTTAACTGGAAGTATCTTGTTTTTAAGTTATATCACTATGTTTTCAATACACACAACATAAAATACAGAAAGAAACAAAGAAAGAAAATAAAGTTAATTTTTACCACAAACAAATTAATAAAAATCTCGAAATGACTTTGTTTAGGTAAAACACAATAACATCACTTAGCATTAAGAGATGCCATTGTTATCGCCATTCTACAAATCATCCTTGAGATTCTAGGATTTTTTTCGTTTGGTCGATGATGCATGCATTTACACTTTCAGTATCATGTGTCTGGCTCACAATATATATGATATACTCTATGTTATTATGGGTGTCCTCTTCACCAAGTGAAAGTTTTATCCATATTGGCAGCCCTTGCATGTCCTCACACATCCCCTATGCAAGAATGAAATCCTCATGAGACTTTATATGTAGCATCAAATTCATAATTAATTTTGAAAAAAAATTAAAAAACAATAAGGAACTCAGTGATAGAGAAGGAGTTGATGGCCTCTTGATAATCTATTTTAGGTTTTCTAAAGATTATAGAATTTATATATGAAATTTGAAGATCTGAAACTAGAAACCTTAATCTGAAATTTGTAATAGAATGTAAAAATAAAATAATGATAGATGAGTTTAGAGTGAGCATGGCAATCACTTTGGATCCCAGTGACATGCGCAAGTGTGCATTGAACATTAAATATTTATAAAACTTGAGATTCTCCGAAAGTTTGCTGCTAAATTTCTCTAGGAATGAAACCCCTTAGGGTGTCTCTAAGATTAGAATAACACCACCATAGTGTCCCTGAACTCAAGATGCCCTCTTAGGGTGTTATGAGGATGGGGGCATTTGGGTGTAGCCAACTTGGTGACCTTCAAACTTCTTGAATGTCCTATTTTTTGAAATCATCATTTAATATTAATGACACTGAGTTAAATTAGCCAAGTCAGAAGATTATAAGAGCCAACTCCTGAACCAAACCATAGAGCAATAATCTAATTTTATATTGAGGTATGGGATCTCAGTATAATTAGGTGATGTTATTTAGTAAGAGGGTCACTTCGAGCTTAGCGAGAGAGCTTGGATACCTTGGTTTATGCATAATAGAGGCCAAATAATCATGGGCTCTAACATTTATTTTTATTCAAAGATCAATCCTGAAGAGTTTGGGATTCATGATTATTGTTCGGTAAGATCATTGCACTAAAATCATAGAATTCTGGATATGTTAAATTGTTTCATGCCATACAAATAGTACACCATCCAAAGAGGTGGGGACTAATATCAATTTTCCTTCTCTACTATTATTCTATGTGATATTTACTGACTTGAGCATTGGAGCGGTCACCACCGGAGAGCTTCTGATGGTCTGCTTCATAGTTTTCTTTCTTTTATAGATTAGCTGGAGAGTAACCTAGTAGATCAAGATCCCCAAGAGCCTCTTAGACAAAAACTGGTAGTGAATCAAGTTCCATCAACAAATTAATATTTTCAAAAAAATGCTCTACCTCTTTTTTTCACTAATCTAAGAGGTCTCCAACAATCTTATGATCATGCATCCTATAGGAAAAAGTCCCTCGTCATCCAGAAATCCACCTGGGGAGCAAATAGCCCCAATGTCGACGAAATCACATAACTCATCCAACAGTCTAGGTGAGTCGACTCACCAAGCCAACTTAGTGATCCAGTCACAACAATAGCCTTAGGGAACCTCTATTGACAGTTCTTAAAGTATCACCATGTCCCTCCAACTCAGTGAGGCAGCGTGAGTTTTAGACCCTGCTCACTACTATCTAATAGATGACATAGTTGCTCAAAATTTAGACATAGGCCATGTAGAATCTACAAGCCCACTAGTTACAAAACTAGGCCCAGATGATATAAAATCTCTAGGCTCATTATGTTCAGCAGTAGGCTTAAGCTCCAACCCAAGGTGTTGCACTGAACAAATAATACAGGTTGCAGCCACATGCCATCAGCAAGACACACCCCAGTGGGCATCATCATCCAAGTCATCATGATCCCTCGGCGGGAGTTTCACTTTAGTATCAAGCTGCGAGTGGTTACACTGGGCATAACTCCACTTATGACCCAACTAACAAGGTTATATATTATACAAATGCTAGCCGAACTTTGGCTAGGGATGCATAAGGTATCCAGAGGGATGCTATGTTGCATGTAAGTCGGGAAAGGTCTAGGGCACCAACTCATCCGAACCAAATCAGGTACAATACTCTCCTAACTCCCAAGATAACTTACTCCCCAATGTAACCATAGTTCCACCAGTCTTGAAGAGCCTTGTTCATGAATGATATCTTGTTGAGGCCTATAGGAAAAATTGAAGTAACACTTGGTTAGATTCTCAAATATTATTTGAAAATTTTTGTTAAGTTAGAAACTTAAAATGTACTCGACTCTCTACCTACCAAGAGCCTAAGGGAACTAAGTTTTTTCTCACTAGACAACCTTGAGGTAGACGTAGTCTTCCTGTCTCAGTAATCCAGATGACCAAGAGCTAGTGAGCTTCAGCTAACACCTCGAGTGTCTTGTGATGCTCAGATGATTTGCCCTATTTACTCCGAACTCTGCTGCTATCTCAAGACCTACATTAGGTGATCCTTCCAGAAATGAATTGAAAATGGTTGGTGTCCTTTCCTCAATGTAAGGTACCACCTTCTATCAGTGCTGGAGCTTCAGCCACCTTGGAAGGCATCTTGGAACATCTCGATAATTGGCTCAGAGCCTTTCACGAAATCCAAAGCTTGTAATGCAATGATGAATCTCATCACTTTCAAGATGAGTTGATCCAAAGTGAGGTCAAGGTCAATCAGTACCCCTGAGGAGAATTCATCTATGGGGTATCTGAGCAACGCACCCCCCCCCCCCCCCCTCGAACATAAGGGGGACTATCAAAATTAAAGAAAATTGAGTTACCATACGAATGGGTTATTTTCAAGAGGAAGAGAGGTTCAGTAATTTGCTAAACCTCGCAACATATACGAACCCTAAAAATAGGTTCACCTATGAGCTATGGTAGTTTGGGGTTATACAATTATCCAAACCTAGTCGGTGTTTGAACCTAAGAATGATCCAATTTCTACTTAGATCTATGTTTATGAGGTATGAAACCTAGTTTCCAATTTTCTAAACAAGTAAAGACTTCAAAATAATGCAAGCCAAAGTGGGAAATCATACTTGGATTATAGGTCAATGGATCGCTTACAGCCAGTCGAGCAGAGGTGACTTGCGTGGTTGTTCCTTTCACAGAGCTAGTTGCATTTGTAGTCGAGATAGCTACTACTACCATCCCAGGCACTGGAATGGTGGTAGTTGGTGGAGAAGTGGCATTGCCGATGGGAAGCTATTTGTCATTGGCCATAGAAACTATCAAAAAAGTAAAAAAGCACAATGGCTAGGGCTCGTATTTGTGAATGAAGAGGTGAAAAAGTAAAATCGCTGCCCTCAAATCCAACTTTATAGCCCTAAAGAGCCTCTTGATGGCTAACATGTGGTGAGATCCAAGCCATTCAATTGCTTGCATTGTCAACCAAATCTCGATGGACACATGTCAAAGATCTAGCCCAGTTGCTGAATAGCTAGCTGCCAACACGATGCATGAAGGGGGTGCCCTGGGAACTAGTGAATGTATGATGAGGAAAGAATGCTCGCTATATTAAAGAGGATGACTTGGCTAGGAGATATTGAGTTGTAGTAGTTCAATATAGCAATCCCGAACATTGAGTTTGGTAGCTTGGAATCTAGGATTGGGGGGCACTAATGATACATTGAGTTAAATTAGCTGAGTCAAAAATCAATGAGAGTCAACTCCTGGCCTGGACCATAGAAAAATAAACTAGTATTATACCAAGATGTGGAATCACTGTGTAATCAAGTGATGTTACTTAGTAAGAGAGTCACTCCGAGCTCAACCAGAGCTCGGATTCCTTGATTTATACATGATGGAGGTCAGATAATCATGAGATCTAATACATATTTATATTCAAAAATCAATCTCAAAGAATGCGAAATTCATGATTATTTGTTACGAGAAGTCCAGTGAGATCAATGCATTGAAATCATGGGATTTTGTATACGATAAATCATTTCACACCATATAAATAGCACAACCTGAATAGGTGGGGACTAATGCCAATTTTCATTCCCCATTATTATTTTATATGATCCTTACTAACTTGAGGTTCAGAGAAGTCAATGTCAAAGAGCTCCTGGTGGTTTTCTTCATGATTTTCTTCTTCTTATTAATAAGTGGGAGAATAGTCTAGTGAATCGAGATTTCGAGGGGTCTCTCAAATTGAAATCGGTATTGAACCAAGCTCTCTCAATAAAAATCATCCTAATAGATATCTTATGGTTTGAGTCATGATTTAAGCTAAATTTAATTTTAATTTGAAGTCCGAAAAATAGGTGTTTATAACCTATCACACTTGGCATCAAGTTGTTGCTTCTGCATGGAAAATAAATCACTTGAGCCAACAATTATAACTAGATTCCTTTTGCATAGGTATCTGGGCAAAATAAAATGTGCAAGGAATGCCCCTACCCGTATTACAAGGCACTTTAGCAAATCTAAGTGATTGATTTTTCCATCAGAACTCTGAGACAATATATAGCAAGCCACAATCCTATCTCACAACCCATAAACCGAAGTTGAGATTCATCCAAATCCACGGATTGCGACCGAGAGCTTTAAAATCCAACAAGTTATTAAGTCTTTTTAATTAAGATGACTTTCTACAATCAAAATTAACGATAAAGAGGGAATAAAGCATGGTTTTACGTTTCGGCTGGTCCCGAACCGAAACCCTATTTTGGGTTTCGGTTAGGATTTATTGTTCATTACTGTTCATCTTCACCAACGAGCGCCAGCGGGAGCTCGTCGGGCGAGCACGCGCAAGCGGGAGCTCGTGCAGGCTCGCGCACGCGGGCAGGCGGGAGCTCACCGGGCTCGCGCGCGCTAGGGAGAGCTCGCCGGCCTCATGCCGGGGGGGGACCTCACGCCGGCTTCGTGTACGAGCCCAAGGGCCCTGCGCACTCGCTAGTCTACCACCACTCCCTCGCTTATCTCACGCCCTCACCGACCTGACTCGTACTCCCGCAAGCTGAGGCCAGTCTTACACCGGGGCCAGCGCTATCGCCAATTTGATTTTGACGTCCTTATCGGTTTCTGGCAGATATTGTTCACGTACATAATATTATTCACGTAATTATTCATTATTTTTTAAAATTTTTAAATATATTGTAATTTTTTAATTTGAAGTTAAAAAATAATTAAAATAAAGTTAAATTTTAGTCAAAATATAATTAATAAAAAAAATATTTTGGTTGAAACTGAAATGAAAATGATTTTGATCGAACACGTTGATTTTTTTGTTAACGTGCATGTGTAAATGGTCGTTCCACCGAAAGTAAAGGTAAAAAAAATTTGTGTCGATCTTACACCATGTGAATCGTTGTCACAAGATTGCGTAGAGATAGTTGTTCTCGTATATCTATAAATGTTCATCTGGATCGTTCGGATACTGAATTAATAATTGTACATTCAAATGTTTTAAACTTAACTGATGATGATGATGATTAATTGTATTATATTAAATTTAATAAATTATGTATATATCAATTATATTTTAATAATAAGTTAAATTTGCTTATGTTAATTTTTATTTTTTTAATCATATTCATATTATTTCTCATATATTTTTTTATATAGTAATATATAAAAACAGTGGTTAACTATCAAAATTAATTTTAATTAATTAAAATAATATTTAATATTGTGGTAAAATTAATTATAAATTCTTTCATAATTTTTAAATTTTTATAAAAAAATTTTCAAAATTTTATCGTATTTTTAATTTAAAGTCAAATTACAGTCAAAATATAGTCAAACTATGGTCAACACACAATTAATAACTAAAAAAATCAGCGTGCCCCTCAATAAGGTTCACTTAATACTATCAATCAACGTCTTACCATAATTTTCCCTAAACACTTCGCACAGTGTGATATTTATTTCTCATGGGTCATTGGACCACTTTTACTATGTGTTGTCAATCAATATGGTTATCATTTTCATTTTGGACCTTTGATGTATGGTTATACTTCAGAACCGCTGCCACGAGATCGTGCAGAGCTAGTTGTTCTGGCTCATATACCTACAAATGTTCGTCCGGATCATTCAGATACTGAATTTGTAATTCCACACTCAGATGTTCCAAACTCAACTGATGATGATTATGATAATTAGTTGTATAATCTTAGAATTTATAAATTATGTATGTGTAAAGTACATTTTAATGAAAATTTAAATGTGCTTATGTTAATTTTTAACTTTTAATCATATTCATATTATTTCTTGTATGTTTTTTTAATACACTAATATATATTAAAAGTAGACTATATCAGTGACTAACTATCAAAATTAATATTAATTAACTAAAATAATATTTAATATTATGATAAAATTAAGTATAAATTCATTCCTAATTTTTCAAATTTTTTCACATTTTTGTAATATTTTATCGTATTTTTAATTTGAAGTCAAAGTACAGTCAAAATATAGTCAAATTGTAACACTCCTGTCATGTCCGATCGAACCACAACACCAGTGGACAACATACATATAAAAGGTTTACAGAATACATAGAATTAAAATTTATTTCATCAATACGAATATAATTCAGATAACATAACAAAACGTAGTCTCACTAAAAATACCCAAGTCCTCAAAAGTTTTTCCATACATAAAAATAGAATAACATGTAAATAAATCAGCTCCAAGTGTAGTCGCCCACATGCTCTCTGCTACCGTAGTCACCTGTGCCTAGCTGCTACTCTCCTGTGGATAGGGACAATAAAAGAATGAGTCACGAATGCTCAGTAGGGAATTACCTCCTCCAAACAGTAGGAGAGATCAATTTTTTAGGTGACAACAATAAAATTAACACAGTAGCAATAAAAATAATACAACAACAATGGTGATTAGGTAAACCAACATCCACAGTAAGGAATGAATCAACAAGGATATCTTATGGGTGTGGCTGGACCCCCTATCAAGTAGGGCTATACCACACTGCACTCCCAACCGCTGAGGGAGTGGTGATCCGTCTAGTCACATAATGGATCACGTCCCCTGCAACTCAGGAGACCAACCACACAAGATATCACAATCACGATAGCCATGGTTAGGGATAGTGACTATGGACTCCCCTACAGATGTTACGGAGATGGTCGCACCCCCCACCAAGTAGAGTCGAACCAATCTACACGTAAATCAATATATGGGTGTGGCTGGACCCCCTACCAAGCAGAGTCATACCACGCTGTACTCCCAACCGTTAATGGAGTGGTGATCCCGTCTAGTCACACAACGAATCACGTCTCCTATCACTCAGGAGACCGACTACTGTCACGTCTGACAATCTCACTAATCCCGTACTGAAGTAGGGAATCGCCGACTGGTACCAGTCAAATAGAGTTCCACTGCATACGTCCCTTAAGATACCAAAGGCTTAGCCATAATAAATATCGAGTCAAGATTACTAAGTGATAGAAAGGAGTCGACTCGATCACAAATCAGATTATTCAGCTAGAAGACATCGTCAAAGGAAGGATTTGAGACCACCAATAGAATCAGCATGAAAAACCGAGTCCAACGACTCTTAGACCATCACAATAGGATCTCAAATGAGAAGGTTATGACTGTTCAAATATATATATGTAATTTAGCCCCTATATCATTCCAAATTACAACTCCGTCATCAAGATAAATAATTTTCATCAATTCTACATTATGAACCTCAAAATTATCATATTATTATCAACAGCCATTGATCCAGTAATTTATCACTCAATTCCTTAATAATTCCAAATTTAATCCTTACAGTATTTTTTCACAAAAGTCCCCAATACAATTTGATTCATAGATTAGTCCTTCAAATTCTAAGTCATAACCAATCCAGTCAATTTTCAAACAAATCATAATTTGATTTCATCTTACGAATTCATCCTTAATGAGATTTAAGTATCCCAATCAAATTTCAACACAATCATAAATTCAATTATCCCAAACCCAAATCAATTTATCAATCAATTTAATCAATCTTACTAAATTCCTCCAATCTAATGTGCAATCAATTTCAATTCCAGTTCATAATAATCAGACTCATTTCAATGAACCAAATCATAAATTCAGATTACTTAACTTGATGTAAACCATTCACTTCATCATTAGTTCGATTAACCTCAAGTCTGATTCAAATCAATTCCAAAACCAGAATCTAAACCAAAACCGATTCTGAACTAAGTCTAAACCAAAATCGACTTTAAACTAACATAAACCAAAACCAACTTTAAACCAAAACCAAAACTAATCTTCTTTAAATTATACCTAAACCAAAACCAACTTTAAATTAAACCAAAACCAAAACCAATCATCTTCTTTAAATTATACCTAAACCAAAACCAACTTTAAATTAAACCAAAATCAAAACCAATCATCTTCTCCCTCCTCAAACCCTAATCTAATCTGCTGCCGCCGTCGCCGCCGCCAGGCCATCACGCCGTCAGGCCGCCCCGCCGCCACGCCGCCGTCTCCGCTGGGCCGCGGCTGCCGCCAGACCACCGCCTCCGGCGTCGTCAAAACCGCATTGCCCCACGCGCTGGCTGAACTCCGGCCTGCGCAGTCGTGCACACGCCCCCGGCCGCTCCCGACGCCGTACCACGCGCCAAAATTGCGCCAATGCCGGGTCCCGTGTTGCCTGCGCATGATGCCTGCTCGCAGCACGCTACCGCACCGCACACCGCTGCACCGCACACCGCCGCACTGCATACCGCCACACTGCACGCCGACGTACTACACCGCGCACACTGCCGTCTCCGCTGCCGGTCACCGGAGAGCAATGGACGCTGGTCAGAGAGGAAGATGGGGATTTTGCAAATCTAATCCTCTAATATTTCTATTATCAAAACATGTCATAGATCGGTATAACACTTTAAAAATTAGACATATCTAATCTCTATTTAATTTTGCTTAGATCTAAGTTATCATCATCCTCCTAAATATCATGAGAGTCACTAAGTTTACCGACTATTCAATATGAATTTGTCTCAGGAATAGAGGCAAAGAGAGAATGAATGAAAATAACTCAACCTACTTCGAATAGAGGTAAAGAGAAACGGATGAAAGTAACACCACCTACCTCAAATAGATAATGATCGTCCCAAATCTTCTTGCCACTCCGTAAGCCTCCCCAATGATCATTCCTTGACTCTCTCTATCTTCAAACCAGCTCTCGATCCGTCAGGATTTAGTGGGTGGTTGCTGCCTATAAATAGAGGCGGTTATTGGGTTGTGGGTTGTGGGCCCGAGTAATGGGCCGTTATGAAGTAACGGGTGGTTACACAAACTCTGGTCAACACCAATTAATAATTTAAAAAAAATTTTCGGCCGAAATCGAAACGGCCGAAATGTATCGGTTTCGCTGGGTCCTGAAACCGAAACCGAAACCGGACCATAAAACCTTGAAATAAAGCACATAACCTATAACTGCTGAGTGCCACAGTAACATCAAGACACATGACTCGTCACTCCTTTCTCCTAAAGCTAGAGCATTTAAGGAGATGGAAGAAGGATCAAAAGAATAAGATAATAAAAATTTATAATAATTGTCACAACAACTAGTTAAAATAAATGATTAAAAAGAGTAGCAAAGTGGGGGATAGAATGCTTCAATTGTTAACTTGGCACTTAGAAAGCCATTACTTGGTGGATTCCCGGATCATTCAAGCTATTTAGGCCAATGTACTTGAACAGAAAGCTCCAGTCCTCGTTTGTTAATTCATAAAATATAATGGCTTCCAACACATACTCTAGTGGAAGGCATTAGGGGCTATTAGTCCACTCAAACAGAATAGGAACACCACCAAGCTTCTGAACCCAATGATGAATCATTACCCATGACAGATTCCTCTTTATCTAATCAATCCTCTTTGCTTTGCATCATATTTACTAGAAATTCCACACCAGATAATTAAACTTTGTTGGCAAAAAAAAAAGATAAAAATAATACTTTTTTTATGATACATCAAGTTATTAAGTAATAATTTGGAAAGATCGAATGAGTGTAAAGCGAAGTCAAAATCATTATATGAGATATGATTAAATCATGAACCCGTTTATATATCAAATCATTATGAGTTTCGCAACTTCAAATATGGACAAACTCGCAAGAAATAACAGCCACCTCATGAAGCCCAACTATAATTGAACTCATAAAACTCAGTATATTAATGTCAATATACTAGCCAATTAATCAATAATCATTTCTAAAGTCAATTTTGAAGGATCCGGAGAATGATTTTAAATTTACAAAAATCCAACGAAATAGTTACCCAAGATCATGAAATCAAGATATGTCAATGTTTGGGAGCACTATAAATAATATTGATAAGGTAAAGAATTAATTCCCAAACTTTTACCCTATCTATATCATCGAATATTCGACTAATTTGAATATTGAAATGACCGTTATCAAAGAGTCTTCGATGATCTCTTTTACAATTCTTCTTTATGCAAATCAATAAAAGGAGAGTATGGTAGATCAAGATTTTAAAAAAAAAATTTAATCAAAATCAGTAGCGAGACAAGCTCCATGAACACTTTTTAACTAAGATTATTTCAATCAATTCATAATTGCATATTACAGATAACCTCTTAACTTTCGTCAATTAACTTGCACAGAGTGACATGGTGCTTACTGTCAACCATGACTGGCTATTTAGGCGTAACATATAAACAAAATTCGATTCATTTTCAGTGCTTTATTCGTCCTTTGCAATTAATCTGTTCCAAATTCCTTGTTTTGATGATCTTGGTGTATCACCAGGTAAAAATCAAGCGTTCCAAAAGCACATACAATAATAAAAAATTTAGGGTGTTTGATGTAATATTGAACAATTCCAAATCAACAAAGAATTCCAAAGAAACGACAATCGCTTTTAACAAAATGATTGTCAACTTCAGTATGTCTTTCCGTGTCCGATTAATAGACTAATCTTTCGCTACTTTTTCTAGTTGCCTTTTTTCTATTTTTTTAAAATTTTTTGAGTGTGGGACATTAGAAAGGAAATGCCCACTATGCTGTGTCTCTTTGATTAAAAAATTAGGGTTACGGTTGGGGATGCGAATTGCTTGAGCAGATGAATTCTCTGTTGCTTATCTAAAACGGAAGCGGTGGCTGCTTTTGGTTTAATAATGTTGGAATTCTTGCTCATTTTCCCTATTGGTACTTGGCTGTGCATTGCTTTTAACAGGTGGGGTGTGGTTGAGGACATTACATCAACCCTAAAGCATGAACACATTTTTTTTTATTTTTCCATTTTATGGTTTTTTATTTGGTAATTCCTTAATTCTTGCAAGTCCTCTCAAGAACAGTCTATGTATGCTCGTCAAAAACTAAATGGAAAAATCTAATAGCTTATCCAACTTACATTTCTCTTAATGCAGTTGTCATATAATTAGAATACGTATACTTGTCATCTCAAGAACAGTCAATGTATACTCGTCAAAAACAAATGGAGGAATCCAAATCCGAGAGCTTATCCAACTTAAATTTCTCTTAATGCAGTTGTCATATGATTAGAATGGTTATCTAATAGCAACAAGTAAATCTGAATGCCGCTTTGGCTTAAGATGATCATGTGATGATTACAATTAGCCATCAAGATGAGTAACTAGGCTTGAGATGACCTTATGATGATTGTGATTAGTGATTAAGATGAGGATTGAGTCATGATAAAAATTTAGTAATAAAATTTTCAAACATGTTTGGATGGGTAGAGAAGATGATCACGTGAGCTATAGTAACACCCACATGCTCAGATATGCTTTTACAGGGATACATCTGCAAGTTTTTCAGTGCAAATATGCAATTACTGAATTTTGCAGCTATCATCGTTATCTAGTTTTGGTTTTAGTTGCCCACTGATCATTTGCCTGCAAAATCAACGTGACTAGTTTATTTTTTCCGCAGCATCAGTTAATGCAAACAAGTTTCGTTTTTGGTAGAAGCAGAAAGCAAACAAGTTGAAGACATGACTTGAGTGCCTGAGTCAATGCAATACAACTTCTTGTAAACTTCACCAAGAATAATTGTTCTCACATTCATCATAAAAATATTCCAAATTAAAGCAGATTAAGAAAGCATAATGACATAATTCACTAGCTATTAACCAATCCAAAATGACCAGAATTATGATGCAGCTGTAAAACTTGGGCATTACTGGAAGTATAGATGTGGCGAACAAGACAAGCAGACAGCAGAATCTAATGCCGCACTCGTCCTTGTCAATGTAAAATCAGTTTGGTTCCAGGCAACTGATAACAGAGACATCGAAGGGATTCGGACATTGTATTTAATTCGAAACAAGGATGGTCTTCCATTAGTTCTAGTGCAGGTTACAACCCTTTCTAAAAGAAGATCAGAGAATAAGTTCTTTATGCTAGTTTGAAATTATTCTCACTCGACTCTGAATAGTCTAAAGCCAATTTGAATTATAGTTTCTGATGTGTGGCTGGGATCCGAGTGAACCAAGAAGAGAATGTTAGGGGAGATGATGCGCTCTACTAGAGAGCCAGATTACCACAAAATCCTGGGAAACCGAAATACTAGAGCGGATACTGGATCCTCAGATAGCGTGATTCTAAACCACGGCCTAAAATCCTAAAGCGTCCTTTGCTTTTCAATCAAAATCAAGATAAGCCTATTTCAAAATTATTATTTTTTTTACAAAATTAATATTACTTATTTTACATTATTATTAAATTAAATTATTATAAAAAATTAAATAGTTTTTCGAACCGTAAATTATTAAAGCGTTAATTTTGATAAAAAAATATTAGTTTATAAAAGTAATTCACTAGTCTTGATTCTGATCCTAATCCTGATCTCAAACCAAATGGTATAAGTGGATTGACATAGGTGTATCATTGTTAAGAAAGCATACCAAGTTTTCTTTTTTCTTTTACATTTAGAATTTGTAATTAGATTTATGAAAAAATATTTTATGAAAACGTGTTATATGAAATAATGCATTTTTTTAGAAATAATTCATCTTTTAGAACATTCGTTGCACCCATTAGTTAAGTTCATAAACCTTTGAGGATGTACATATGAATATGTGTTTTGTCTATAAATAGTTACATCTTATAATATATAGTATTATTTCAGTTAAAATTAATTAAAATAGCTTTTTAGAAGATTTTTTTTTTTATCCTAAGGTGGACTCCTTTAATCCTCTTATAATTTAGTGGTAGACTTCATTGGATTAAAGAATTCCCTCATCGTGATAGATTTCTAGAAGGTATCGAGCAACACACTTTTCTCATGGTGGATTTCTAGAGGGAGATATGTGGCTACCCATTGAGTTCTACCGACTACCTCTTCACTATCATCATTCCATCATTTTCGATGTCAAGTGGCATCAGTGATTGGGGTTTAACTTGTACTATCTACAAGTTAAGTATTTGATTGTCATGCCTTATAGGCGACCGCATCAGCAAGCAAATATTGGAGCTACTCCAACTCGTGAACATGATCTTCGTGACATTGAATTGGATGAGTTAAGAAGATAGGTGCAACGACTTCAAAAGTGACTCACTCAATATGAAACACCAACTAATAATGATGTCCATCATGAACCAAATGTACAAGAACTTCTAGAAGATGTCAATCCTTTTCACCGTGTATGTAGCCAAATATCCAGTGAAGCATATCATCAATGACATTCTAGTCGAGAACATGGCGTCTCTCAAGACATTGACATTTGGGTCGATATCTCTAAAGTTGAAGGAAGAATTCAACCTAACAAGTTCATTGATTGGCTTAACATTGTTAAGCATATCTTTGAATACAAAGATATTCTTGACCATCGAAAAGTGAAGATTATTGCTATTAAACTCAAGAAGCATGCTTCTATTTGGTGGAGCAATTCCAGATGCAGCAAGCTTGAGAAGACAAGCAAAATATAGAGTCTTGGAAGAAAATGAGAAAGGCTCTCAAGAATAAATTTCTACCAAAAAGTTATCTTCAAGATTACTTCCTTAAATTGCACCATTTTGAGCAAGGTACGCTTTTTGCTGAACAATATACTGAAAAGTTTGGTCATCTTCTAATATGGTGGGTATCTCCAAGCCAGAAGAGCAAAACATTGCCTACTATCTAGGTGGTCTATGGTGCGAGATTCAAGATATCATCCAACTTCAACCCTATTAGACATATAATGATGTTTTCAAATTTTCTCTAAGGGTGAAGAAGCAACTCAAAGTCAAGAGGTCTACTAGCAATCCAAGCCGCAATTATAGGACTATTGTGAACCAAGGGAGCACCTCACTTGCTCAATCCCCTCTCACTTTCCTAGCAGTAATAAAAGCATCCACTCTTTCTGCAAAGCAACATGAGGCAACAACAAGTTGGCCATGAAAATCGCCATCAATATTGAGTTTTGGGTATCTCGAACTCATATTAGAGTTTGAGTTAAAGTAAGAATCCAAAGTTGGATTCAAACTTATGATTGATTTGTAAAATTAGGAGTTGTAATTAGAGTAAAACTCAAACTCAATAAGGGTCTATAAATATACTATAATATATAGGGTTTAGGTATGATGTAGTGTTGAGGTTGAAATATAGAGAAATAGAGATAGAGGAATAGAGAGAATAGAGAGAAGAGAAAGAAAGAGAGTATCAGTTCTCGTGTGCGGGTCTTTCTAGTACTTCTCGGTGGTCTTTCATGGTGGTTCCTCATGGTGTTCTCTTGGAGATTCTCTCTGAAGGTGGAGACATTGTCTAGACTTGGTGAAAGAGTTTAGTTGAGTGAGAAAGAGTACAATCTTTCTTACAGACTCTTATTAAGCTTTTTGATAGTGGATCTCTCACTCTCCCGTGGATGTAATCCGATTTTGGATGAACCATGTATATCTCTATGTCTTTTTTTGTTATTTTCTTTTATCTTGCATTACTTCTTGTTTCTTGTGTTATTTGAGAACAAGGTAATTCGTGAACCTTCCATTGCAAATCTCAACATATCAAAACCTATCCAATATTATTATTGTCAGGACTTTGGGCATATTGGCTATGAATGCCTCTATGATGTCGTGATCGACCACCCAGTATAACTAAGAACCCCAAGAAATAATCTCAAAATAACAAATAAGATTCAAGTGGGTTTGAGTGTGCAATTAGGAATCGTAGAAATGTAATTTTTAACAGGTACAAGCCCCTATTATTAATTATCCTGATAATTATTAAGAATCTCATAAAATGAGAAACCTACCTAATAGATTAGAGTCACAAAGAAAAAAAAGTATAATTTGATTAATTCAAGGAAGGAATTACATGACTTAAGAGAAAGTATATCCTCACTTTATAATTTAAAAAATTTAAATTTATAAGCATGAAATAACATAAAATGAAGAAGGGATTGAGAAGAGTTTGCTGCTCACCATTACACCTCTCCTGTGCACTTGATCGAGTGAAACTTGACTTAGATGAACCTTAGCTCCATCCTTAGTAGATGCTGATAACTTAACTTGATTTTAGGGCATGGTTGACCACTCTGTCCTCCGCTAGTTAATCATGTTAGGATTTGAAGTATCACCAATAACTTTGGCCTCATTGTTAGTTGACTTCTTTTGATCTTTGAGTTGAAAGAATAATTAGTAGCTTTAGCTTATGCTAATCTTCCTTGATTTGATCATCGACTGCCTTTTTTGACTTGTGTCAATTATGTTTGAAATGTCGCCAATGGCTTTGTGCTTTTGCTAATTAATTTTCTTCAAACATATTTCTTAGCTAATTGACTAAGCGAGTTCAAGCTTACCTTTAGTTTGGTTTGAAATGGTAAGTAGCCTTGACTTATGCTGATTATTTTTTGTTTGATAATTGATGGTATCTTGGCTTTCTAACTATTAAATTTGAAGTATCACCAATAGTTTTTTAGCTTGTGTTGGCTGAGCTTAAAGAGAACCAAGCTGTATGCTTATTATCAATTGAATTTCTTTGAACATGGCATTTGCCTAACTAATTAAGTAAATTCAAACTACCTTAGTTTTGTTTGATTTAAGAGAATGATTAGTGACATTAACTTATTCTAATCATCCCTAATTTGATAATTGATGACCTATTTGGGTTTATTTTTTATTAAGTTTGAAGCATCACTAATAGCTTTTGAGGTTGTATTGGTTAAGCTTGAAGTGTGGCTTACAACTTTATACTTGTCGTCGGTTGACTTTCTTCAAATGTACCATTTAGTTGACTGACTAAGCGAGTTCAAATCTTCCTTAGTTCAATTTTGGTTAGCGACCTTTACTTATACTGACCATTTCTAATTTGATAATTGATAACCTTTTTGGCTTATTATCGATTAAATTTGAAGCATCACCAATAGCTTATAAGCTTGGTTGGCTATACTCAAAGTGTGACTAACAACTTTATGCTTATTACCAGATGACTTCTTTCAAATACAATATTTAGCTGACTGACTAGGTTCAAGCTTGCCTTACTTTGGATCAAAATGATTAATAGCCTTCACTTATATTGACCATTTCTAATTTGATAATTGATGGTCTCTTTGGCTTATTGTCAATTAAATTTGAAGCACTACCAACGGCTTTTGAGCTTGTATTAGTTGAGTTTGAAGTGTTACCGATGACTTTATGCTTATTGTTGGTTGACTTTCTTTGAACACAATGTTTGGTTGATTGATTAAGCGAGTTCAAGTCTTTCTTAGTTTGACTTGATTTGAGAGAATAATTAGTGACCTTGACTTATGTTAATCATCCTCGATTTGATAACCGATAACCTTTATTAGTTTGCTTCAATTAGGTTTTAGGTATTGTTGACACCTTTGAGCTTGTTGTTGATTAACCCCAATTGATTTAAACTTGACTTAACCCGGACTTGGTTTGGCTCAAGTCTAACTTAGTTCAGTTGAAGCTCAAACTTGATTTTGGTTCAAATCTGATTTAATTCAATTTGACATCCAGACTTGGTTCTGATTAGTTTAACTTGATTCAATTTGGTGTTCAAAACTTGATTTTGATCAAATTTGATTTGATTCAATTTGATGTTTGTAATGATTCCAATTCAAGTTTGATTTAATTTAATTTGATGTTCGAAACTTGATTTCAATTTGAGTTTGATTTAATTTGATTTAGGTTGAGTTTGATTTTATGTTAAATTTCCATCAAGCCTCGCACCTAGTTCTTAATGGATCTTACATCCAACCCTTATTAGCTTTTTATTAAACCCTTAATGGATCTTCATTTTACCCTTTTGGATTCTTAATTGATTGTTAATGGATCTTAGATCTAGCCCATAATGGGTTCTTATTAGATCTTTAATAGATCTTGGATTCAACCTCAATTGTGTTCTTATTGGATCCCTAATGGATCTTAAATCCAACCTTGATTAGATTTTTATTGAGTCCTTAATGGATCTTAGATCAACCATTAATGGGTTCTTATTGGACCCTTAATAGATCTTGGATTAAACCCTAATTGGATTCTTATTGGACCCTTAATGGATCTTGGATCTAACTCTTGGGATCCTTAATAGATCTTGGGCCCAACCCTGATTAGGTTCTTCTTGGATCCTTAATAGATCTTGGATCCAATCCTGATTGGTCTTATTGAACTCTAATAGATCTTAGATCTAACTATTGATGGGTTCTTATTAGATCCTTAATGGATTTTGAATCCAACTCTAATTGAGTTCTTATTAATGAATCTTAAATCCAACCATCATTAGGTTCTTATTAGACCCTCAATGGGTCTTACATCTAACCCTTGATGGGTTATTATTGGATCCTTAATGGATTTTGAACCTAATCTTGATTGAATTCTTATCAGATCATTAATGGATCTAAGATCCAACCCTCATGTGTTCTTATTGGATCCTTAATGGATCTTAATTCGATTCCTTATTTGATCCAGTTTAATCTCTTAATAGATTTAGGTTTGACCCATGTTGGACCTTATTTGGTGTGGGTTTGATTCCTTAATGGATTTGAGTTCAAACCATGTTAGACCCTTAATGGATTCGAGTTTAAATCATGTTGGACCCTTATTAGGTTTGGGTTCGAACCATGTTGGTTTAGGTTTGACTCATGTTGGCTTAGGTTCAGGTTCAAACTGGTTTTGGTTTAGGTTCAATCTACTTTTGGTTTTAGCCCAAGTTTGAATTTGATTTTAGTTTTGGTTTAGATATTGACTTGATTTTTCTTTTGTTTTGGTTCAGTTTTAGACTTGATTTTATTTGAATCAATTTTATTTGATTTGTTCGATTTATGGTCAAATTTTCAAAGAAGTCACTTAGGCTAAGAGTATGATAATCAAGTCCCAAAGGAATTTCTGAGCCAAAAATATGGCATTCAGGTTCCTAAAATAATCCCTTAGATCAAAAATGCAGCATTCAGGTTCTCAATGTTTGGGTTTCCAAAGGAATTCTTTAGAGTAGAAATATGGTATTTAGGTTTCCAAAAGACTTTCTTAGACCAAAAATATGACGTTTAGACTCTAGAAAAAATTCCTTAAACAAAAATGTTAGGTGGTCCGATTCTCAAAAAAATCTGTTAGGCTTAAGAGTTAGGAAGTTGGATTTCTAAAGGAAACCCTTAGACCTAAAAGAGTGTAGTAGTTGTATTTCTAAAGGAATCCCATAGGCCAAAATTTAGGTAGTCGGATTTTCAAAGAAATTTCTTAGGCCTGAAAGAGAGGTGGTCAAGTTCCCAAAAGAATTTCTTAGGTCTGAAAGAGTTATGTTATCGGGTTCTCAAAAGAATCCCTTAGGCTAAAAGTTAGGTAATTAGATTCTCGAAGGAATCTCTTAGGCCTGAAAGTTCGGAGGTCGGGTTTCCAAAGAAATCACTTAGGCCTAAAAGAGTGATGGTTGAATTTTTGAAGGAATCCCTTAGGCCCAAAAGAGAGCCGGTCGGGTTTTTGAAAAAATCTCTTAGACCTAAAGTGATTGGTACATATGACACATACATTGAGACAAAGGGGAGAAAAGTAAAATGATAAAAAAATTCTCTTTTTTTTCTTTTTTTCATATTTTTCTCTTTCACAACAATGCATCTTTTTTTTTCCTCTCTCTCTTATCTTCTTCTCCTCCTTTCTCTTATTTTTCTTATCTCTTTCTTCATCAAGTGGTCAGATCCAACCATCTTTAATCCGATTCTATTAGTGAAAGTAGGAGGAAGCCACCTCTTGGAAACCTTGACAATTGGTGATGTGAAGCTGCCCACGGTAGCTCCATCAGTGGGCATGATGGATTGGCAATGGTGGAGGATCCTGATGGTGATGGGGAGAGGGAGAAAGCTCTTGGGTGTAGGCAACAGGCGGTGGAGTGGAGACAGGCAAGAGATGGTAATGAAGTTGTTGTAGGCAACTTCAGTGGGACCTCTATTTGCAAGTTTGGGTGACTGAATCTTAGGATTTGGGCACTCGAATATGCTGGTTTGGGCAATGAGAGCAAGAGCAAGGGAAGCTTGTAGAGAAAAGAGAGAAGAGAAAGAGGGGCAGAATAAGCAAATAAGGAATAACAATGAGGTTGGATTATGAATCTTACCAATTTGATTCCTACATTTTTCTTCTTGTTTGAAGCTCTACTTCCTTAACTATTTTGTGCTTGCTTCTTTCTAATTTCTTCTCCTCTCTTCTTTTTTTCTTTTTTTTGCAGGATTCTTAGGGTTTTTGTGGCCCACAAGTGGATTGGATCATCTCAATTTAAAATTTTAAATTATGGATATGAATAATAATTCATCTATTAAAATTTTGAATATGGATAAATAAATATGAATAAGATTTATTTCTATTTTATTTTGGATGAGGATTTGTTTGGATAAGAATTTATTTGGATAAAAATTTGCTTGGATCAGAATTCATTTGGATAAGGATTTATTTGGATAAGGATTTATTTGGATAAGAATTTATTTAGATGAGGATTTGTTTGGACGAGGATTTATTCGAATAAAGATTTGATTGAATGAGGATTTATTTGGGTAAGACTTGGATGAAGATTTGTTTGAATGAGGATATGGATGTTTTCTTTGCTATGGATAAGAAAATTTTGAAAATTATGCTCACTTGTAATATCGAATTTACAAGAGGATTAATTACCAATTTGTAATTTTAAAAAATCCAGGGACCTTTGTGTAAAAAAATTATTTATAAAATTTTAAAACTTTCAAATCCATTTTATAATATTTTATTTATAAATTAATATAATTAGACTTATTCTCAAAAAAAATCTTTGAGAGACTTATTTGTGAAAAATGAAATTTTAGATGTTTATTTAAGAATATAAATTTTTGGAATGGTTTATTCGCAACTCCTAGATTTTGAAGAGACCAATTTATAATTTTAAGGCATTTATGAGCCTTTTTACTAAAATGTTTATCCCATGGGCCTATTTGTAAGAAAAATCTAGCTAGGGATTTGATCTAGAGACTTATTTGTAAAGATTTTATGTTTTTTTTTCATTTTTGGCCCAAATTTTTGATGGTGAACCTAATTTTGGTCCGAATATCTGTCTCACTCAGCCCACTTGGGCATAATTCATTTGAGCACAAATTTAATTTTGGTCCAAATTGAATTTAATTTTAGGTAAAATTTAACCGCAATTCAGGAGACTGAATATTTAAGCCATAATCGAGTGACATCCAATCTCTGAATTCAATCAATTTCTTATCGAATTTGATTTTGATAAAAATCACCCAAACAAAGTGCCTCCTTCATATCCTCTTCGTATCCCTTTCTAAATGAAAGTAGATTTAATTTGTCACATGAGAATGGACTTGACTTGCCACATGAGAGGTTGAATTGCGACGTAAAAGTAGACTTAATTTATTATATGAGAGTACACTTAATTTTGCATATGAAAGTAGGTTTTAATTGCTACATAAATGCGGGCTTGATCGCTTACAAAATAGATCTAGTTTGTCATATAGGATTTTATGTCCGTGTTTTGCTTTGAGAAACATAAAGTGCATGCTTAATCAAATGTTCTTTTGAGAAAAGTTAGAAGTTTTGTCATAGTTAAAATTCAGACATTTTTATTTCTTGTTGTTGCCTCTAGAGGCTCATGTGTAATTGTAATATCTCTTTAGGAAGTAAGCGTTAATCAGTGGCATAAATCTTTCCCATTTGTTATTTATCAATTGATAGAATCCCCCTTTAGGCACTCTCTTAGCAATATAAGAACTTTCTCAATTAGACTAAAATTTACCTTTCTTACTTCAATTTAGGATTATAGGTTTTCTTAACACTAAGATAATCTCTCCTTTTTGGAAAGATTTGAACCAGGTCATCTTGTTGTAAATCCTAGATATTTGTGCTTGATACATTTCTAGGTTTTGCTAAGCTACGAGCGTTATTTTATCCAAGGAGTCTAACTTGCCCAGAAAAAGATGAACATTGGTGTCTTTTATGATCTCTTCTTGTAAAACAATCCTTAGAGAGGGAATTTATACCTCCAATGGTAAGACTACCTTAGTCCTAAACACTAATATATATGGTGTTGATTGGGTAGGAGTTTAATATATGGTGTGATAAGCCCATAATGTCTTTAAAAATTTTTGGTACTAATCTCTTTTTGTTTCTAGAAATAACCTTATTTTAGCATTTTAGAGAGAATTTTTTTGAATGTCTCAGCAAGACCATTTTTCCTTGCATTATAGATAAATAAACATCTCTAATCTATTTTGTGATGATGAGCAAATTCTCCAACCTTGAAACTTCTAATGGATGGTCCATTATTAGGAATGATCATTCAGGGAATATCGAGTCAATATAAGATGTGTTCCCAAAAGAAATGGATAATGGTATCTACTTTTACGTTCTTTAGTAGGATTGCCTCTACCCCTTGGGAGAAATAATTGGTTGCTATCAATATGAAGCAATGACCTCTGGAAGAAGGCAGCTCAATTGAGCCAATTATATCCATACCCCATACCTTAAACTACCATGAGGATACTATTGGATGTAAAGAATTTGGGTGTTGATGAATGAAGTCACTCTGGATTTGATATAGGTGATATTTTCTTACTTATTCAATGCAATCTCTCACCATCCCAAGCTAATAGTAGCTCATATGCTTGATTTTCATCATCATTTTAGGGTCTGATTAAAGAGCTTCACAAATCTTAGAGTGAACTTCATACATGACTTCTTTTGCCTCTTCGTCTAAAAGACAGCGTAGAAGTAGTTGATCAAAATATCTCCTATAAATGGTGTTATTGATGAGCATGAAGTGCACAACCCTCTTCTTGAGTTGCACTTGTGTCAATTTATTTTTTAGGAGCTTTCCATTTTTGAGGTAGTTAGTGAATGACACTCTCTAATCTGTTACTTTCTCTATCACTTTAGATTTAGTCCTCTTGTGCTTTATGCTGAAAATTGAACTTATTACTTATATGCTACAAATGATAATTAGAATTTTTTTTCTTGATCAAGATCAAGTGACTTGCCTAACTTGGCTAAGAAATTAGCTTCTGCATTGACAAGTTGAGGGACTTTAGCCATTTGAACATATGGGATTCGTCCCATGAGTTCTTGAGCTTTTCATAATATTTGAGTAGCTTGATCTGTGAATTTTGAATCCACCTTCCACTTGATTGATGACCAATTGTGAGTTATTGAAAATATGTAGGTGTGATATTCACATGTTAAGAGCCACTTCTAGTCCTACAACTAGGGCTTCATATTTAGTATCATTGCTTGTGTGCATAGTTTTGAGAGGGAATAGAAGTATGTAAGAGGCCCTCATTTGGGGTGACAAATTGAGTCCAATACCAACTTTAACTTGTGAAACCTTCAACCTGATGCTTGGTTTGATGGATAATACCTCATCAAATATAGTTTCTAATAGGATTTTTCTTACTCGATACAAAAGGATTTCTTCATTGGGAAGCTTGTGACTAAATGGAGAGTCATTTAGTAGCAGGTTAGCTATAAGAAAATTGGCAAGAGCTTATTCTTTGACCACCTTTTAGACTTGATATCATACTCCATAAGGATTAAGACCCATTTTGCTAGCCTTTCAGTAAGTATAGGCCTAGTCATTAAGTATTTTATGCGATCAACCCTTGGTATTAAAATGACCTAATAAGAAAGCAATAAATGTCAATTGGAGTTTGAAAAGTCGTATATTTTTCATTATTAGGATTCATCTTGATTTGATTGTATCCTAAAAAATATTCATAAAGGAGAATGGGTCAAAATTGGCTATATTATCAATTATGATTTCTGTAATTGGTAATAAAAAATCATCTTTTAGACATACTTTATTTAAGTCCCAATAATCCATATAAATGCATAGTTGGCCATTCTTCTTCTTGATTGCCATAATACTTGCTATCCAATTTGGTCATTTCTCTTTCATGATGAAGCATATTTCGATCAATTTCTTCATCTCTTCTATTACCTTTTGCTCTAGGTCAAGTTTCATCTTCCTAATTACTTGTTTGATAGGTAAAATATTAGAATTAATGGCCAAATTATGGACTATTACTTCAGGATCTATTCTGGGAATTTTCTTGTAGCTCCATGCGAAGCAGTCAATGTATTCCTTGAGCACTACTTTGAGTTTGGCTTAGCCTTCCTTTAAGAGTTGTGTTCTAATAAAGGTCGGCCTAGGATTCTATTCTGAACCTAAATTGATTTTCATTAATTAATTAACCATGGATTGCCCTCCATTTGAGTTTTAGTGGAGCTTCTTTTGGCTTAAGGATCACCTCCTCATCGAGTGGTTCATCACATTGAATGGGACTTGGCAAAGATTCCTCCTTTGGTTCCGAGGCATTTTGGCTACATCATGTCCCCCATATTCCAGTTTTGATAAATTTTTACCGAGGATTTTGCCTTTATGTGGGGTTCCTAGAACTATGGTTGGATTAATATACATGATTCATGTGTCAAAAAGCATTGAGGGTATTTGATCATCCTCAATATCAAACAAAGATCTAATGGTGACCATGAGGCATATATGAATGCTTGGAGTGATATAGTCTATTCCCTTAAAATTCTTATTTCCTCTTTCAGATATATTATCATGCCCTTGAGGTGGATCCCATAGATTTTTGAAAAAATAACTTTCGTCTTTTTATTTTTTGATTATCTAGCGAAGCTTGTCTGGAAAATATTTAGATATGACCACCATTTAACAGTCACCATCATTTTTTGGATTTTCAATTTTCAAAATTTCATGTATGCTTGTGACATAGGGAATTGTCTTGTAGAATAATATTTCCTTTTCTCTCTTATATCGTGGGGGAATATAGAAGATTGTTAATTCTTCCATGACATTAGTATTTAGCTCATCTAATGGCTTAAGTAAGCATTCTGGGACTTTTATAATAAGGAGAGTACTTTCTTTTTGGCCTTTATTATTTTCTTCATTAGAAGAATAGCCACCCAAATAGAATTATGGGGTTTCTTCATCTAAAGAGTCTGTGTCACTCCTTAGCTGAGGAGAGGTAAAAAACAGACTAGCAATCTTCTTATTTACTTAACTAATGAAAGTAAACCCTTTATTAGTATAAGATCTTTGATAGTATTTTGCATCATTATAATATACCTCATGAATATCAAAAGAATATATATCTCTATCAATTCGATGCTCTTCACTATCCTCAAAATATGTGTGGTACTATTTTATTTTTCATGTAACCATGACCTCCCTAATAGTATTTTATATAATGCATTAATGTCGATCACACAAAACTTAACATCAGTCATTAATTTACCTATTTTTAGAGGTATGATTATGGCTCCAAGAGCTTTTTTGGCTATTTTGATTAAACCCTTAGATAGTTATAATTTCAGATGATAAGTGACACAAATCTAAAGCTAAAGCCTTTAGAGTATGTAGAGTCATCAAATTGATTGAGGGACCTGGATCAACAAGGATGAGATTGATCTTAATCCCATTACTATTCCTAGTGACATATAATGGCCTATTGTGGTCCACCATTCTTGATAGTAAGTTGTCGTTTGTGAAAGTGATGGTAGGACTCCAACAGGCATATAATGACTCCTTTATACTCTCTTCAACAAAGTATGCCTGATAGTCAGTTGGGTTTTGTAAGAGATGTACCAATGTATCCCTAAATTCTTGTGATATTATTAGGTCATCAAACACTAACATGGTAGGGATTTTCTTAAAGTGAGCTGCTATATTATACTCCACCTTCTTGGGCACAAGTTTAACTTGTGATGGCTCTATGTCCTTATTTATCTGAATTTCTTTTTCTTTATCCTTATCCTTGGAGATAATCTTATCTCTAGGCATTGGGACTTGCCCAAGGAGTAACACTTTGCTGGCCCTAAATTATACTTGGTTTGCATTCCTTAGTTGAATTCTAGCATCTTGAGACCAACAAGGCTCTTCTTTAGAGTCACTACCGAGATTGATCATATAACAAAAGGTAGTGGATCCTTACCCCTAGTTGGTAATCTTATGGACAGCTTTGGAGGTTGTTGCTAGATGATAATTATCCCATTCAGCATCAGAATTAGGCACATGGGGCACTAGTTGAAAAATCTTTGAAAAACCTTTGGATAAACCCTTCTATTTTCTTGACTGGCTTGACCTTTTTTAGGACTTTAGGGTATTTATTTGGTGAATGATTGGATTGCCTTGACACAGGAGTTGGATGAACTCCAGTGTTAGCTTCTTTGATCCTTTCCCAAAATGTCTACTTCTTCTTTTGGTGCTTATTGGTGTAGGGCCTTTTGAAGTGTTCATAAAGTTGTTTTGACTCAGACATAGAGTCATATTCGTTGTCCATACCTTGTATGTATAGTTCCTTTAAAGTCGGTAGAAGGCACCCATCCACAAGCTCTAGGACTGGAACTTCACCAAACCTAATAGGTTGACTATTTGTCATTAAGTTAGTTCATAGCGATTAGGCTAGTTGATGATTGGTGCCTATGACACTTGTGTGGGTCACCATGTGACAAGAAGTAATGGACCTAGATGGTTATTCTTGAGAGTATTTATCTTCTTCAACCCACGTCTATGGTGGATGGCATGGATGGTCATCTTGGTCTCCAGGACGGTTGCTAGCTGATTTTGTGTTCCTTTGCCTCTTCTTCTATCATCCTTTCCATCTTATCAATTTCTTCATAAAGCATGATAGTTATATTTGACATGCTCTCTATATAGATAGCCATACCTTGCATGTGTTCATTTATCACTTACATTTGTACACTAACATACTTCATATTAGTCATGCCTAGATCTTGTATAGTATCTAGTTGTAATTTGATCTTGCCATAGTCATATTCACTGGTGAACCATTCCCTAACATTATCATCTTGGTGATAGTCTACTAGAAGACTCATGAAAAGCTCCATTTCATCAGTGATATGCTCATTGCATTCATTTGCTTTCTTTCTACCTTATGATCTGAATCTCATCATCATTAGAATGGTGAGATGACTCTAGCGATGGGCTTGGTTGTGAGCTTTCAATGGCAAAAATGGCAGTACACATTGTCACTGGATATTCTTTTTCCCTATTCTCGGTGTCAGAGCCCTTGACAAAGTTCTAAGTTCATCAGGAAGGAATTCCTTGAGAGGTATTTAATTTTTTTCTAGTTGGACATATTCTTCTAAGGCATCAATGTATTCTTGGATGGCCAATTTCTTGATCATGTATCCCTCTGAGTCTCTTATTCTTATTTTTGTTCTTCTACTTTTTGATGTTTGAGCAGGTAGAGAACCTTATTCTAATGAAGATTTATCTATTACCATTCCAAGATTTTTAGGGTTCTTAGTCATCTTCTTCATTAACTTCTTCAACCTTTCAGAGATGTCAATCTCCCACAAGTACTCTTATTCAGGCGTACGCTATTATTCCTCCCTAAAAAGGAGTCCAACAAGTGGCTCATATATCTTGAACACAATTATGTTATTGATGTGTTTGGTGAGTATTTTAAATAAAGCTAACTTCAAGAGAGTCAGCTTACCCTTTTGGTATTGCTTTTCAATTCAATCCACTACCAGTCTTCAATAGTATGACCCAAGACTATATAGTAAGGGCAATAGTTTGGATGATCTCTTTTATTAACTTCATTTGGCCTTTTGTGTTCTAACAATTGGAGGTCTAGGGCAACTTGAAAGATTTTTTCTATTCTCTCTCTTTTAAAAGAGTATTTCTTCCTAAGCCTCTGTTGAAAACTACTAGATAATTGTACTTCCCTGTCTCCCCCAAGAGTTGATAATTTTTAAGAATTATGACCGCTCGTAATGAGGTTTGTAGTCTTCTTTTGTTCATTTTCTGTAAATGTTGTTCTCATATTTTTAGAGGGTTCCCCATACTTTACTTTATAATTTTCTAGTTTAAGATTTTGTAAACTAGCTAAGGCTGATGGGCCAATCCTTTCCAACTTCTTGACCTGTGCAATAAGGTCTTGGAAAGTGTAGGTAAAAGAAACACTTAGATAAGATGCCATTCTTCCTTGTATTACCAAGAACTAGATTTATAGCCTTGAATTTACCTACAAATTGTTCACACCTAATGCTGAAGTTACTCCACCATGTGATGTAATTTGATATTGATTCATTGTCACACTTTGGTGTTGAGATAAGATTTGCAATAGTCACCTTATTGGTAACTCCGCTAAACCTAATTTGGAAAGCCTCTTTTATTTACGACTAGGTTTGTATGGATTTCTGATTGCAAACTGGAATACCTCTCAAATGCTACCCCATTTAAGCTTGTTGAAAATTAGCAAAGTAACAATGAGAGGTCATTGCTTAAATCCCCATATAAAGTCATGAAGTGAGCAATGTGTCATTCAAGGTTATCAATGCCATTAAATTATTTGAACTTAGGAGCCATATAACCATTGGAATATGGTACTTGATCATGATGACTAAGGTGTAATTTGTCCACATCATTTATCATTTATCATACCACCAATATGGTACTTTCTTGTCTTCGTTGTGCTATCACCATTTGTTGCACTTGTTGTTGTACATATTCTAGCAGTTCTACATTATCAAAAATTCCTAAGATTGATGATTAGGCATCCCTTGTTGGTGGAGGAGGTCCTAGTGAAAGGCTTATATTTTCATCGATCTCATCTACAAAAAGTGTGTTTTCTACCACTCTTGCAACTTCTTGAGATGATTGTTGAGACTGCTCCAATTTGTAGAGCTTTTATCTCATTTGTATCATCATCTCTATCAACTCCATGTCTTTCTTATGAGCTTCGTGCTTCTCTTCTCTTGTTGTCTCAACTATTCTCATAGTGCCTTTATGGTCATTTCCCTATTAGAGATTTCAGTTATGACTAAGGCTTCTGTCAGAATATAATAGTTTACATCTTGAGAACCAACTCCCAATTTTGTATGTTTTGAATAAAGGCTAACTTCTCCCTTCAGTCAGGTTGTCTCATTCAGGAGTCTACTTATGGAGAGAGTAGCTACGCCTTTTCTCTAGTTTGGTAGCAAGGATTGACCCATAAGGGCCTCTTTTTTCTAAGCTTCTTTATATGCAAGACTTATTCACACAACCTCATTTTAGTATTTGGTCGGCTGCGGAGTGGATTCACAATCCTTGTCAGAGTCATAATGAGAAATAACGCTGATATTGTGGATAATTTTCCTTGGTAGGATTTGAAGCTCTCTTATAGTCTTATGATAGTTTTTCTTATTTTGCCTGGTTATTCTCCCCTTAGTTATGGTCTTAAGGTGAGATTATTTTCTTTTTTACTTACTTTTGCTCTTCTCTAATCCGTTTAATAGGATGAAGGAATCAAAGATGGGAATGGCAATAACTAACTTTATTTGAGGGTGGGCTTCCCAAGTTGACTGAAGACTCTAGCAGCCTTTTCTTTACTTGTGATAGTGAGGATAAGTTCTTCTTCATCGATACATGTTTCTAGACTTTCTTTAGGTTGTTCTTCCTTGGTGATCAAAGACTAAGCTTCGCTTGGTGCCTAACCTCTGGAAGATAGATGCCCTTGCTAGTTAAGGTGAAGCTTCTAACTCTTCATCACGTTGACTCTTCTCATTAGGAATAATAACATTGAGTCTCTTTCCCCTTGATGAAAGGTGAGCAACAAATTCATCTTATATGAGCAAGTGCACTCTTGAACTAGATGACCTCAAAGATGGTTCTAATCTTAATTTGAGATCTAGCTACTCTTGAGGTAATCATCAACTGAGGTAGATGAATAATCAATCCTTCTCTCCCAAGATGATGGTGTATGTTGAGGTGGGGATATTGTTTATTGATGCCATTTGATAATTTCTTCTGTAAATGAGAACATAATTGATTAGTTCAATTATAACTCTATCTTATTAATATCCTTATTATATTAACTAGGTTTCTACACTTGGAGGTAAAGCCATGTTCCACAGGACATAGAAAATTATGTAGCCAACCAGTGCTGAAAGATGTTTAGTTTATATAGCACACATGTCCGCCACAAATCAAGAAAAGGGTTCCCCTAGGTATGCCAAAATTTGTGCAACTTTGATTGACTACTTGGGATAGCTAAGGATCTTGAGAAGAAATCTCAAAATAACAAATAAGATTTGGGTGGGTTTGAGGGTGTAATCAAGAATTATGAGAACATGACTTCCAACAGGCACAAGCCTCCATTGTTAATTACCCCGATAATCATCAGGAACCTCCTAAAGTGAGAAACTAAGGTAATAGAATAGACACAAGGGAAAAAAGTATAATTTGATTACTTCAAGAAAGGGATTGCATGATTTAAGTACTAGTATACCCCCACTTTATAATTTAAAGAATTTAAATTTATAATCATGAAATAATATGAAATGGAGAAGGGATTGCTAAGAGCTCATTATTGACTATTGCTCCACTCTCGTGGACTTGCCCAAGTGGAACTTGACTCAGGTGGACCTTAGTTTAATCCTTGGTGGATGCAAATAAATTAGCTTGATTTTATGATATGGCTAACCGCCCTGGCCTACATCCGTTGATCCTATTAGGATTTGAAGTATTATTGATGGCCTTTAGCTTGTTGTCATTGATTTCTTTTGATCTTAGAGTTGAAAGAATAATTAGTAGCTTTAGCTTAAGCTAATCATCCTTGGTTTGATAATTGACTACCATTTTAGACTTGTGTCGATTAGGTTTAAAATGGTGCTAAGGGCTTTATGCTTTTGTCAGTTAATTTACTTCAAACATAATGGTTGGCTAACTTACTAAGCAAGTTCAAACCCACCTTTAGTTTACTTTAAAATGGTTAGTGCCCTTAGCTTATGCTGATTATTTCTAATCTGATAATCAACAATCTCTTGGCATATTGTCGATTAAATTTAAAGCATCACCAATGCCTTTTGTGCTTGTCTTTTCTGAGTTTAAGTGTTATCGATGGTTTTATACTTGTTGTCAATTGATTTCCTTCGAACATGGTGTTTGACTGGCTAACTAAGTAAATTCAAGCTTGCCTTAGTTCTTTTTTATTTGATAGAATAATTAGTGGCTTTAGCTTATCATCTCTAATTTGATAATCGATGATCTCTTTAGCTTGTTGTCGATTAAGTTTGAAACATCACCAATGACTTTTTAGCTTGTGTTGATTGACTTGAAATGTGATTGATGACTTTAAGTTTGTTGTCGGTTGATTTTATTTGAATGCAGTATTTGGTTGACTAATTAAGTGAGTTCAAGTATACCTTAGTTTAGTTTGAAATGGTTAGCAGTTTTGTCTTATGCTAACCATTTCTAATTTGATAAATGATAACCTCTTTGGCTTGTTGTCAATTAAATTTGAAGTATCACAAATGGCTTTTTAAGTTTGAGTTGGTTGAGCTTGAAGTATGATCGATGACTTTATACTTTTTGTCAGTTGACTTCCTTCAAACATGGCAGTTGGTTGACTGACTAAACGAGTTCAAGCATGCCTCAATTTTGTTTGAAATGGTTAGTGGCCTTGGATTATGTTGGCCATTTCTAATTTGATAATTTATGTCCTCTTCGGCTTGTTGCCAATTAAATTTGAAGTATCACCAATGGCTTTTGAACTTGTGTTGGCTAAGTTTGAAATATTACTAATAGCTTTATACTTGTTGTCAGTTAACTTCCTTCAAACACAACATTTGACTGACTAACTAAATGAGCTCAAGCCTACCTTAGTTTGGCTTAATTTGAAACTATAAACAGCGACCTTAGCTTATACTAATCACTCGTTATTTGATAATCAGTAGCCTTTATTCGCTTGTGTAGATTAGGTTTTGAGGTATTGTCGACAACTTTGAGCTTGTTGTCTACTTACCTTAATTTATTTAAATTTGAATTAACCAAGACTTGGTTTTAGCTCAAGTCTAACTTGGTTCTCTACCCTGATTCATTTTGAAGTTCAGACATGATTTTGTTTCAAGTCTGATTTGACTCAATTCGATGTTTAGACTTAGTTTTGATTTAAGTCTAACTTGATTCAATTCAATGTTTATGACTTGATTTCAATCAAGCCTAATTTGATTCAATTTGATGTTCAGAACTTGATTTCAATTTAAGTCTGATTTAATTTAATTCAGGTCAAGTCCGACCTTATATTGAATTTCCATCAAGCCTCAGACTTGGTTCTTAATGGATCTTAGCTCAACATTTTATTGGGTTTCTGATTGATTGTTAATGGATCTTGGATCTAGCCCTTAATAGATTCTTATTGAATCCTTAATGGATCTTGGGTCCAATCTTGATTGGGTTCTTCTTAGATTCTTAATGGATCTTGGATCTAACCATGATTAGGTTCTTATTCGACCCTTAATAGATCTTGGATCCAACTCTAATTGGATTCTTATTGGATCCATAATGGATCTTGGATCCAACTTTGATTGAATTTTTATTAGATTCTTAATGGATCTTGGATCCTTGTCTAATTAGGTTCTTATTGGACCCTAATGAATCTTGGATCCAATCTTTGGTGGGTTCTTATTAGAACCTTAACAAATTTTGGATCCAACCATGATTGGGTTCTTATTAGACCCTTAATGGATCTTGGATTCAACCCTTGATGGGTTCTTATTGGATCCTCAATGAATTTTGGACCCAATCTTGATTGGGTTCTTATTGAATCCTTAATGGACCTTGGATCCAATCCTGACTGGGTTTTTATCGAGTCCCTGATTGGATTCGTATTGGACGATAATAGATATTGGATCAAACACTTGATGTGTTCTTATTGGACCCTTAATGAATCTTAGATCCAACCTGAATTGGCTACTTCTTGGACTCTTAATGGATCTTCGATCCTACCCTTGATTGGGTTCTTATTGGGCCCTTAATGGACCTTGGATTCAACCCTTGATTGGATTCTTATTGGGTTGTTAATAGATCTTGGATCTAATGCTGATTGGGTTCTTGTTGGATCCTTAATGGATCTTGGATTTAACCATTGATGGGTTCCTATTTGATCCTTGATGGATTTTAAGCCCAATCCTAATTGGGTTCTTATTGGGCTATGAATGGTTCTAGGATCCAACCCTAATGGGTTCTTATTGGATCCTTAATGGATCTTGATCAAGTTTGGTTTAATTCCTTATTTGTTCAGGTTCCATCCCTTAATAGATTTGGGTTCGACTCACATTGGACTCTTATTAGGTTTGGATTTGATCCCTTAACAAATTTGAGTTAGAATAATGCTCAACTCTTAATTAGTTCAGATTTGATCCCTTAATAGATTTGAGTTCGAATTATGTTGGATCTTTATTGGGTTTGGGGTCGAACCATGTTGATTTGGGTTTCAACCATGTTGGTTCAAGTTCAGGTTCAGGTTTAGGTTCAACCTAATTTTTATTTCGGTTTAGATTTTAACTTGACTTCTTTGATTTTGGTTCAGATTTAGACTTGACGTTATTTGAATAAATTCTATTTGATTTATTCAATTCGCAATTAGATTTCTAAAGGAGTCTCTTATGTCAAGAGTACTACTATGGGATCAAAATTAACTACCCAGGATAGCAGAGTCCCTAAGGAGCGACCTTAAATTACAAATCAAAATTTATTTTAATTTAAAGTACGCTATCAAATATTATGGGAATATGACTTGTAATAGGTGCAAGCCCATATTGTTAATTATTCCAATAATTATTAAGAACCTCCTAAAATAAAAAACCTAGTTAATAAAATAGAGACACAAAAAAAAAAGAATGTATTTGATTGCTTTTAAAAAATGATACATGGCTTAAGTAAGGATATACCCTCACTTTATAATGATTTTGGACATGAAATTATAGAAAACATAAAAGAAATGAAGAAAGAGAAAGAGAAAGAGAAAGAGTGGAGAAGAAGCTTTGATATGTGGTGTCGCTCCGCTCCTACTGTGCTAGACCACATGATATCTGACCCAAATTGACTCGGTCTTAAGCAGGTATTGATGACATCATCTGATGGGATGTGGAAGAGAATAGGAGAAATTTGAAGTGCTTCTAAAAACTTTGAGCATCAGTGATAACTTCAGAATTTAAAGTATTTCCGTTAGCCATTAAGATGTTTGCAATAATATTTATGGTTTTTGAAGTGTTTCCATAGCCGACAAAACATAGACGATATCTTTATTATTTGATTTTGAAGTGTTTCCATAACTGACAAAATGTAGATAATAACTTCTTTGATTTTTGAAGTGTTTTCATAACTGATAAGGTGTAGGCAATAACTTCATTATTTTTTGTAGCATCGCCAATGACTTATAGGGTTGGGTATAAATTTGAAAATTGTGCTATCAATTGCTTTTAGGGTTGACTAGCTTAAAAAGCGCATCATCCAATGCTCCTGGGGTTGGCTAGCTTGAAGGATATGTCATCAACTACTTCTAGGATTGACTAGCTTGAAGAGTGTATTGTCAATAGCTTTGAGGGTAAACTAGCTTGAAGAGCACATTGCCAACTACTTCTATGGTTAGCTAGTTTGAAAGGCACATCGTCAACAACTTATAGGATTGACTATCATCGAAGTGTGGCTAATAGCTTTGAGTGTATTATTAGTTGACTTCATTTGAACAAGGCATTGTGGCTGACTAACTAAGCAAGTTCAAGCCTACCTTAATTCAATTTGATTTGATAATCGACAGCCTCTTAGGCATGTTATAGATTAAATTTAGAGCATTGTCAATGCTTTTAGGTTACCTTAGCTCGAAAGGTGCATCATTAATGGCTTTTGGGTTGACTAGCTTCAAAGTTTGGTCAACGACTTTAAGTATGTTGGCAATTAATCTTTTTTAATTTGATAGCACCACCAAAGACTTATGGAATTGGGTATAGCTTTGAAAAATGACCAACAGCTTAGAGCATATTAGTAATTAACTTATTTGATTTGGCAGCATCACCAATGGCTTATAGAGTTGGGTATAGCTTTGAAATGTTACCAAAAGCTTTTGTAGCATGTTGGCAATTAACTTCTTTAGTTTGTTGGCATCACCAACGGCTTATAGAGTTGGATATAGCTTTGCAATATTGCTGAAGGCTTTTGTAGCACACCCAGTAAGACTTAATTTGACCTTATTTTATTCTATTCGAAATAATTTTTGTTCAGGTTAGGGTGGTAATATCACTTGTTGTTTATGATCTCGAAGCATTGTATAAAGTTTGGCACACCCAATGGGACTTGGTTTAATCCTATTTAGTTATATTGAGACTAATATGGTTAAGGTTTGAGTTTAATTTCATTTAGTTTGACTTGGGTTTGACCTTATGTTGGACCTTTATTGAGTCCATGTTTGCATCTTGATGGACTTCGATTCAAGTTTAAGTCAATTTGGTTAAAGTTGGTTTTAGTTTAGGCTCAGACTTGCTTGATTCTAGTTTGACTTTGAGCTTAGCTCTTTTAGTTTAGACTTGATTTAACCCAACTAAGATTTGATTCGAACTTAGTTCAATCCATATTTAACTTGATTATGAATTGATCAAATTTAGATCTGAGCAAGGTTGGATCTGAGTTTATTTGGTCTAGGTTAACTCAATTTGGATTTTTGGAGTCTAGCTCGATTTGGATTTTAGTCTATTTATTTGACTAATTTAAGTCCACATGAGTCGACTTAGCCTTTGTCCATTGAGTTACTTCACATTAATCAATTTGATTTGCGAGTCCTTGGCTATTTATGATGATTTTAGACAAACCTATAGTCCAACTTCAAATGTTCGAACCCAAAGGTTAGTTTAGATTACAAACTCAAAAACTGTCTTAGTGCGAGCCCGAAGGCTGGCTAAGGTGCAAACCCAAAAGTTGATTGAGTATGAGCTTGAAGGCTGGTTGAGTGTGACCCTAACTAGATGTGAGCCTGAAGGCTGGCTGAGCATGAGCTCAAAGGCTAGCTGAATGCAAGCCCAAAGGTTAGCTGAGCGCGAGCTCAAAGACTAGCTAAGCGTGAGCCCGAAGGCTAGTTGGATGCGAGCCCGAAGGTTGGTTGAGTGTGAGCCCAAAGGTTGGCTAGGTGTGAGCCTGAAGCATGGCTGAGTATGAGCCCGAAGGCTGGCTAAGTGTGCTGTGGGAGAGCAGTCATGGCAATGAAGGCGGTGCTATGGTTTTATGGGCAGTTGTGCGGAGGCTATGCGGAGGAAAGGAGGCTGAAGGCGGCTTGTGGGCAGACAGTGGCAGCTCGGCCGACGGGTGGCTCACAGAGGTGAACTTGGGCGGAGATCATGGAGGCGAAGACCAATGGACGCACTTGGGGAAGACAAGGCAATAGTTGGCTCTTTCAACATACTCGAGTAGTGGCTCGTGGGAGAAGTTGGTTGAGCTCGACCATGTCCAGCTAGACCTAGCCCTTGGGATAGCAAGAGCTTGAGCAGTCAGTGATCAATGGAGGTAGTTCTACAACATTGAGGAGGAGGAGAGCAAAGAAACACAAAAAAGAAAGAAATCAAACACAAGATAAGATTTGATCACCTTTTTTTGTTCTTGGCATTGAATTCTCCTCTTGCTTGAATGCTCCAAGCATTAATCTCTCTTCTTCTACTCTATTTTTCTAATCTCTACATTTACCTCTCACTGATCCCTTTTTTTTTGGGTCATAGGAGACCGTGAGTTTTATAGGATCGTGAAAATCAAATCAATCTTCATTCAAAATTTTAAATTTGTGAATATAGATGATGATTTATTGTTTTGAATTAGTTATGGATATGATTGGATTGGATGAGGATGTTCTGGTTTGAAATTGGACAAGTACCTGGAGAGCTGTAGATGAGTTCATCCACTGTAAATTTGAAAGACGTAGTCACCTTGGATACTAAACTTGCAAGGGGGTTATCTATAAATTTATTTAAAACATTTGGATTAAATGGTAATTGTATGAATTTTGGAGTTTTTTTAGCAAGGACTTGTTTATAAAGTTTTGAAACTTCTAGGGTCCTTTTTCAACAAAATTTAAACTTATTCACAAATAAAAATTTTTGAGGGACCTGTTCGTAAAAATAAAAATTCTAAGGATTTATTTGTAAATTCAAAATTTTGGAGGGGTTTATTTACAAATCTTACATTTCATAAGGATCAAATCATAATTATTGATCTTTTGAGAGGTTTATTTATAAATCTTAAATTTTACAAAACTGATTTGTAATTTTAGAATTTTATTTTAGGCACCTATTTATAGGAAAAATCTGGCCAAAAACTTATTTATGAAGATTTCTTCAATTCTGGGACTTATTTACAAAATTCTCGCATTTTATCATTTTTGGCCCAATTTTGGTTCAAATTTTAGATGAATTTTGAGCCTAATTTTGGTCCAAATATCCAGCCCACTTAGCCTATTTAGATTAAATTTATCTTAAACCCAAATTTTCCAATGAGTCAAGTCCAAATTGAGCTTAATTCTCAATCAAATTTGGACATAATTTAAGTCTAATTGAGACCCACATTTGAGTTATAATTTAGTAGCATATAAGTTTCGATTTTAATCATATTTCAATCAAATTTGATTGTGATAAAAATTTGGACATAATTTAAGTCTAACTGAGACCCACATTTGAACTATAATTTAGTGACGTACAAGTTTCAATTTTAATCATATTTCAATCAAATTTGATTGTGGTAAAAATCACTTTAAACAAATTGCCCCTTCGGAGCCTCTTCTCGAGTTCTAGCAACAGGAGAGGGTGTGAATAATTTCCAAGCACATGCCCCTACATCAACATTTCAAAAGTTGACTATATAAGTTTGAATTGTCATATGAGAAATGGACTTAAATTGCCACATGCGAGGGGACTTAGTTTATCACAAAGAAGTGGATTTAAGTTGGCACGTGAAAGTAGACTCAATTTGCCATATAAAAGTGGACTTAAGTTGTCACACAAAGGTGGGCTTAATGTGCTATATAAATGTGGGCTTAGTTGCCATGCAAGATGGATGGAGTTTTGTGTCCATATTTTGTCTCTGGAAATATTAAGTGCATATTTGACCAAGCGTTCCTTTTCAAGAAAGACGGACGTTCTGTCATAGATAAAATATATACACTTTTGGTTATTATTATTATTGTCGTCAGGTCTTAGATAGCGTACCTTTTGAGGAATTGGTCATTGATTGTGGCATAGGCCTTTTTCCTTTATCATCGATCAATTGGTAGGATCCCCCTTCAAATATCCTTTCAATGATATAAGGGCATTCCTAATTAGTCTCAAATTTGTATTTCTTGTTTCGGTTTGGGATTGTGGGTCTTTTCAGAACTAAGGCCATTTCTTTCTTCTGAAATGACCTAAGCTGAGCCATCTTGTTGTAGGCTTTGGCCATTTGTGCTTAATATATTTCTAGGTTTTATTATATCATGAGTCTCGTCTCGTCCAAAGAGTCCAGCTCATCAAGCAAAGACAAAAATTGTCTTCTCTTGTGATTTCTTCTTATAAGGCAATTCTCAAAGAAGGGATTTGCACCTCCAGTAACAAGATTGCCTCAATCCTAAATACCAATGCATATAGCGTTAATTAGATAGGAGTTTGATATTGGGTGTGATAGGCCCACAGTGCCTTAACAAGTTTTTGGTACCAATCTTACTTATTTCTGACAATAACTTTCTTCAAGATCTTGGAGAGGGCCTTATTAAATGCCTCAGTGAGCTTATTATCTCTAGCATTGTAGATGAATGAATATCTCTAATCTATCTTGTGATGATGCGCAAATTGTACTACCTTGAAGCTTTTGAAGGATAGTCCTTTATCAGAAATGATCCTTTGAGGGATACTGAAGTGGTACAAAATATTTTCTTGAAAGAAGCGAATAATAGTATCTGCTTTTACCTCTTTTAATGGAATCACTTCAGTCTACCGAGAGAAATAATCGGTTGCTACTAGTATGAAGCGATAGCCTCTAGAAGAAGATGGTTCAGTTGGACTGATAACGTATGTACCCCATACCTAGAATGGCCATAAGAATACTGTTAGATGTAGAGGATTTGGTTGTTGATGGATAAAGTCACTATGAATTTGGCATAGGTAACATCTTGTGGCGTATTCAATATAATCTCCTACCATCATAAGCCAGTAGTAACCCATATGCTTAATCTTCATCGTCATTTTTGGGCCTGATTAATGAGTTGCACAAACTCCAGAATGCACTTCATATATAACCTCTTTAGCCTCTTTGTCTGAGAAACAGTGCAAAAGTAGTTGATCGAAAGACCTTCTACAAAGAGTGTTGTTAATAAGTAGAAAGCACGCGACCCTCTTTTTGAGTTGTGTCTGTGCAGATTTATCTTATGGGAGTTTTTCACTTTTGAGGTAGTTGGTGAATGATATTCTCCAATCTATAGCCTCTTCTATTAGTTTAGATTCAGTCCTCTCATGCTTGATGCTGAAGACTGAGTTCATTACTTGTCTATTATGGACTATGATTAAAATTTCTCCTTAATCAAGGTGAGCCAATGTCTTGGCTAGTTTGGCTAAGGAGTCAGCTTCTGCATTGATAGATTGAGAAACCTTAGTTATTTAAATATAAGAAATTTGCCTTATGAGCTCTTGAGCCTTTTCATGGTATTTTAGGAGCTCAGTTCTATGGACTTTATATTTACCTTAGACTTCACTTATAACTAGTTATAAATCATTGAAAAATATAAACATGATATTTTCATATTGAGGGCTATTTCTAATCCTACAATTAAGGTCTCGTATTTAGCTTAATTGTTTGTGTATGATTTTGAGAGGTAATAAGAGTATCATAAAATGCCCCCATTTGGAGTGGCATAAACGAGTCCAATGCCTACTTTGATTTGTGGAAGCTTTAGTCGGATCCCTGGTTTGATGGATAATACTCCATCAAAGTATAGCTTCCAATAAGGTTCTTCTTTTTCGACGACAAAGATTTCTTTGTTAGAGAGCTTGCAACTTAGAGGAGAATCATCTGGTACTAGATAAGCTGTGAGAAAATCGATGAGGGATTGCCCTTTGACTACCTTTTGGGGAATAAATTTGATATCGTATTCCATGAGGATTAAAACCCATTTTATTAGCCTCCCAGTGAGTATGGGTATGGTCATTAGGGATTTTATAGGATCAATCTTTGATATTAAAATGACTCGATGAGAAAGTAAATAATGCCTGAATTTCTTAACTATAAATATAAGCACTAGACAATGTTTTTCGATAGGGGAATAGTTATTTTTTGCTCTATTAGCATTCTACTCAGATAATAGAGCATATTTTCTTTATCCTCTTTATTATTCTAGGTAAAAAGTGTCATTAGAGATCCTTCCATTACTACTATATAGAGGATAAGGGATTTATCAAGTAGAAGCACTGTGAAGACTAGTGACTTTAGGAGATACTGCTTGATATCTTCAAAACCTATTGGCAATCTTAATCTCAAATGAATGAAGTATCCTTCTTTATTAATTTGGAAAAAGTCTTGCATTTTCTAAAGAGGTTTGAAATGAACTTCTTATGTATGTAAATTAGCCTTGGAATGATCTTAATTGCTTTAGATTGCTAGGTGGTGGCATATCCAAGATAGCTTTGATCTTAGATGAATCGATCTCAATTCCTCGATATCTAACAACAAAATGGAGGAATTTTCCTAATGATACACTAAAAGTATACTTCATAGGATTCATCTTGAAGTTATATTTCCTAAGACGGTTGAATACCACTCTCAGGTCTTGGATGTACGTGTCTTTGGGTTAAGTTTTGACCACCAAGTCATCCATATAATATTCCACCAATTGATGTATGAGATCATCAAAGATTTAAGTCATGGCCCTCTGATAAGTAGCGTCTATATTCTTAAGTCTAAAGGGCATCATCTTGTAGCAATAAATGCCAATTAGTGTCTTGTAGGCCATATATTTCTCATCATTAGGATGTATCTTAATTTGGTTGTATTCTTATAAATCATCATAAAAGAGAATATTTCAAAGTTAGTCATATTGTCAATCATTATTTTCATTATTGGTAATGAAAAATCAGTCAACCTTACAAGCAGTTAATGATGCAGTTCTCAAAGCTAGTCAACCCTACAAGAAGTTATGACGTAGCCCTCAAAGCTAGTCAACCCCACAAGCAGCTGAGGACGTAGCCTTTAAGCTGTCAACCCCAAAAGTAGTTGGCAATATGCCCTTCAAGACAGTCAACCCCAGAAGTAGTTGATAAAAAACCCTTAAGTTAGTCAACCTGTGAAGCAGTTGATGATGCACCCTTCAAGTTAGTCAACCCTTAAAGTAATTGATGATGCATCATTCAAGTTAGTCAACCCTAGAAGTAGTTCACAATGCGTCCTCAAAGCTAGTCAACCCTACAAACAGTTGATAATGTAGCCCTCAAGCTAGTCAACCTCACGAATAGTTCTTGACACATCCTTCAGACTAGTCAACCCCAAAAATAGTTGGTGACACACCCTTCAAGCTATTCAACCCTTAAAGTCATTGATAATGCACCGCTCAAGCTAATCAACCCTAGAAGCAGTTGGCGATACACCCTTTCAAGCTAGTCAATCTTTGAAGTAATTGATGGCACACCCTTCAAGCTAGCCAATCCCAGAAGCAGTTGGCGATACACCCTTCAAGCTAGTCTACCCTAGAAGTAGTTGACAATACACCCCTCAAGTTAGTCTACCCTAGAAGTAGTTAACAATACACTCCTCAAGCTAATTAACTTCAAAGCAATTGACGATATGATTTTCAAAGCTATATCTAACCATATAAGCCGTACGTGACACCACCAAACCAAATAAAGTTATCGTCAATACTCAAAGCTAATGAAAATACTTTGAACTCCTCCCATTCCCTTTCACATCCCATCAGACGATGTCATCAGCACCTGCTAAAGATTGAGTCAATCTGAATCAAACACCATGTGTCTCTACTTTTATTAACTAGATTTCTTGCTTTAGGAGATTCCTAACAATTATCAAGGTAATTAACAATAGGGGCGTGCACCTATTGAAAGTCAATGTTCGCATAATACCTAATAATACACTTTAAATTAAAACAGATTTTGATTTGTGATTCGAGATCACTTTCAAGGTCTCTACTATCTCTGACTACCAAAATTGATCCCACAAACTCTAGCATATTTGGCAGGACTTGATTTCTCCTCCAAGTATAGAAAACTAGTTACTATGATAGAGATATTGATAAGCTAAAATTATGATTAAATACTGATCAATTATGTTCTCCTTTACATAAGAAATAATCAAATGGTAATAATAAAGAATATCTCCATCCCAAGATACACTATCATCCTAGGGGCAGGATTAGAAATGCATTTACCTCGGTCAATGATTGTTACAGAAGCAACCAAAGTTTAGATCAAGTTCAGGACCATCTCGGAGGTCATTTAGTTTAAGAAGGCACCTACTACTGCACTGACTGAGGTTTTTCTCATGCAAAAGCAGCCTATTTTTTGCCTTTCATCAAGGGGAAGGAGGCCCGAATAAAACAATGTTGGTGCTTAGCAATTAGTACCGACTTTAATACTCTATTAGAAGCGCTATGAAATTTAGCACCGCTAATAGTACAGCAACACTAAAATAGTAGTGTCGCTAATATAATAATATTAGCAATGCTACTAATAGGTACTAATCAATGGCACTCATTTTCTAGCGCCGTCAATGCTGGTTTTAGAGCTAACACTTCAACTAGTGCCAATTAGGTAGAACCACCATTAAAACATTACGTTGTAGTGCCTAAACGTCCTTATCGTTCCATTTGGTGAGGTTGAACCCTAGCTCCCACTTCTACTATGGTCTTTAGAATCTAAAGTCAAAACTAATTCTCAACAATGATGATACAATTCTTAAGACCCCATTTGGTAACGGGTCAAGACCAAGGTTAGCCTAGTTTTGATTTTTTTAAAAAGAATTATTTTACACTACTATTAACTTTAATTATTATAAAAAATTAATTAGTTTTTCAAACTTTAAATTATTATAGGGTCAATTTTGATAAAAAATACAAATTTATAAAATTGATTTACTTGTCTTATTTTTAACTTTAACCTTAATGCATTATCAAATGCATCCTAAGTAGCTTTGGTCAGCATGACTCCCTTTTAAAATATTGTAGAAGTTTAGCAAAAATAAAGAAAATAAGGGGAAAAAAAAGAGAAGAAGTGGGGAGGTAGCACTTTCAATCAGCCCAGTGGGCACCCATAGATGCAGGGACCAAAAAAAAAAAAAACAGAGAGAGAGAGAGAGAGAGAGAGAGAGAGAAGATAGTTCAAAAATACATTAAGAAATCATGGAAACCTACTAAGACATAATAGAGAAATGGGAAGCATCCAAAGACATTTAGAAATGGCTAGAAAGAACACCAAAAATAACCAATTTTAGCGCACAAAGAGGAAAACTAATGTAGGAAAACTACATCTTTTTCATAGTAAAATCAAATATTGAGTCCAAGTTGAATTCCAACTCTAATTATGGTCCGTCAGAATTGGTATAGTTACAGTCCAAAGATCATATCTCCTAAGATATTTATCTAAATTTAGCAAATAACCATCCGTTGGAAAGCTGAGATCGATTCTTATAATTTTCTTATTTACTATTCTGGTTAATTCAGTATCTGTATTGGTCAAAATTAAGGTTCATTTAGGAGTCCGAGTCAATAACAATCCTAGCTCAATAAGAAATATGATTTAAATCTTTTTATTTAAAATATATTAAGTAGAATTCTTAGTGAAGTCTAAGTCCCATTTGTAGTCTACACCAAGTAGGACTCTTAGTTTATTAGAGAAATTTATATACAGCTTAAGATTGTAACAGAAGGAAAAAAAAAATTTTCTATCCCTCGTGCTCTCTCCCACTGCATCAAGTAGATCTATCCTGGTGAGAAGACAGTAACCTTCTCTCTATCCCTTGTGTCCTCTCCCGCTACATCAAGTGGTACCAAAGCAATATTGTTCCCAAGCTCAACTCCATTAATTGTAGTTAGTGGCGACAACTTTATGGACGGTGATGTAGGAAATTATCAAATTTAAGACTTAATCAAACAAAATTTTCTTACTTTTATCAGTAGGAAGTATGAAGCTTTGAAGTATATTAAAAACAAGAACCAAGTTTGTCAATTGATCGTCGAAGAGACTTATAGTCCGACATCTTGAAGATTATCACATGAGACAGCTTGTTCAAATCAGCTTTCTGATTTTCATGAATATGAAAACTTTTTCGATTGAGTAGAATAACTTGAAGACTTCTTTAGCCATTTAAACATTCCTGAGATAATAAAAATTAAGACTGTCGAATTAAAACTTAAGGGATATGTTTCGTTATGGTGGGAGCAACATCAAAAACAATGTACAAAAAAAGGTCATCAAAACCTTTAAACATGATTAGAGATATGACACCTTTTAGAAAGAAAATTTCTACAAGAGGACTACTTTATTCATTATGAGGAGGTACGCACTAAATTAAAGTATGAGATTCAAAAAAGGGTAAAATTCAATCTAACTTCTCAAAAATTTCAAAAGAAAATCAGAAATTTTGAGATAAATTATTCAAAAGTTAGTATTATCATAGATTCTATTACAATTTCTTCTTATATTAAGCCTTATTCCTTTATAATGATGAATGCTAGAAGAAGATGATAGTAAAAAAATAATTTTAAATACCTTTTTTAATGAATGAAACAAGTCCAAACAAGAATTTGCACGTCTACTAACAATTCTTAAGCAAATTTTAGTTTATAAGAAAAATCATCTACACATATTGAGAATTTCGATCAAAGTTGTAAAGTTGCTAGTGATACAAATCACAATATTACCTTTGGAGAGGACAAATTATCTTATCGAAAATTTACTAGTGAAGATGTGAAAATATTACAAAATTTTTCACCACTTAAGGATGATGAAATAATACTTGATTTTAGTTGTTATTCATCATACTCAAAAGTTTATTATGATTACTTGAGGTGCAGAATTGAATATAAAAACTTACAAGTCATAAAGACTACTTTAGGAGTTGAGAAAAAATGCAAGTATTGACTAATAGCAGAGGCAAATACGTTGAGGCACTGGAAGAATAAGGATTAAACAATTGACATATTTCGGCAAAATCTAGTTAGTCTTCATCATCAAGTCTTGCATTGAAAAAAGTTCAAAAGGAGCACAACTACAACAATGGAGACGTCAATCTTTCACTTAAGGACAAGTCTTTTACAAATGAAGAAATCTGATATAGGATAACGACATTCTTTTTACAATAAAATTAGAGATCCAGTCCAAGTTGAATTCCAACTCCAATTATGATTCATCAAAATCGGTATAAGTATAGTCCGAAAGTCATATCTCCTAGGATATTCATCCAAATTAAGCAAATAATTATCCGTTGAAAAGCTAAGATAGATTCCTATAATTTTCTTATTTATTGTTTTGGCTAATTCAGCATCTATATTAGTCAAACTTAGGATTTATTTAGGAGTCCAAGTCAATAACAATCCTACCCTAATAAGTAATAAGATTTAGATCTTTTTATTTAACATACGTTAAGTAAAATTCTTGGTAAAGTCTAAGTCCTATTTTTAATCTACAACAAGTAAAACTCTGTTTGTTAGAGGGTTATATATACAGCCCAATATTGTAACAAAAAAAATTTTTCTATCAATAATATTATCTTATTTTGGATTTGTTCTCTTCCATCTTATTTGTAGATTCAAGAACTACCGTGGTGAAAAAACAGTGATTTTCTTCTTATCTATCGTACCTTCCCCCCACTGCATCAAAAACGGTGAATGTTACATACAAAAAAACCAAAAAGAGAAAAGAGAAGCCTTTTCAAGGCTTTTATGAAAGCTAGACGATCTAAATTCTAAAAATATGGACTCTACAGAAGGTGGGAAAAGCAATGGTGCCAAACCTCGGTGCCACATAGGATCATTTCTCTCACCCGCCGCCAATCTAGAAGTGGCCCCGCCATCAAGGGGATTCCCCTTCTGGTACCATCTAAAGCAATTGTTGTGTACGACCCGAGGAGGTGGCTATATATGGCCCAATAAATCTGACATGATCCTAATGCTCAACGGTACATCTTTCCATCCTCTAATGTTTGGAACCTTGGTCATGGGAAAATGTTTGACATTCTCTACTCCAAGGGTAATACGATTAAGTTGAACCAATCTCTTGGCCAACTAATATTCAAGATATTAAAAATACCGACACTAGTAAGCAAAACCCTGACTTCCTCTCATTGTAACATTCTCTATCCACTGCTCTATTCTCCCTTCTCACATTGGAGAGCCATTTATTGAAGTTGTCAAAGAGTTCCTCTCATTGTAACATTCTCTATCCACTGCTCTATTCTCCCTTCTCACATTGGAGAGCCATTTGTTGAAGTTGTCAAAGAGTTCTCAACAGACAGCTCCCGGTCCTCTTGTGTGCAGGTGTTAGGTTGCCCAGTCCTCTTGTGTGCAAGTGTTAGGTTGCAACCGTACTACACTTATTGACTTGCCAATCCATCGTCACATTGGACCTTGTTGATACAAGTGTCATTCATATAAAACTTAGTTCCAAATGTAGAAACGGACATTGAACTTCTAAGTTAGTTTTGTGAATTTTGCTAGATTATGAACCTCTTAAGCTCAGCCCATCCAGACCAAGCAGACCTCCCATTCACTACCAAACCCTCACAAGATGAAAACATCCCGATAAGGAAGTCTTAAGAATTGGCTAGTTCAAAATTTGAGGGGAATCAAACTAATTTTGCTTGCATGGAAGCATGCATAATTTTTAGTTCAGTCAAAGCTGTTCTGAAGAATTGAACAAGCTAGAATGTTATATTACTGTTTGAGAAGCAATTATCAGAAATTAAACAAAATTAAGACCTAGTCAACAGATATCAGGAAAATGACAGTTCGCACTGTAGAAATTGTAGTTATAACTTATAACCATATATCTTATGGATGGTCAAAAAGATGAGTACACCAGCCACAACAGATCAACACCACATACAGAATGGAACATTACAATGCTTCAGCTGCAACCATGGTTGGAAATCAGTTCACTATAATCCGTGAGGCTTTTAACAGGAGAGAATTTGGAGCCATCCATGGAAATGTTCAGGCAAGTTAACTGCACAAAAGATCATGAAAGAACATAGAATATACATGTCAAAAGTAGAAGACCATACTGGAAGCAGTAGACTTAAACTCAAAAAACATTAGCTGCTCCATGCATGAAGAGGATCCAGTCACTAAGAAAGATTCCACACTTGAGAGATCCGTACTCCCAATGTAGTTTCCAGTCCAGTGGCAATATCAAAAAGTTCACAAGTATCTCCTTGTTTCAGGTTGTTCACTGCAGCGAAGATTTCCCACCCACCAAGGAAGCCAACAAATGTTTCACTATCACAATAGAGAACAGGCCATGTTCTCATGAGTGGATCCTGAAGCATAACCACCTTCCTCCCAGAAAATTTTTTGAATAGGGCGCATGGCAATGAATCAGGCAGCTCCTACATCATTGATATGTTCACCAAACTTAAAGTAGAATTTAAAAAACGAAATGGCGAAAATGTAACCTAATTTTGAACCAAGGGTGCATACTATTTCATAAACTATAATGCATCACTCACTGCCTGTCCAAAGAAGCTAAGCAGAGAGGATGACATTGGAACATTACTAATCACTACAAAGTACTGAAGAAATAGTAAACAAGCCACAGAAGTAGCGAAAAATAATGAGATGAATAGCACAATAGATATTAGTCATTTCACAAAGAGATGTAGGACAAAATTGACTCAACACAGTTGGCATGATAAGGAGCAGAAAAATATATTTATCTCGGATTCTTTACATCACAAATGCTCAACAGAAAGGACTATTAGAAAAGGATTCTCTAAGATCTGAGTAAGAAGATACAAGAAGGGCATTCACATGCATCCAGTCACAAAGCTGAGGTACAGTTGTAGCCAACCAAAACGAGTAATCATAAGCACTTCACAATCATGATCAAACACCGCGACAGTATGTGATATCGAGTGATTGCATCCACCTAGCATCCAAATGGATTGCAGCTAAATATTTCAATCCATTTGTTCTTCACCCCAAACTCAAGCAAACCAGTTGTAATACTATCCTAATAATGCAAGCATAAGAGGAAAGTGGCTCAACTTTAACCTCTGACAAGCACAGGAATCAGAGCTAAATTTCATGTCAGATAACCAATTCATGGACTGTAGGTATCTTTAAATCTATATTATGTCAATCCACAACAACTAATCATCGTTTAGAAAATATCATGCAAGATCTAAACAAATAATCCATGTTTGGATTTCACCCCACTACATTACAGAAGGAAGCTCCAAGGATATGCATTTACGAAGCACATATTCATACAAAAACGTAAGTTACTTTATACAACGTGTTAGTAGTTAAGTTAAAGTTATTATTCAAGAGAAATTACCTACAAAAAATAAGTATTTATAACCAAACAAAATACAGGGGTTATCATAATCCATACACAATGACAAATTGCCATGTTAGTGCTAGATAGTTTACCTAGGACTAGTAAGAAATTGTAAGGATATTGCTTAAGTTATGGTGATTAATATCGGGATAAATTCACTTGAAAAATAGTTCTCCTTCACTCCACATAGGTGATCCTTAATTAACTATTATCTAGCATGTAAGTAGCTAAGAGGCTTATCCCCATTCGTGAAAAAGAACATGAGTTCATTTGATGAATGCATCACTAATTTCAGTACATCTAAGAAAATTTCCATACGAACATAAAATGCATGTCATTTTCCCTAATTCACACACCTGATGTGTTTGTTTAACCAGGAACACACCACATACTGGTTTCCATGTTTTCCAAGATTGTTTGGCAGTTCATTGGTCTTTATAGTCACACTAAATACATGAAACACTACTAATTGTAATAAAACAACATTTGATCTGCTCTCAGATTCCCAAATGTATTAAAAGCTAATATATCTAAAGTATCAAACAGCAAAAATCTGAGACTCTCAGCAAAGAGAAAGAAGTTGTCAGTAGCCACCACATGAGCTTTTGTCAACAGAATTTATGTGGAACTAGGAAGAACTACTCACAATGCATGACTTGGCATTTTCAGGTATGGAAAATTCAAACTTCAAAGAATTTGGCGATGAAAGATCAGTTGGATCCACACATTCAGATTTTGCACTTCCCAGAACTACTCCTGGACAGGGAGTCAATTTCTCATCATCTTCAAGATCAGGCAATTTTTCTATGACAAAATGTATTTGTTTCATATTAGTATCAGAGAGAAATGCCAACAATTGGAGAACATAGTTTACTCCAAACCATTTGAACTATACACCACTAATAATTCAGGTCACAATAACTTACCAGATAGGTATGAACTTGAGTCCATGGCTTTGCCATCATTTTGGGAAACCTGAAAATTCCCTGTCAAATGTTTCTTTTTGTTCATCAACATGAAAGACAGGAGGAAGACCACTCACCACAAAGGAATCAAAATAAAGGCCTAGGTCTGAGATAATAGAAGAAGCCACTGACCTGAGGAACACAACTTTGCTTCAGTCGGAGAATTAATGTTGGGTGCAGATGAAGATGCAATGTGAATTCCACTTCCACCCTTATTCCCGTGAACATCAAGGCTATGATCAGATGCAGATGATATAATCCCAGTTGTGTCTTCCTTATCAGTCTGGCAGATAATATTATCCCTGCTAGTGTCACACAAAGTAATAGGCTTAAGCATGGTATCCCCAAGCTTATCAGAAAACTTCACCATGACAATGTAGCATATCCCTTGCAATTCATCATCAAAGTTATATGCAACCCCCTCATGTTCACTCAGCTTCCCTTCTGTATCACCAGTGCACTTTGAGTTTGTTCCTTCAAGTCTTGAAACAGTATTACCTGGAATCTCTTCAGCATTTTGTTTCTTAAGATTCATTTCACAGTCAGATAAATCTAATGAGTCCAGTTTGATTTCTCCCTGTTTAAGCTCTAGATCTTTATCTGTGTTGCTTTCCAGCAGGAAGTTCTCTGCAAACACCCTTTCACAACAAAAGGATGGACAATGACAACCAGATCTTCTTCAGTCTCATCCTGTCGTTGACATCCATTGCATTCACTTCTTGACAAAGTCTGGCTACTTACAGTGCATGCAAGATTATTTGGTGATATTTTGTCATTTTGCACCAAGCTATCTGCCTCAGGAGCACTGGATGACTTTCCAAAATCCTGGGAAGTTAATAAGTTAGGTGAAGGAACCTTGATTACATCCTTCATTTGCACTGAATTTTGAAAGGGATAAGTTACAGGATCTTCTGTGCGGTGAAAACAAGTTTTTTGCTCTTCTATAACCAGATCTTTGCTCGTTTCTGTGGGGAGTATGCTTTGAGATCCACCTGCATCATTTGTATCTGAAAGGCAAATACCATTATCTATTGTAAGCATTGGCACATTCTTCTTGTTCATTGAATCTGATTCAATACAAGTAACAGCATTTTCATCCACTTGGCATGCTTCCTCAGCATCAGATTTAATATCAGTAGTCTGTGGTGTTCCAATACCATTTTCATTTACAAAAGGAGCTTGAAGTGTATTCATGTCTTCAATCTGGAACTCGACAACAGAGTTCCCACTGATCGATTCGGGAACAGAAGGATCACTAGTAGCAGCTTTTGTTGGTCTTTTCTTCTTGACTGATCCTTCAGATTCATCATCAATTTTTTTCAAACTAAAATCCTTGGGGGTAGTACCAATCTTATTCTTCCTTTTCCGCACACCAGCTTTGTTTTTCTCACCAAATTCTAGCCTTTCACAGCCAGTAGTTGCGAAAATTTTAACAGAGAAACAGGACCTGCTTTTGCAATTCAGTACTAGCAGTTCTCCCATTTTTACCCAATGATCTGACACAAATCACTCCATCCTTGCTTAAATGCCAAGGAATTATCTAGAAAAGAGACTTTAACTCGCAGCAATGCCCATTAGAGTCCTCGATATCAACATTCTCATCAAGTAGGCCACTCAATCCCCAAGTAACAAGTGGTGGCAAGAACTGAAAAGTGGATCCAAAGAAACAGTGTAAGAGGCTAATGCACATTATCTAAAAAAAAATAGTAAAAACGCAATGAAAAACATTGGACAACATATTGAAATTGAATCCCAAATAGAAATCCTCACTTGTTATAACAAAAATTTAATATGACATTTAAAACACATGTCCCTATAGACACTAGGCCAATTGAGGGCATTTCCATGAATCAGAAGCTTGAAAGAAAATAGAGGAATTTTGTATTCCTCCATCACATTAACACTTAACAGAGGGTTTTTTTGGAAATAACATATTTCTAACTACAATCCTTCCATGATTTACAAGAATAAAAGGACCAGAGAAAAAAGAGGAAAATGCACATAATGTACAAAAAATAAAGAAAGATGAAACCCAATAACAAACTGAACGGGCAAAAGAAACAAAGAAACAAAATGATTTTCACAAACCGGGATACCATTTAACAGATGGTCGTGAATACATCAAACTATAAATTACCTATCACAGCAAAAATAAAAAATTGCTCCAAAAGAGGCAAGAACAAGAGAAGGGAACGGACATATTCTTGCAGAAGTAAAATGAGCTGGAAGGACGAGGAGGTGGGGGCTTTCGTCCATGAGATTCCAAGCCTATTTTTTGTGAGAATGAGGGAGTTTTAGCTACAAACCTTCCACAACTTTAGAAGAGCTGAAAGAATAAGAACAATAAAAGCAAAATGCACATGACATATAAAACATGAAGCAAGATCAAACCCACAAAAAAATGAACAACAAAAATAAACAAAAAACCCCCCACTTTTAGCATAAACCCAAACTAGGGCGCCATTTGGAACGCCTCTAGCACATTAAGCTACAAGCAAACAAAGGAAAACATAAACCCTAATGTTGAAACTCACCAAATCACGATCTTGAAAAGGGTTGAACCATAAATTACGACCCATGCACCCAAAAATCAAGAATCGTTTGTACTGAAAAAAGCATTATATACCAGGGCTTCACCAAAATTGCCGATCATGATTTTGAAGAAGCAAAGAGTGGTGGAAGGGGCAGGAGAACGAAGCCTTTTTTTTTCCATGAGATTCCAAGCATCTTTTGATGCAATCCAAGCATGCTTCTTGCCGTTTCTGCATCTCCGGCCCGGGTCGCTTTCTGAGCGCGCTCTCCCGTGCTCGTCTTGTGTCTCAAAAACTAGAAATTGTTTCTTTGAGAGGTGGGGATTTGACAGCTGCCGTGCCAGCGCGTCCCGTTCTCAGACATTCCCGTTTTCCCGCGTAAAAGATATTAGTTATTTGTACGAGTGTATTGAAAATGCATAAAAAAGAACTTTTTCTTTGTTTTTTGTAATTAGGAACGGAGAGATGCATGCAGCGACGGACTACTTGAGAATATTTTGTTAGGGATGATTTTTTTAATTTAATTAATTAATTTTAACTCACATTAAAATTAAATTGGATATATTATTTTAAAATTAAATTATTTTATTTTTTTAATTGTTTCTTAAATTTTTTAAAAATCAGAATCATTGTTGAATAATTAAACTTAATAATTGGAATTTTAACATACAAGAGTAAAATATATTAAGAATTAGAATAGTTGAAATTTTTAAATTCAAGGGTCAAATATATATTAAGAATTGTTATGGTTGGAGTTTTGAAGTTTAAAAATTAAACAAGAGTTATAATGATTGTAGTTTTGAAATCTAATAATCAAATATAATTTCATATTTAGTGAGAGTTATAAGGTATAAACTTTTCCTAAGACTTATATATAAATAAAGATTTGTTTTCATTATGAATAAAACATATGCTCTAAATTTGTTAATCATCTTTCGTATTTTGTTTTTTTTCACTAAGCATAGTCCTTCTTTTACTTCTTAATCCTATCAAAGAAGTGCCAAAATTATTGCCAATAGTCTCAACTTATTTACATTTCTCATCTTACCAATATCAAATATTAGCATTGGAGTATCAAAATGAGGGGTTTGCTTGGTTCCCAAGAGATTTGGGATGTTGTTCAAAAAGATTGCATGAACGTAGAAGATGAAGTTGGGTTCATGGCACAACAAAAAGAGTCCTTATATGATTGAAAAAAGAAAAATAAGAAAGCTTTCTATTTTATTTATCAGGCTATAAATGATTTAGCTTTCGAGAAGATTGCATCGACCACTGTATCAAAACAAGCATAGGGCATCCTCCAAAAATCCTAAAGAGGAGCAAACAAGGTGAATCTCCAAACTTTGAGAGGCAAGTTTGAAGGCCTCCACATAAATGAGTCTGAATTTATCTCGAATTACTTCATTAGAATTCTACCAATTGTTAATTGACTAAGGAGAAATAGAAAGGCATATGAATAGTAGAAAAGATTCTATGTTCATTGGATGATAAATTGGACTGTGTGGTAGTCACCATCAATGGAGTCCAAAGACTAGGAGGCGATGATTGTTGATGAGCTTATGGGTTCCCTACAAGCCCATAAGCAAAGGCTCAACAAGATGAAGTAATATTCTCTAAAGCAACTGTTTCAATCCATACTCTCCATCAAGGATAAGAAAGAGAGCTTATGCAATGAAAAAAGCCAAATAGATTATTGAAGAGGCCGTGGTTGAGTGAGAGACTGCAGACGTGACGAAAGATAAGGAGACCACTCCAAAAATAAAAGTCAAAGTCCCAAAGGTGGTCCTGAACAAGAAGACTATAGAAATCAAATGTATGAAAAAGCTAGAGTTCGTTATTACAATCGCAAGAAACTTAATCATTATGCATCAGATTATTGGTATAATAAATATAACCAAGTTTATGAGAAGGCAAACTATGTAGCTAAGAATGAGGAACGAAAAAATAATATTTTATTATTAGCCTATAAAGGAGATGATACCGATAAAAAAGATGTATGGTACTTGGATAACAAAGCAAGCAATCACATGTGAAGCCGCAAGAGCATATTCGTAGAGTTAGACAAATGTATGAATGGACATATTTCCTTTGGAGATTCTTCAAAAATTGATGCAAAAGAAAAAAGATAAAATCATCATTCTACTCAAAGATGAAAACTATCAATTCATCTCTAATGTTTATTACGTACTCTACATAAAAAATAATATCTTAAACTTGGGTAACTTTTGGAGAAAAGTTATGACATTCGCATTAAGGATCATAGTCTTTTCTTGATAGATAATAATACTTTGGTTGTCCCTATTTATCTGACCAAGAATAGGATATTTCTTGCTCAACATCAAACATATTAGTGTTACTTGCTTGAATGCATATGTGATAGATAACTCTTAACTCTAGCATATGATATATGGTCATCTCAATTTTGGTGGCCTAAGACAATTATCTACTAAGAGGATGGTGAATGAACTTCCACACATAAACTCTCCTAATCAATTTTGTGAAGGATCTATACTTGGCAAACAACTAAGGAAGAGCTTTTTAAAGGAATCATCATATCATGCAATGAAACCACTTGAACTTATCCAGACTGACATATGTGGACTGATCACTTTGACATTCTTTGGTGAGAATCATTATTTTCTAATTTTTATTGATGATTTTAGCAAAAAAAAACTTGGGTATATTTCTTGAAGGAGAAGTCAAAGGCTTTTAAAACATTCAAAAGATTTAAGGTTCTTGTAGAGAACCGAAGTGGCTACCATATTAAAGCACTTTGATCGAATCGTGGAGGAAAGTTCACATGTAAAGTCTTTAAAGCTTATTGCAAGAAGCAAGGCATTCAATGATTCTCGATGGAACTATTCCTCTGAACAAAATGGTGTTGTCTATAGGAAGAATTAGACCATATTTGGCATGGTTTAAAGCATGCTAAAAAGCAAGGACATGCCAAAGAATTTTTGATTGAAGCAATAGATTATTGAGTTTGGATGTCTCAAACTCGAATTAAAGTTTGGGTTATAGTAGAAATCTGAGTTGGATTTGGATTTTCAAGTTAGATTTAGATTTATGTCTATTTTTAAATACCTATTATGTAATATTAGGAGTTCTAATCATGGTAGAATTTAGACTCAATGAGAGTCTATAAATACTCTAGTAATACATAAAATTTAGGAGTGGTGCTAAACTTGAATGAGAGAGAAATAGAGATAATAGAGAGAAGGAGAAAGAGAGAAAGTATTGACTCTCGTGTGTGAGTCTTTATAATACTTCTTCAGTGGTCTCTTGTGGTAGTTTTTCACAATACTCTCTCAAAAATTTTCTCTAAAGATGGAGACGTTACGAATCCTTGGTGAAAAGTTTAGTTGAAGAAGAAAAAATGAAATCTTTTTATAAACTCTTGTAAAGTCTATTGATAGTAGATCTCTTACTTTCCCTATGGACAACCATTTTGGGTAATTCACGAATGTCATTATATCTTTTTTTTATTTTATCTTACATTACTTCTCGTTTCTTGTGTTATTTGAAAATAAGGTGATTTATAAATTTTCCATAATAAATCATAATAATTGGTCTCAGAACTTAGGAGTAAACAACTAAGATAGTAAATTCATTACTAAAGGTGGAGAAATTTGATGGTAAGATAAAATTTATCTTATGACAGAAGAAGATAAAGACAATTCTTATATACCATGGTTTGCTATAGACATTAAAGGTCAAAGAAAAAAGCCAATCAAGATGAGCAATGAAAACTAGGAGGGGATAAATCAGAAGACATTGAATTTAATTATTTTAAGTATGACTAATAATAATTTATATAATGTCATCAATGAAGAGACAATAATAAATGTCTGAACAAAGCTTAAGAAGTATATATGTTGAAAAGCCTCATGAACAAATTCTATATGAAGAAGTATATATATTGAAAAGCCTCATGAACAAGTTCTATATAAAATAATAGTTGTATGGACTAATATGAGTGAAGTTATAATTATGTTGTATCACCTGAATATCTTTAACAGAATTATCAATAATTTGCTGAAAGTTAATGTGATATTTGAAGAGAATGACAAGACACTGATTCTCTTGATATCTCTTTCTTCTTCTTATGATCATATTATGACTAAAAATATTTATAATAAAAAAACTCTTAAGATAGATGGAGTGACAACTAGTTTCTTTTATAATGAGAAAAAAAGAAATTTTAATATTGGTATTGAGATAGTTAAATTGATAGTTCATAAAAGAGAAAGATCAAAAGAACATTGAGAAGGCAAACAATAATTTAAATAAAAAATTAAAAGTGAAACTACAATGTTATTTGTGTAAGAAGTATAACCACATTAGGCAACATTACCCAAAGCTTGAGAAGATATAGTCTTCCAATATGGTGAGAGCATTAGTGGATAATACTTTTAAGAATAGTGTAGATGAAAATGTTCTTACAATATTCATAGAAATCGGCACATCTGAGAAGTGAATTTTAGATTCTAATAGTTCTTACGATGTTTACTCCAGTAAGAATTGATTTACTTCTTATGAGAAGAATAAGAAGAAAAATATCGTTTAATTAGGTGACAATTCGACTTGTCAGATCACTGATGTAGGAAAAGTCAAAATTCAAATATTTGATGGAGCTGTTGACACTCTATCTAGGGTGAGGCATATCCCCAAAATATGGAAGAATTTAATTTCACTGGGTGTATTAGACTCAAAATGCTATAGTTATTCAGCAAGAGATAGAATCATGAAGGTAGTATGTGATATTAAGATCTTGATGAAAGAAGAGAAGTACAAGAATATTTATTGATTGATAAGAAATACCATTGTAGGTAAAGTTTTGATAGTTACGATAATAAGGAGGAAACGTGATACTTGGATTAATTTGGTAGGAGATAGACATTCTTCTCGAGTGACTTTTGTCGTGGTAGCAAGCACATATTTTCCGAAAGGCGTGGGATTGATTTTGACAGCCAGGTGTAGCAGAGACTCCTGAAGCGATCTCAAATTATAGATCAAAATTTATTTAATTTGAACTGCGCTATCATGTGTTATGGGAATATTGACTTTCAACAGATACAATGCTTTATTGTTAATTATTCTGACAATTGTCTAGAACTTCATAAAGTAAAAAAGTTAACTAATAAGTTAGTCAAAAAGTTAATTAGTTTATCCTCAAATATGACCATCAATTTACCCTTGACTCATGCTTTATCATAGCATCTCACTAAGGAAGGGGCATTTGTAGATATCCACCTTTTTGATTCTTTAAACCTAGACATGTAGCCTCAAATCGACCTGATTGGCCACTTCTATGATTCGAACTCCTACGTGATGTCACAATTTTTTTATGACACTATTTGCAAAAGTGCTAGGTCCAAATTAGCCTTCTCATGTTTTAAAATATCTTAAATTTATATTTTTGAAAAAATAGTACTTTATTTTTTAAAATAAGTCTTAATTGAGATTTATAAGTTTTAAAAACCTATTTGTAAAACTGTGCTTTTCGAGGGTTTATTTGTAAATATCATGACCCAATCGGCTTTCTTGTGCTTTCAAATATTTTGGATTTGTATTTTCGAGAAAAGTGGTGATTTAATCTTTAAAATCAAGTTTAATCATGATTTTACAAATTTCAAATATATATTTATAAGATTATATTTTTTGATAGTTTATTTATAAAATTTGTATTTTCTACTGCAAAATATCCTATACTCAATATTTTAAAGTTGTCTGTTACAAAATCACATTAAAATAAAATTATTTATGAAAAATTAAATTTTAAGGATTTATTTATAAAGTTATAGTATGTTTAAAAATCTATACTTTTGTACAAAAATATACTTAAAAATGGACTAAAATTCAGAAGAAATTGGGTTGAAAAAAGATTAAAAATGGACTGAAAATAGGTTGAAAGTGGACTGAAATTTTGAAATTTGAAATTTCAATTTTTTTGAAAATTTCAAAACTTGGGGGTTTGCAACTAGCTGGCCCTCAAGGTGAACTGAACCAAGTTTAAGAAATGATTTGTTGCAGAACTCAAAGTCAAAATAAAACCCAGAACCAACTGGAGAGACCGACAAACCTAAACTGAAAAATCATGTCACCTACACTGAGTGACTTAAATCAGGATCAAGCTTATTACTTGGACCCCTCTTATCAGTGCATTAAGATCAAGTTCCAGTCAAGAGACTACATTCTAAAGCTCGAGTAAGCTTGAGTTGCTGCTAAACTCTAGGGCACCATTTGGTTCGGGATCAGGATCAGGATCAGAATTAAGACTAATGAACAACTTTTGTCAATTAATATCTTTTTATCAAAATTAATACAATAATAATTTAAAGTTCGAAAATTTATTTAATTTTTTTATAATAATTTAATTTAATAATGATGTAAAATAAGTAATATTAATTTTATAAGAAAAAAATAATTTAAAAAAATATTAATTCTGATTTTGATCTCAAATCAAATAATACCTAGTAACTCCTAAAGCGCATCTGTTCTCCAAACTACCATTGCTTGTGTCATTACTTTATTGGGATGGACAACTAATATTGTTAAAGTGGGCAAACTATAAACCCACTAGAGAGAGAGAGAGAGAGGTAAGACTTACCCCCGACTTGAAACTTAAGGCATCCAACAACTTACATATTACATTCCTCATTTAAATTTTCAAAAGTTATAATTAAGAACTCATAAATTGAAATATTTTACAGGATATTTTATTTATTAATCTCACTGAAACAAAAAGTTTTAGCATATGTTTAAATACTAAATAAAAATTACGTTTTTAAGTGATAATTATATTGAAAAATTCAACCAAATAAATATAAAATTGTTAAACTAAGAATTTATATGTCCAACCAAACAGAAGATTTTGAAATACAAAACATAAAAATTCTCTCAAAACAAAACACAACCCAATCCATGTATACTGAAATTTCAAAATTTTATGAATTTTAGAATTTAACGAAACAAATGGAATCATAATTACTCAAGCTCTGGCAGGGTCTGGGCTTAACTGTGCAAATTTGGGCTCACGAAGGTCCGAGACTGGCCGGGCCCGATTACAGCCCTAGTTGTCCACCAAGAAAAAATGGAAGGGCGGATCAGGAAAAAAACAAATTTGAGATGGGGCTGAAAGCTGATTTCTGCTTTTGCGTCAGTTATTTTATTGATTCGTTTTAAATAATGTTATTTCAGAAAATTGCCTCCCTACGCACTCCCCTTTGTCACCTGTACAGACGTGGGACTTGGCGTTAGGGCACAACCATGGACCTCCTCTGCAGAGCCTATGCCGGCGCCGACGACGACGACGACGACGCTGCCGCCGCCTCCGGCGAGGATTTCATCACGGGCCTTGTTCCGAAGGTGCTAAGATCTCAGGGGCATCATAACCGTTCATCATGTGCTCCCCCCGTCGAAGGTCCCCTTTCTCCGTCGAGGTACATCTCGAAGCGAAAGCGCGCTTTGGTTGCCCCCTCTTCCGTCGCCAATCCTCAGCCGAAGGCCCATGTCCAGCCTCCCTCGCCCATCGGTTCTGCCGATCTGAAGACGCACAGATACCAAGGACACCATCTCCGCTCATCATGCGCTCCCGGTGTCGAAGCTTCCCTTGCTCCGGGGAGGTACATCTCGAAGCGAGAGCGCGCTTTGATCGCCGCCGCTCCCGATCCGACGGACAATGTCCTGCCTTCGGTGTCCGTGGCTTCTCCTGGTTCCCTTCGATCTCCTCTATGCTCATTTACATTCGTGTTCCAACATTGCTATTGCTCTTATAAAAATTGAAACATTTGCTGAAGCTGCCAAAAATTGATGCTAAGTACTAATTTGCTGTCCAAGATTGTCTATTTTGTAAGAAGGGAAAAAAAAGATCGTTTTGTTATGGTGTTAATGATAGGTTTAGTTCAATTACTAATTTTTTGCTGAATAATTTATTTTTGTATAATTGTATGTCTGCATTTGGTTACATATAATTTACTGACCAATTTTGTTCTTGTGTTTTTGTTCCAGTGGCTGCTTCTATATCTGATTCAGATCTTCCATATGATGTTTTGAAAACATTAAGGTCACGAGTCCCAGTTCCTGGACAAAATAAGTGCTTTGCTGGAAAAGTTTCTGTTCAGCTAAGTGGACATAGTAAAGCAGTGAATTCTATACAATGGTCAGGGGTTCATGGTTAGTAACTTTTTGTGCTACTGCTTTTATTATTTCTGTGCAAAAATTGATAGGATGTGTACATGTAAGATTTTGAACTTCTGATTGAATGGTGGTAGTGTTCTATACATCATCCTTCCACTGGTTGTTTATATAAATTTGGTGTTGATAAAAGATTGTTAAATGTTAAAGGCAACATATTTAAGGACTATTTTGTTCATGAAGAAGGCATGCCAACAGGTTTTTTCTTACTGGTGTGTTTGGTAGTTTTCATTTTCCTTCCTGATGCCAACCCTGTTGCTACCACATTCTCATCACTTCAGTTCTTTTCTGTTTCAAGATGAGAAGTAGCATAGCAAGTTCTAAACTAGGGCATTTCACTTTTTGGCTGAACTATTTTACAGTTTATAATTCTTTTAAGGACCACTTCTACTATTCAATTCTAAAGCCACTGATTGTACCATGAGGCATGTTAGAAAACTCAAAATGTTGCATACTCATAAAAATGCTGCATATATTGAAGAGTAGGATTGACTAAACCATTACTTCACAAGTTCCTTGAGACAGTAGCAACTTGGAAGGACAACTCAATGCATACTATTATAAAGCTGCTAGCTTTTTGAGGTTGGCAGAAAATAGGGCTTTCATAGCTAGGGTTTCAGAGTGGAAGACAAAAATAAAAGAGAGAGAGATCTTGTTTTTGATAGAAGAGAAAATCATAGATACAAAGTTATTCTTGTGACTACCAGAGCCTACATATCTATAGAGTAAGAAGACCTATTCCTACTTGGTCAAGAACCAAGTTTGGATCTTAATCCAATAAGAGATATCTCCTAGATTCTGAATCAACTTGGATTCCTAGTAGGACTAGAAATAGAACTAGGAAAGGGCTAAGAATAGCATATATGCTATAATGCCCCTCCTCAAGCTACAACATAAATCTCAATCATGTCTAGCTTGAAAACAATAGACTAGGTTCTCTTCTCAAAGACTTTTGCTAGTTGCTCTCTAACATGTATATATTGAAGCTTCACCTGCCTAGTGAACACCTTTTTCTTGACAAAGTATAGATCAACTTCTATGTGGTTAGTTCTCTTATGAAGGGCTAGATTATTAGAGATATTTAGTGTTGACCAATTGTCACAATAGAGTGAATTTGGACCCTTAGCTGGAAATCTAAATTTTGTCATCAATCAATGAAGTCACAATGTGATAGAGGGTAAATACAATTTTTTTTACAGTAAAATCAGAAATTAAGTCAAAGTTGAATTTGTTTGGATTTGTCAAAATTGGTACAGTTGTATCCAACAGTCATATCTTCCAAAATATTCAGCCAAATCAATTGAATAACTATCTATCGAAAAGTTGAGATCATTTCTTATGATTCTGTTATTCACTATTTTTGCTAATTTTTATATTGGTCATAGTAAGAGTTTATTTCTAAGTTTAAGTCTATAACAATCATAGTTCATTAAAGAATAGGATTTAGTTTTTTTATTTAGAATAAGTTGTCTAGTATTAGTATTACAATTTTAGTCCTATCTTAGTTTATTCGGACTAAAATTATAAATTGATTTGAAGGTTATATATACAGCACTAAATTATAATGAAAAAAGTTTTTGATCAATAATATATTTTTATTTTAGGGTTTATTTCTTGTCAATCTTTCTTATAAATTTAAAGATCTATCATGCGAGAAGATAATGGTTTTTTCCTCTATACCTTGTGCTTCCTTGCTTTGTCAATTGATATCATAATAAGATTGTTCCTTGGTTAAAGTTGGTGGTGACGATTTTATGGATAGTAATTTATGAGATTATCAAATTTAATATTCGGTTAAATAAAATTTTCTTACTTCTATTATCGTAAAGTATGAAACTTTGAAATGTTTTGAAAACTTTAACCAAGTTTGTAAAGGGATCGTCAAAAAGCGTTATAGGCAAACATCTTGGGAATTAATATATAAAATTACACGAGAAAATTAGTATCTTGATGAGTTGAATATTTTAGACTCATATGATCATAAGGATTTTTTTTTATTTGGATGGAAAAGTTGAAATTTTTTTTGAATTTTCATTTTGAGAAGAGAGAATTCAATTCTAAAGAACACTTGGAGTTAAGAAAAAATTTTGCTCATGTCCAAAGATAATTCAATTATTTAACATGAAGTTCTTTAAAGGAGATAAAAATTAGAGAATGCAAATTTTTTATCTAAGGGTTTCCAAAAATTTGTAGAGATAATTAGTTTCATGTCTTAGTAATTTTTTTTTGATTTTGAATCATTAAGTCAAAGAAATGGTCGTGAATATTATAAAGACAGAATTGAAAGTGAAAAATTTATTAATATCTCTATAGATTCTCTCATTGATGAGTTAATATTGAAACATAAAGAAGTAGTTTTGAATGTTATAAAAGTTGCTTCAGAGGCTATTAAGGAGACTTTGTATGAATCAATTGATGATTTTGAAAATTACAATATTGATTTTTCTAGTACTAAACATAACGATTGTGTTATTGAAGATTATTTTTTGTATTTATAAAAAATTAACTCTTCTGAACAAACAACTTGAACAAATAGAGGTAATTTCTCTAGAAATTTTTAATTTGCATAATCCAACATTCGCTAAAATATTCTATTTATCTTATGAATCATTTAAGTGTTTGTTAAAAATACTTCAGATGCAATGCTATAGGTGATAAAATGGTTTTTAGAAAAACTATAATTGAAATCAAGTCCAATATTTTAATTGAGTACTTTGTCAAATTAGAGTGATGGTATTGCAATTGGACGAAGACATTCTCCAAAGAAAATTCATTAGTTTATATCAAGTTTTGAATTTTTTCATATTGGGTAGTAACAAAATTTTTCTAAGTGATGAATTTTGATTTGAGGATCAGTTTTTTATAAATAAAAGGGTTGATGTAAGATAACTATATTATTTTATGATAAAATTAGAGGTAAAATCAAAGTAAAATTTCAACACCTATTTGAATTTGTTAGAATTGGGATGGTTGCACTTTAAATGTTATAACTTTCAAAATATTCATTCAAATCAGACAAGTAATTATTCATTGAAAAACTAAAATCGAGTCCTATGATTTTATTATTTATTAGTTTTTACGAATTCGGTTCGTAAATCGGTCAAAATTAGAATTTATAGTTGAGTTTGAGTTTGTAACAATTTTATTTCAATATAGAATATGATTTAGATATTTTCAATGAGTTATATAGGATTAGTATTATAGTTGAAATCTTAATACTAGTCTATTTCAACTAGAATTTTGAGTCAGTTTGAAAATTGTAAATATAAACTCAAGATTGTAAGAAAAGAATTTTTTTATTAATAATATTATTTTTATTTAGGTTTTATTTTTGTATGTTTTTTGTATATTAAAGGACCTTTTTTAGTGAGAAAATTGTGATATTTGTTCTTACTGAACATAGCGGGGACTCGTCATGATAAATTTTTGAATTTACAAAAAAAATAAATAAAGAATAAAGCCAAAATAAGAGTATTGTTGATCAGGAAGTTTTTTTTTCGTTACAATTTTTGGGCTCTATATATAACCCTAAAACCAATTTAGAATTATAGTTGAAATAGACTGAGATAGGACTGAAATTCTAATACTAGTTCAACACAATTTATTCTAAATAAAAAAAATCTAAATCTTTTTTCTTATTGAGTTAAAACTGTTATAAAATTGAACTCAAAAATAAATTCTTATTTTGATTGATATAGAGATCAAATTAGTAAAAATAATGAATAACAAAATCATAAGAACTTAATTTAAGTTTTTCAATGGATAATTATTTGCTTGATTTGGATCAATAATTTAAAAAATATGATTTTTGAAATACAATTGTACCAACCCTAGCAAATATAAATTGAACTTAGAATTCAATCTTAACTCAACTTTTGATTTTGCTATAAAAAAAATAAAGTTTTTCTATGTTGAACTCCTTTACTAGTAAAACACTTATTTTCAAGTTAAAACTTGAACGTTTGATTATTATCGTTGTATTTCCTTTAAACATTTTTTAGCATAAAAGTTGATGATGAAGATCAATTAGAGTTTGCGAAATACATATGCTAACTTTCTTCCATTAGTTTTTTTAAGTCTTTACCATTTTGTTGCTTTTGTCGTGACTTGTTAAATGTATCTTGAATATTCACTGATTGTATTTGTGAGCACCAACTTGTGATTTATTATCTTAAATCAAAATCATCAAGACAAACTTTTAAATATGAGGCAACATAACTCAGAAGTAATAATTGTTTGAACTTTAACATGATTAGGAGCTGAAAATTTAAATGTTATTTGTTTATTTTTAATGGTAATTTGGGTAGAAGATATTTGGTATTATACAAAATTTTTGTTGTGATTTATATCACTATCAACCATGCGACTTTTAGAAAATTCATCAATATAAATACATTGTTTTTCTTACAAATTAAATTCTAGTTGAAAGTTCTCAGCAAGCTTGACCAATTCTTTCTTTTGTCTTCCTTCCTTCATAAGAGGGCTTTTTGAATTTTTTTTTTTAGTTTTTGTTATGGTAAGGAGCAGGGACCAATGAAAGAAGATGTTGTAGAGAATTCCACAATAGCATGACTAACATTAAAATATGGGGTTTCATAACTAATATTGGTCCTTGGGAATTTGCAAGAAATTAAATTGAATTTTATTTCCTCTTGAATCTCGTATTTCAATTTGCTGCATGCTTTCTCAAAATGAAAAGAGTAATCTTTTTGTAGAAACTTTTGTTATAAAGTGTTGTATTTTCATTCAAGTTTAAATATTTTAAAAATCTTCTAGTATATATTGATGTTAAAGTTTGTCTCCACCAAGATTTGACATATTCTTGAAGTTTTACTTTAATCACCTTAACTTTTATTATTTCAAGAATTTTCATGTTACTGAAAAAGCCTTCAATCTAGTATGTCTAATTGACAAAATGTTTTTAGTAATGAAAATTAAGTGCATGTACTTGATTTGCAGAATTTGCTTTTTATGTGGATATCAAAGACGTTTAATCGCGAGTCTTTTGGGTGTTTTCTGACGACTTTGGTTAAGTTTTCGAGATACTTCAAACTTTCATATGTCATGATAATAGAAGTAAGAAAATTTTCTCGGATTGAATATTAAATTAATATTTTCAGGATCAATATCGACATAATTATCATCACTAATTACAATCATTGGTTTTGAATTAAGAAAATGGGGAAATACAACAAGTAGGAAACAAATTATTGGATGAAAGGGAGAGACTTTCTCTTTTAAAAAGTATTTTCTTTTCTATAGTTGGCTAATAAGTCAGAAAAGAGGGTGAACTCAAGTGGAAGTCCTAAAAGACCTAATTATTGAGGATATTTGGCTTGAATGGTCAAGGATGTTGATGCTTGATAGTACCTTACAAGCCCTTAAAGGGAGGGGAAATACCTATGAGAGTTGGAGGCATAAAAGACTCTTCAATTGACTCAAAACTCAAAATAAGGCTCACGATAAATATTTGAATCTACAAAAAAAATAAGAAAGGAATAAGGTCAAAATAAAATAATATCATTGATAGAGAAGTTATTTTTTCTTACAACATTAGAGTTATATTTATAGTTTTTAAACTAACTTAAAATTCTAGTTAAAATATATTAAAAATAAAATTTAAACTCTAATTTTAATCCTATATAATTTATTCTAAAAAAAATACCTAAACTTATTTCATATTAGATTAGAATTGTTACAAACTTGGATTCAAATATAAATCCTAATTTTGACTGACTTACGAACCAGATTAGTAAAAATAATAAATAATAAAATCGTAGGACTCAATCTCAATTTTTCAATGAATAATTTTATTTGATTTGAATAAATATTCTGAAAGTTATAACATTTGGAATGTAGCTGTACCAATCTTGACAAATCCAAATATGAATTGAAATTTTACATTAATTTCACCTCTGATTTTATTATATAAGAATATAGTTATACTACATCACTATTACTTGTGCTTCCCCATTGCATAATAATGTCTCACATGTCTAGAGCTACTACCTTGTATTCTATGTCGACACTAGATTTAACCATCATTGATTAATTTTTTACGTTTCCATGTTACTAAATTGTCTCCAATAAAAATACAAAACTCTGAAGTGGACTTTCTATCAGCTAGTGATCTTGTGCAATCTGCATTTGTAAAACATTGAATATCCAAGTGATCATATTTTCTATAATACAACCCTTGGCCGGGAGAACCTTTTGGATATCTCAAGATCTTGTGAACAATTTTTAGATGTGGTTTTCCAGGTGACTAAAAGAATTAGCTCATGGTGTTGACAGCGTATGTAATGTTAGCCATGATCATGGTAAGATAGATAAGTTTGCTCACAAACCTTGTGTATTGATTTGGATCTTCAATTTCTGTACCTTGGTCTGTAGATAATTTGATGCTTGGATACATAGGTATATATGATCTTTTGCTGCCAAGAAACCCAAGATCAGTTAACAAATCCATGGTATACTTTCTTTGAGATAATGCTTGGCCTTTGGAGAAATGTGCTATTTCAATATCTAAGTACCGTAGTTTTCCTAGATCCTTGATATCAAATTGTGCCTTCAGAAAGACCTTAAGATCTTTGATGCTTTTGTGTCATTTCCCATCACAATAATTTCATCAGCATATACTATCAAAACAATACATTTGGTCAGCTTTATCTTAATGAATGTTGAGTAATCTGATTAACTTTTCAAAAACCAAAAGCATGTTAAGGCTATGCTAATCTTGTCAAATCAAGCCTAGGAGATTATTTGAGGCTATATAAGACTTTCTTGAGCTTGCAAACTACATTCCTTCCTTGATTGTTATTGAAGCTAGGTGGCTGAGTCGTATTAGACTTCCTTTTTCAAATCTCCGTATAAAAAGGCAATTTTAGCATCTAGTTATGACATAGCTAGTGATAATAGTACTCTCACTGAATTAAGTTTGGCAACAGGAGAGAATATATTAAAATAATCGAGGCCATAAATTTGTGTAAAATCTTTTGCAACAAGTCTAGATTTGTACCTTTCAATGCTGCCATCTAGATTATATTTTATAGTCTACACTCCCTTGCAATCTACTGATTTCTTTCCTTCTAGTGGTGAGACCAATTCCCATGTTTGGTTTTGATGTAGAGCTTCCATTTTAGCCTCCATAGCCCTTCCCCTAATTAGGATTAAGATACTATTATTATTCTCTTAGGAATAGATGGAGTAGAAATAGCAAGAGCATACTGTTTGTATGGTGGCAATATTCAATTATAGGACATACTTGCTAATAGGATGCATGTCTTTTTCTTTCTCAAGGCAATTGGAAGATAATTGTTTATTGGTTTTCAAATGTACCTGGGATAGGTTATTGCTGTTGTTTGATCTGTAGTAGGACCTTCTTGAGTAGAGATTGATGGATATGTTACTTGAATGGAGTCTATTTTCTGTCTTAAGGTGTACACTACGCTATACTTACTGTTAGTTTTATTTTAGGCAAAATAGGCATAAGTTCATCAACAAGGGCAGAAAGAACAAGTTTAGGGAAAGAATGAGAAATAGGTTGTTGAGTATCATTGAAGATATGAGCTAGCTCTTAGTTCTTAGTAGAAAAAATATGGTACATCTAAGAGAAGGTTACATTCATAAATATATACTTTTTGTGTCTTAGAGGATTATAGCATTTATAACCCTTTTTCAGCTTGGAATACCATAAAAACACTCTTGATGGCTTTAGAATGTAATTTGTCTCGAGGGATTCAAATCATGGACGAAGCAAACACATTTAAAAATTTTAGGGCCCACGCGGAAAAGGTCTTCATTAGGACAAAAAGTTTGAAAAGGACTTCTAATTTGAAGCAAAGGTGTAGGCATCTTGTTAATAAGAAAACAGGCTGATTGGGTAGCATCTCCGAAAAACTTGTAAGGAACATCTTGATCAAACATTATGGCTCTAGTAACCTCAAGAAGATGTTTGTTCTTCCTTTCAACTGTAACATTCTGCACAAGAAGATTGAAATAAAATTCTGCCATGTACTCTCCACCATTTTCAGCTCTTAAGACCTTGATTGAACTATTGAATTGATTACAGATCTTCTTATGGAAGATTTTATAGATATGGCAAACTTTAGATCTGTTCTTCAGAAGGTAGATCCAGGTCATTCTATAGTAATCATCAACGAAGCTAACAAAGCCATCCAAAGAATTGTGCCTAGTTGCCCAAACATTATTATGCACAAAGTTAAAAAAATCGAACTCCTGTTAATAATTCTAGCAGGGAAAACATTTGTATGATGTTTAGCAAGTCCATAAGTCTCACAAGACAGCTTTGGCTGTGAGTTATTTCCAGAAAACATGAACTTAAGTTTAGATAAAGAATGAACTAATCTACAATGCCAATTAAATAAACTGTCTTGTTGACCTGTGGAGATCTTTGCTTGAGTTCCATTGGGGTCCAGAAGATAAAAATTTCCATCTTCCATTCCTCTACCAATTTTCTTTCTCATGTGAAGGTTCTGAAACACATAATGAGAAAGAAAGTTATGCTACAGTGCAAGGATTTACTTCACTGGCTAACAAAAATCAGGTTGGAAGGAAACCAAGGAGAGTAGAAGATAAATCAAGGGAATTGATCTTGACATAGCCCTTTCTTTGAACAGAAGGGTGTTCCCATTAGCAAGAGTGACATGTCTATCATCAGTAATTTGTGTGAGAGAAGTAAATATGTTAGGGTTACAAGCCATATAGTTTGTAGCAACAAAATCTATGGTCCATGAAGAATTGGTTGAGGTTGATTTGTGCGCTTTAGCAACTATAGACATCATTGAAGTGAAGTTGAAGCTGAGGCTATTAGGGCTTTCCTTGCTTGCATAATTTGATCATACTCCTCTTTGTTGGGATTCAAATTTAGGCTATTTGTTCCTAAAGTCTTTATTGAATTAGTCTGATAACAATCTTTTGTAGTTGCTTGAGAAGTATTAGTAAAGGTAGGCTTTCCATGTAGTATCCAACACTTGTCCACAATATAAATTGTACTGCCACAATCAGTGCACTTTAGTTGGCCATGACCTATTCCTCCTCTCCCTCGACCAACAAAGCCTCCATGCAAACTATGACTAGCTTCTCCTCTTCTGAGTACTTTACTCCGATTAGAATTCATGACTGGTGTGTTGGATATTTGCTCTTTGCAATCTTGAATACCCCACTACTAACCAATGAAACCTCTTTATTAAACAAAAATTATGTTTTGCTAGGTTCATGTTCCTTATTTAGACTTGAGAGAAACAATGCTACCCTAGATTCTTCTTTGTGAAAATTCTACTTTTCAGTACTAGTTGTAATAGCTAATGTTCATCCAACTCATCCCACAAACACTTTAATCTTACAAAGTGTTCTTATAGTTTCTTGCCAAATTGTTTTGTTCTAATCAACTCCTGAAATATTTTTAAACTTTACATACATTATTTTTCTTAAGAGTAGAGTTTCTTTGCCTCATCCCAAGCCTCTTTGGCAGTATCACAAGAAATCATGTTGGTACTAACAATAGGTTCCATCCAAAATAATGTTATTACCGAACCATCTTCTCTGTCCCAATCTTTAGCTAGCTTTTTTGATGGTGAATCTTCACTATGGGAATATTGCCTTTGGCTCAAGAAAAAATGGACAATTTTAATCCATTGGTAGTAGTTTCTTGACCAAAGTAGTCATAGAGAAGTCATTTGAACACCAAATACATCTCCAAGGGACGAAGGTACCTTGTTTTGTAGATTGCTGCTTCCCTCATAATTCGCCATCAGGATTAGGGTTTGTAGACAGGTAAGCTTTTCTAGGTTTAGGATGTGCAAGAACAAATATTTTGAATTCCTGATACCATATAAAGATATTCAAATTGACAGAAAATAAGGTTTCTGTAGCTAGTGTTTTAGAGTGGAAGACAAAAAGGACAGATAAATATCTTATTTCGAAGAGAAAATCATAGATACAAAGTTCTTGTGATTACAAGAGCCTACATATGTATAAGTAAGAATTCCTACTCCTACTTGGTTATGAACCAAGTGTGGACCTTAATCCAATAAAAAGATTTCTCCTAGATTCTCAATCCACCCGGATTCTTAGTAGGATTGGAAATAGAAATAAGGAAAGGGCTAACAATAGCAAATTTATTTTAACAACTATTACATGTTTTGACTACCAATAATCTTTCTATTTCAATTACCAACATATTGGAAGTATGTGTCAGGGTTAATAAGATAGGATAATTACATTTTTTTTTTAGTAAAATTAGAAATCCAGTTCAAGTTGAATTTTAACTCCAATTAGGATCCGTCAGAGTTCGTACAACTACAGTCTGAAGGCTATATCTTCTAAGATATTCATCTAAATCTAGCAAAAAATAATCCATTGAAAAGTTGAAATCGATTTTTATAATTTTCTTATTTACTATTTTGGATAATTCAGATTCTATATTAATTAAAATTAGGGTTTATTTATCAATCTGAGTTAATGACAGTCCTACCCCAATAATAAATATGATTTAGATTTTTTTTATTTAAGATATATTAAATCGAATTCTTAGTAGGGTTTAAGTCATATTTTTAGTCTATATCAAGTAGTACTCTAAGTTTATTAGATGAATATATATACAGGCTAAGGTTGTAATAGAGAAAAATTTTCTATTAATAATATTTTCTTAATATTATGATGAATATATATTCCATTTTTTTGTAAATTTAAGGATCTATTATGATAAGAAAACAGTGATTTTCTTTCTACCCATTATGCGCCTCACCCCTCCTGGCTATATTAAGTGGTATCAGAGCGACGTTCCTGAGTTCAACTTTATTGATTGTAGTTGGTGATGACAACTTCATGAACGGTGATATAGGAGATTATTAAACTCGAGATTCGATCAAACAAAATTTTCTTACTTCTATCATTAAGGAGTTTGAAGTTTTGAAACAAATTGAAACTAAAAATCAAGTTTATCAATTGATCATTGAAGAGACTCACGATTCGACGTTTCGGAGATCAACATATGAAGCTATTTAGGAAATCCAAAACTTTGATGAGGTGAATATCTCATACTTTCATAATCATGAGAATTTGTTTATTTGAATGGATAAAATTGAAAAATTCTTGAAACTTATGGAGATTTTCGAATAGAAAAAGGTGAAAATTATTGAATACAATCTTGATAGTTATGTTTTGTTTTGGTGAAAATAAATTCAAATCCAAAGAACATCAAAAGATAAACAAAAAATTCACTCGTGGTTGAAGATGCTTAAATTATTTAACATGAAGTTATTAAAAATGGATTAAAATCAAATAAAACATATTTCTTATTTAAGGGATTTCAGAATTGAAATTGATGGAGATAAGGATGAAGTGTTCATTCTGCATCTTAGTAATTTTCTCTAATATTGAATTATTAAGTCGAAGAAAGGATTGTGGATTGTGTAGAAGACAAACAAATAGTGAAGTATTTATTGAGCTTTCCAAAGATTCTTTTTTTGATAAGTTAGAAAATCATATAAAAATGATTTTGGATATTATAGAAAATTTTTAAGAGACTATCGATGAGAGTTATGTGAATCAGTTGACAATTTTGAAAGATGTAAGAAATAATTTTCTATTTGTGAAAAATTGAATGTACTGTTCAAGATTATTATTTGAACTAATCAAAAGCCAACTCTTTTGAACAAGTGGAGGAAATTTTTACAGGAGTTATCTTTATATAAGATTTAAAATTTGTAATGACATACTTAGATTATTTTGTTAATTATCAGCAAACTTGTCAAGAATACTTTCATTTCCTGACAACAAATCATAAGTTAGTGTGTACAAAAATTTTCTTTTAAATAAGATTAAGGGGAACCCTACAAAAGTTCAAGTAGTTGTATTGAAGGAAAACAGAAGATCAAAATATTGAAGATGTTACTCGAAGAAATCTCATTGATTTATATTATTAAGTTTTATATTGAAAATTGTTTAAGAAGAATATAACTGTAATAACCAAGAGTTCAAGTTTTGATTTGAGAATAAGTTTTTTACAAGTGGAATAATTTGATATAGGACAATTACATTTTTTTACAATAAAATTAGATATGCAGTTCAAATTGAATTCCAACTCCAATTAGAATTTGTCAGAATTTGCACAGTTATAATCTTGAAACTATAACTTCTAAAATATTTATCCCAATTCAGAAAAAAATTATCCGTTGGAAAGTTGAAATTGATTTTTACAATTTTCTGATTTATTATTTTGAATAATTCGAGTTTTATATTGATCAAAACTAGTATTTATTTATCAGTACGAGTTAATAATAATTTTAACTTAATAAGGAATAAGATTTAGATTTTTTTATTTAAGATATATTGAGTAGAATTTTTTGTAGAGTTTAAATCTTATTTTTACTTTACATCACGTAGGACTGTAAGTTTATTAAAAGAGCATCTATACAATTTAAGGTTGTAATAGAGAAAAAATTTTCTATCAATAATATATTTTTATTTTGAGTTTGTTCCCTTTCATGTTGTTTGTGGATTAAAGGATTTATTATTATGAGAAAACGATAATTTTTTTCCTTATCTCTCGTGTCGCCTCCCCTCCCCCCCATGCTGCATCAGCTAATAAAATTGTGCTTTAATATATAAGACAAGCTTACTGCAAAAGTGTATAGAAATTCAAAGTGATTGAAAATTTGATCTTTGTGGTTTTTAGATGTTTGTTTTACAACTTCTAAGGTATTATGGGTGTGGATCTAGGTTTTTTTCAATGAGCAAGTAAAAAAAAAAAAAATTTTTTTGATTCTAAGAGAACAGACGAAGTACATACTTATGAGACTATTATCTCCTCCTTTTTATAGTGGGAGTCGTTTTTCTAATATAGCATATTCGGGCTTCTCTAATATCTCATTTATAGGATGTCGATTTTCTTTTCTAAGTTGGTTTTGATCTTTTTTAATGGGCAGTAAATCTTGAATCCTATGTTGGGATTTCTGAACCCTAATTCTCTAATTATTTTAACTCTTTCAAGTTAACGCATAAATATCTTGTTTAGTTAGGAATTATTTTTTGTTAAGCATTTTTTCTCTCAGACTTCAGTAAATACATCGACTAGCAATTCTTTTGATAGAGTATATTGTAGATCAACTTATTTTTGTAATACTCCCTTTGACAAAATAAACATCAAAATCAATGTACTTGATTGTTTCATAAAATATAGGATTGTTTGATATATGTAAGGTTGATTGATTATTATAGTAGTCTCCTAGTGTTTCTCATTGGGTATCCCAACTCTTATAAATATGATTATTGATTATAGTCACAAAACTTCACATGTTCTTAAGACTACTGACATGTATTTTTCTTTTGCATTGGATCTTGTCATTGCACTTTATTTTTTACTTTTCTAAGAAATTAGTTATCTCCAACAAATGCATAGTACTCTATAAGTCGATTTTCTATCAAAAGCTAAGTTTGTTTAATTTGTATCAATATAACATTATATATCTAAATTTGCATATTTTTTGTAGCACAATTTTAGTCTTAGTGTTTTCTTCAGGTATCTTAGAATTTCGTATATAACTTACTTTGGTATTGCATAAACAGACTTATATTGTTTATTAAGAATGCAATATTTGGTTGTTAAATAAATGGGTTTTTTTTATAATCACTTGTATTGTTCAAGATCTTTGATTTCAATGTTTATATCTAAATATAATTTGTATTTAGGTCCATAAGTGTGCTTGAGATTTGCTCACCAATGTGCCTATTTCAGCTAGTAGATATTGTGTATAATTTTTCTAGTATAGGACCAATTGTTTTGCTAAATGTGCTACTTTTATTTGTGGAATATAGTGTAGTTTGTGAGATCTTTTATTTTAAATTGAGTTTTTAGAAACGCTTAGAGTTTTTTGACCCCTTCATTGTCATCATCTGTTAGTATAATATCATCTATATATACCAAGAGTATAATTCTTCTCCTCAAGTCTCCTTTAATGAGAAATTAAGTAGTCAGATTAACTCTTATGCACTCCGTAGCTATTTAAAGCAAATAGTGAACCTATTAAACTAAACTCTTGAGTGATTGTTTGAAGCTATATAGGGTTCCTCTTAACTTACTAGTTGTTCTCCTTCGATATGGATAAATTTTTTTGGTTGTGTCATATATAATTTTTTTTTTGAGGTTCTCATGAAGAAAAAATATTCTCAACATTCATTTGTAATAGACTCCTCACAGATTTGATGATAAAATGCCATTACAGAGTTGAGTTTTGCTAATGGTAAAAAAATATCAAGATAGTTTCCACTATAGATTTGTGTATTTTCCTTTGCCATAATTCTAGCCTTATGCCTGTTAATGCTCCTATCTGGTCTATATTAACTATATATATCCATTTGCATTTTACTACTTCTTTTTCATCTGACAGAGGTACAAGCTCTTATGTATTATTTTGATGCAGTGCCTCCATTTCAGTTTTCATGGCCTGCCTCCAATTAAGATCTCTTAATGCTTTTATCACAGTTTTGGATATGGAAGTGATAAAGATTGCCAAGACAAAATACTTGAAATTAGGAGATAGTTTTTCATAAGATATAAATTTACTAATAGGATATTTAGCACATTTTTTTTTTCTGAAAATTATGTGTAGACAATATTCTACTTGAGTGATAGATGTGTTAGAGTTTTTGTAACTTGTTAAGAAATTTGTGTTTGTTTTGGACCCTCTGGAGTAGTGATTTGTTGGTTTCTTGGTCAAACTTCACTTTTTGTCTCTTAGTGTTAACAATGTCAAGTTTTTTATCTCTCTGCTATTTTCAATGATTGGTCATTGATAAGCAAGGGTAAAATAAGTTGGGATACTGAATTTGAATTTTTTAGAGTTATTGTCAAGAAATGCTAGATGTTTGCTACTCTCAAACAAGTAGAGTGCATCCTCCGAAGTTTACATGCATGAAGATATTTTTCCTATGTTTTATAGGGTCACAACATTTATAATTTTTATGTGTTATAGAGTATTTTGGAAATACATATCTAATAACTTAGGTTGAAATTTATCCCTATTTATGTTCATATATTGAACAAAATAATTACACCCAAATGCTTTGGGATCAATGTGGAACATCTCTGAAGGAGGCTTTTGTCTTGAAGTAAAGATAACGGTGCTCTATTAATTAGGTGACATGTTATTTGTACAATATCATCTCAAAACATGTAGGGCAGATTTTGTTAAATTTTGATGGCTCTAGTAATATCTAAGAGACGTTTATTCTTTTTTCTTTGGTGCAATATTTTGTTGTAGTGTGATTGGATAATGAATTTAAAAGAGAATTTCACTATCCTGAAGATGTTTTTTGCAGCTCTTTTGAGGGATATTTTTCTCTACTATCAACTCTTAAGGTCTTAACTAGGGTATTAAACTGATTTTGTACTTCTCTATAAAATAGTTTGAACATGTGGCTAATATCAAACTTATTTTTTATTAGATAGATCCATGTTATTACGGAAAAGTCATCAATAAAGTTCATAATATTTAAATTCATCTAGAAAGTTGTATATAGATGTTCACACATCACTATAAACCAAGGAGAAGAGTTGCAAACTTCTTTTATTAACAAGAGAAAAAAAAAATTCTTATGATGTTTAGAAAGTTCATAGATTTCATTAGTAGATTTAGGATGAGACTTTTAATGACAAAATATGATTCTAAGTTTGAAAAAGAATAAGTGACCTAATATAGAATGCCATAAAACTAAATTCTCCATATGTTATTGCTTGCTTTCTAATAGGATTCAAAAGGTATAGGCTTTTACTTTCAATTTCTCCATTAATTATTTTTCTCATGTGAAAGCCCACAAAACACAATATGATGAAAAATAGTTAAATCATAATTTAGAGTTTTTGTTAATTGACTTATTAAGAATAAGTTGTAAGGGAATTGGGTGACAAAAAATACTAATGAAAGATTTAGTGATCCAGTTTGTATGTTTAGTCTATTTTTTACCAAAAGATGTTCGTCATTGGATACGAGTACATATTTGGTTTGTAAAGTATTTGATAAGGATGAGAATAGTTTGGGATTACCAATTATGTGATAAGTGTCTCCTAAGCCAATGGTCCATGGAGAGGCTTATATTGATTTTATTCTTATGTTAGCTAAGACAGATGGTATTTTCTTAGCATGCATCACTTGGTTATTCTCTTTTTTATTGAGTTCTAACCTTTTTTGAAGTAGACACATGTTTTGAGGTGTTTGTGCTTTTATATACTCTTGATGTGGTTTGGATGCTTGTGAAATACGAATTGTGGGAGGTTAACAATGTGAGACTCAACATCTGTTTATTGTGTGATTAGTTCTCTTATAATGAGTGCACCTACGGTTGGTTCTGTCTCTTTCTACATGTTTTGAATTCTCATCTCCCAAAGCTTATGCTGCTATCAGTAACTGCAACTGCTAATTTAAAATTAGAATTGTGGTTTGTAGGTTGTATATTTGTCATTTGCAATTTTGCATATATAATGCTTATTAAAGGTACTTTCTTGTTTGACATCAATTGATTTTTGATTTGTTCATGCTTTATCTAAATTAGACACAAACAAGTCTATTGATTTTGTTTTTCAATACTAGATGTTTATAGCTGATATATATCCAGTTCGCTTTTAAAACATTTCATATTAGTACAATGTTCTTTTAAGGGTTTGTCAATTTGTTTGGGTCTGACCATCCATTTGATAATCTCAAAAATTCTTGAAAGATTATCCTTGTTAGAGTGAAGTCTTCAGCTTACTTTTAGTTTAATTTTGTTGTGTCACAACACATTATGTTACTATTAATTATTGGGTCAATGCCCTGCTAGAGCAGGGTTATGACTTGATTATCTCTCTTGAGCCAATCCTAGGTTGACTTTTTAGGTGGATCTTCTTTAATAAATAGCCTTTTGCCTTTTGCTATGAGAAAGACATATACAACTTTGACTTATTGAAAATAGTTCTTAGATCTGGCTAATCGGATTGAGGTCATATAGAGCTCAGAATTATCTTCAATTGCCATAGATGACTTGATGTCTTCTCCAGATTCTGTCATGGTGTTTGCTAACTCCAAGCTCTATTGTCTTTGGAAAATATTGTATGTTTAAAGCTCTGATACCGCATTACAACTTTTAGGATTTTGTGAATGTGGATTTAGGGTTTTCTCAATGATGAAGATAAAGAAAAGAAAATTTTTCTTTGATTGTGAGATATTAGACCCTAGTATCCGCTCCTTTATATCGGTGGGAGTACTTTTTCTAATACAACTTGTACTCTGATTTCTCTTATAGTCTGTTTAGACTATGTTAGTTTTATTTTTTCCGAGTTGATTTTGGGCTTCTTTAATGGACTGAGGAACCTATGTTTCTCAAGTATAAGAAGGTATTTCATTGTGCGAGTATACTTATAAATGTTGAGTCCCGCGTGAGTATTTTTGAGTCCTAATTCTCTTATTATTTCAACAATTTGTGGGGGTTTATTTTTCTCTCATTATCCTACAGATTTTGAAGGGTTAAATGGAAGAAATTAAGAAGATTAGTCACAAAAAAGCAGGAAAATAGTAGAAAAATGTAAAAGTTATTTAAAATTATGATTGAATTTATGTTTCTGCACTATGGTGGAGCAATTTGAATCTCATCGTAGTGACAAAGATTTAAATTCTGATGGCAATGTCATAAATCTTGAACGCATGCATGACGATATTTCTTTTTTGCATCTTGTTGTAGCTTATTGAAAATCAAAACTTGCAGCTCACCTTCTTGCATCTGCCGGAATGGATCAGAAAGTGCACGTATGGAACATCTGGTGTAAAGATCAGAAGAAAGCTCGCATTTTTCAATATCACAATGCAGCGATTAAGGATGTGAGGTGGTCTCCTCAAGGACTGTTTCTGCTATCCTGTGGATATGACTGCTCATCTCGGTTGGTTGATGTTGATAAGGGGATTGAAACACAAGTTTTTAAAGAGGACCAAGTTGTGGATGTGATTAGGTTCCACCCAAACAACTCCAATCTATTCCTGTCAGGTGGATCGAAGGGCTTTCTGAGGCTTTGGGATATAAGAGCTGGAAAGGTGGTCCAGGACTATGTGAAAGTTCTCGGACCAATTCTTGACATTGAATTCAGTGCTAATGCAAGACATTTCATATGTTCAACTGACACTTCTCTGAGTTATATTAGTGAAAATTCTATTATTGTTTGGGATGTTTCACGACAAGTTCCTCTGTCTAATCAGGTAATCTCCGAAAAGAATCACTCTTTATTCTGTTTCTGCAGGCATACAATTTTACATTAATTAGTGCAAATGAATGAATAGACCTATATGTTTAAGTAGAAAAGTTCTCTATGGTCAAATCCACGAAGATTACCACTTTTTTTCCACAATAATTAATATCACCTTTATCCTCTGGCTCTTATGATGCATAAATTATTACATCAACAACCTATCAATTTTTATGGCTAACAATGAGGAAGCTTCTTTACTCTGTTTAGACATGCCATTTATTTAGGATTCCCGTTTTTCTTCCACAACCACGTCTCTTCTTGCATACTGTCTCTTTTCTATTCTAAATATTTGATTGCAGATTGTTTCTGCTGGAGCCACCTAAATGCTACAGTGGATTTTTTTTTTTTGTTGCTCAAGTTGGTCTTTTTGCATCTGTGTTCTTGCTTGTACTGGTACCATGAGAATGCTTTTTTGTTTTTTTTGTTGGTTGTTTTGTGTGTGTGTGTGTGTGTGTGTGTAGTGGGAGGTGGGAGGTGGTTCCTAATTGGAGGTTGACAAAGAGGGTGGGGGTGGTCTTTCTTCATCAGCACTCCTTTCGTTTTGCACCTGTAGCAATGATCCATTGTTAGTCTTCATATTTATATACAGAGTATGTGGCATAATGTGGAATAGCTGCAGATAAGGTTCTTGTTAAGCTTCCATCTGTTGTTGTTAGGGATTGGTTTTGTTGAAGAATAAGAATCAGGGCTCAGTCCTCGTAATGGCCAAGCTACACAAGACTTGGTTGCACCAAGATAGTGTCATTGAGAGCCCATATGCCCCAAGTTCATCACAGCTCATTAGTTTGTAATTGGGTCATTAATAAAGTCCAAAACCGAGTTCAGTTCAACTCCAAATAGGAGTCTAGGTTGAGTCTGAGTTTGCTAAGATTTTGGATAGATATAAGAACCTGCATGTACAAAAAGAAGTAATAAGATTTTTTCTGAGAGAGCAAGGCACTCATCATTGAATACCAAACCCTAGCCATCTTCCTCAAGAACAAACTGTAGAATCTGAAAATGTTTTTACTATAATTTTCAATCAATGATATGGATGGATTGTTTACCTTTCACTTGTTTAAACCTTAAGCTAATTGAATGCTCAAAGAGAATGAGCAGTATATTAGCGAGAGACAAGTGGGACAAATTTTACATTTAGCAAGTTGTCTATTAATTCAGTTTTCTATCTGTGATGAGAAGTATCAATTTTGACTCAAAATTTAACTTATGACTGTTATGTTATGCTTGTTTTTATCAGGTCTACACAGAAGCATATACTTGCCCATGTATCAAGTACCACCCATCCGATGCTTGTTTTGTTGCTCAATCAAATGGGAACTACATTGCAATTTTTTCTGCTAGCCCACCCTTTAAGTTAGATAAATATAAGAGATATGAGAAGCATGGAGTTTGGGGCTTCCCCATCAAATGCAATTTCAGTTTGGATGGCAGCCAAATTGCTTCAGGATCCTCCGATGGTTGTGTATATTTGTACAACTATAGGTCTTCGGAGCTTCTAAGAAAGGTAAAGGCCTTTGAGCAGCCATGTATAGATGTTGCTTTCAATCCTGTGATGCCCAATGTGATAGCTTCATGCAGTTGGACTGGTGAAATTTATGTAATTGAATGACATATACCTCTTTAGAAATGAACAAAAAGAGAAGCTATTTCTGTACCCTCTCTTCTATGCATATCTTCTTGCAAATATTTGTTTCCAGTACTAGCACATTTTCTTTTACTCTCAAACAAGTTTCTGTATTGTATGTGTTCGAAGAGTGGTTAGAAACAACTGAACTAGCATGTCTTTTGGTCTAACCATGAAAAACCAGTAGCTTCCAAAGCTTCTTTAGCACAATATAAAACAACTTGACTACTGACATGAATATGGTATGTTGATCTCATGGAGAGTGTCTCTTTTTTCAATAGAGGATGCTTCTCTTCATCTTATGTCTGACCCTACAATTGAATTACTTTGAAAGCCTTAGAAATAAAAAACATCTTGACTTGTTTTTGTTGTTGTTTTTTTTTTTTTTTGGTAGCAAACCAGATTAACTTTTTATTAGGATATTATGGTCTATGTGGTGGTTTTGAGGTTTATTAGCAGCTCATATCTTTTTTCAGAGGATTTTCAGTACGAAGTATGGAACAGGCTTCTTCTTCATCACTTGTTCTGCTTGATTTCTTCATTAGTTTGTTTCCTGCAGTGATCAAGATGTTGTGTTGCTGGATGCTTTTGAAACGAAGCATCTCATTTCTTCCAGTCATCCTTACTTGGATGTCAGGTTGCTTTTTTATCTTTAATCTTATTATCATACAATAAGCTCAAAGGTGAGCTTTCTGAGTTTTTTTAATTTTACACGAATGATGGGTATACAGGATGGCTGTGAGGACTTTTAAAAGGAAAATGTTGAAGGAACAGTCAATGTTCCATATGATTCATTTGCCACTCCTTAAGGTTTCTTCTTTTGGGTTAGTTCTATGTTATTGCCCTTTTTTTCTGTTGTTAGTCTTGTAGCCTTTTGTTCTTGGAGAAGTAATTCCTTCTTGTGTGTTATGCGCTTTTGGAGGTGTTGAAAAATCCAGTGTTTCTCCAGCAGGTCTCCTTACTCTTCTTCAACGATGAGAGCATCATTATGGTATTTTTAATATTTCTCTTGGAGATTTTAAACTGATTTTTGAACTTAATATGTATATTAAGTTCTGGGTCAGGGATAATGCTGTCCATTTTTATGTTCAAAGAATGTTTGGAAGTTGGAGTTGTAAAGAATAAGGTCCTATCATCATGTCAGCTGGGACTCCAGAATTTATGATCCATGGGTTCTTTTGGTAAGGTAGACTTGGGGAGAATGATTGAAGGGGTTGAGATATTGATAGTATACTGAAAAAATTTATTGTATTCTTCTCTATATATAGATACTTATCCATTCCTGATCTTTGTTCTTCATAATTTTCATGTTTGGCAAATACTTATAGGGAGTTGTTTGCTCATGCAAATTTTCCTACAACAAGCAACATCTGTTGAATCTGTGGTATGTCTTGCTGCACTTGATACACTTAACATTGGAGTCAGCCTCAAATCTTCCAAGTCTTGGTATGCGGAGCCTTTTCATCTGCCTTGACTGTTGTTGTTGTTAAGATTTCCTCTTCTATATCCATGGTCCCCTCATGAGACCATTGTTGATGTTTTAGTTGTTTCTTTTCTCCTTAAAGACACCATTATTGCTCTTTGAAGTCAATTATACACTTGCTCCAAAGAGGGTATTTCTTGGCTGTTAATAAAGCTAACCTTGGGTTGTTTATATTGGGAATCAAGTCCAGCTAGGGAGTCTATCTTAACTCTTCTTTCCTTTCTTACATCTTTTGTTTTGAATTGAATGTAGTACTCTACCTCGTCCCATCATTCCATAGTCTGCTCATGATCCCCAAGTACTCACAGAGATCCTTTTTCAGATCTTGTCCCATATTGCTTTACAGCTTTGATAGTGGAGCAATGTCTATCCAACTTTGGGTTCAAGGCTATGAGGATCATAGACAGAAGTTTATGGTCATTAGCTTTCTTCTCTATTGTTTGCTCTTTAGTGAGAAAAATAAGCTTGTTTATGGAGATCAAGTAGATTTCTACTACTCAGGCCCATGATAAGTAATTCTCGATTCCCTTCAACTTGGTGAAGGTAATTTTGAAAGTTGTCTACTTCTCGTGGAGACTTCTGTCATTATTATTGTTGGCCATCTAATCTTAGTTTGAATTCTGAGAAGTAATGGGGCAACTTCTTCTTATTTTAATTAGTTGACAAGGATCAAAAGTGGATAAGACTATGATACAAATATTTTAAGTTTCAGTCAAAACCCCCGACATTTTGTTTTAAAATTTAATTTTGGACTTCAAAATTTTATATTTAGTTTTATATATTAGTTTTATTTCATAGCTTCAATTTAGGTGAGATGGATAAGATTCTCATCCTCAACTCCTAAGACCCAAATTTGATTCTTTGCTTCTACATTTTTTTTTGATAAATTAAGAAACTTTCTACCCAAAATATTATCTATTTAATAATTTAAAAAATATATTTATATAATATTTCACATTTTAAAAAATTTATAATATTTTAAATTTTAAAGCCAAAGTATAGTCAAAGAAAATCTACAAAATTATTTGATTGAAATAGAAATAAGATTGGTTTCAGTCAAAATATATTAGTTTTTTTGGGTGTTGAAACTGATTTTAAAGTTAAAACTTAAAACCTTATCTGATACCATATTAAATTTTTGATGCTAGGATTTACAAAACTGAATTCTAGGGCTTTGTGGAAGTCTTCATATTAAAGATAAGCATCTAATACTTGTCTTCTTATTTTTGAAGTTGATCAATTATAATGTGGCAAAGAGCAATGTTGAACCAAATCAAAATCTCATGGCAAAATGGGAAGTAGACTGAATCAAAACCTGAGCCACTAACTTCACCACTACATCTAGGCTCAACAAGGTTCAAAGTGTTAGACCTCATAGCCTAGACCTCCGAAGTTGAGCACCACTGCTCGAAGACAAGCTCTCTAACTAGGCCATCAAAATATGAGTTTTACAATTCGGCTACTAGAAGACGAGCTCCAAAACTCGCCTATCAGAAGAAGAGCTCAACTCGCCTATTAGAAGAAGAGCTTTATAGCTTGGCCACTGGAAGTCGAGCACCACAACTTGATCACAAAAGATAAGCTTCATAGTTTGGTCGCCAAGAGCCCAATTTCACAGCTTGGTCCTTAAAAGTCAAGCTCTACAACTAGACCAGGATAGGCCAATAATGCACATACAATAAACTGTCTAAACATTCTGTACACCTCCTCTATCCCTACAAGGGATAGTCTCAATGGTGTCCTAGGAGACAAGCTCATGCATCACCAACTCCTACTCCACATCCCACTACATGGCAAATTTCGTTGAGTCGCAATATCAAAAACTAAGTAAAATCCCCAAAATACATTAACTAACTCCCACACTAGCCATAATAGAATAACCTTATGAGGCCATGTAAAGTTATCCAAAGTATCTTATATAACAGGGCCTAGAGCATTGAGGTAAGAGATTCTCCCCTTCTTCCTCTACGAGTTCAACTCTTGTATACCATTCCTTTCACAAAAAAAATTCTAGCTTCACTCAAAGTGAAAGGAACAAAGAAAGAATAATATATTGACTTGAGTATCAGAGTATTTTCCTCTAGTTATAATCAGACATATAGTATTTATTTTTCTATATAAGCTGGAATCAGCTAGAGAGGACCAGAAGAGCTCATAGGCTTAGAACTATAGGGACACAATATTTTGTGCTTTCATTGAAATTTGCTGGAAAATCCATCTCCAGATAGTCAATGACAACTATTCCACCACGACAGTAGCATCCTGGGTAGTAAGTGGTGATTGACGTATCGGAGCAAATGACATTACAACAAGTCTCTTCAGAAGATGCTTCAGATTCTTGTCTGTAGATGTTAAGGCCCTCACCAAAGCTAGGGCTCAGTCAGCCAGAATTAGGGCAAGGGGGCCAAAATGGTGAACCCACTGCCAAGGGCAAGAGAACCCTACTAAAGCTTGGAAAGATGGCAAAATTTGCTTTGCTGTAATTTGGGAGGATACCTACCAAAGCTTGGAAAGATGGCAAAATTTGCCTTACTGTAATTTGGGAGGATACCTACCTAGATGGTAGAGCCACAACCATGATGAAATAACTCACCCCAATTGGGACACCAGGAAGTGAAAATAGGCCAAGAAAAAGAGCATAGCACAAGGACATGCTGCCCCTCAAGAGGGGCCTAGAGTATGGAGACAAAACTCTAATCATCGCTCTCATCTTGGAGAGGTACTTTACACAAAGGGTGTTAGTGGACATAGGAACATTAGCAAATATTTTGTTTAGCCTCTATGTCCCTACAAAGTAGGCTAACTGGTGTTGACCTTTAAATTTTGATGATGATGAAACTAATATTTAATAAATTTCTTAAATTATGATAAACTTCAGAATTTACAGTAATAATCCAAACTCGTGAAGGATTAAGTCTCATGATCAAAGTTTGAAAATGACAATTCAAATATAAAGAGGATGATAATTTGAAGATGAAGCTTAAATATCAAGTTAGGAGCTTAAAGAATGTTCAAGAGGCAAGATCAGCTACAAGTTCATAGATTTAGCTTTTCATTTTATGTTGAGTCGAGGATTTGATAGTTAATTTATTTAAATTTTTGGGTTGACACCTTATTTAACTTGGATATGCCTTTATTAGCTTATATTACTTTTTCCAAGTTAAATTGAAATTGTGTCAAATAACCAAAATTGCAGAAAACTTTCTGCATTTTCTATCAAGTTTGGACACCCGAACTTGCTAGTTTGGATGCCAAAAGTCAAGTTTGGATGCTCTAACTAGTATGTTCAGATGCTCGAACTTGATAGATAGAAAAATAGTATTATGATTTTGGTTGTCCAAACATAGAGTTTGATTATCTAAACTCGAGATTCGATTGCCTAAACATGTGGTTTGAGCGCTTGAACATGTGAGGATAAAATTTAATGTGTAGTTTTTTGTTTATTGGAATGGATTTTGTCATGCATTCGAGAGCCCAAACCTAATAGAAACAGCTAGGGGTGATTCCAAACAGCTAGATTTTTGCTCCAAGGATTATATTAAGACTTCTAACTTCTTTGCTCATTGTAAAAACTAGGTTTTTATACTTTTAGAGTAAGATCCACCCTCTCAAAGCCTCTATTCTCATCAAGAGCTCAAATAGACATTAACTTTCAAATCTTCACATGCCCTCATACTTAAACTTTGAGAGGCTCTTGTTGTGAGATTTTTTTTTTGTTTTTTCAATATTTATCATTGTAACTTTCCTAGGTTGTTAAGAGAGGATTGAGTACTTTTTTAGATTTTAGGAGAGTCGTGAGAGTACATACTCCTTGGTTTGTGAGGAGTGGTTGATTAGTTCTAGTGTAGAGTGACATTGACAATTTGCATAATGTAAGGGTGACTCACCCAATAGGGAAAGGGAAGGCTATTGAGATGCACATAACTACCTTTTTCACCTTACACCAAGTGGCTATGGCTCTTGTTATATAAAATAGGGTAAAGAAAGGTATAGCCCATGTGCTAACATACAAATTGGTCATAGAAAAGAAAAAGTCAAGAAAAAAGAGTGAATTAGGTATTCCTATCAGTGGATTAGCTATTCCAAACTTGTTCTTGTAGAACTGGCTTGGCTTCCAGAAAAGATAGTTCTATTAGTGGTTAGGAAAGTGGGAGCAAAGGGTGTAAGTGTAGGTTGAGCGAGCAGAGGCCGAAGGGTAAGGAAACATGAGGCACATAGCATCATAAACACGAGCTGACTCATGAGCTAGTGAGCAATGACTGGAGGATAATGATAGTTGGTGTAAGTGATAGGGTAGTGTGTTGGCAGGTACCAAGATCCATTGCAAAAGCAGTAAGAAGTCATGGTGGTTAAAAGTGTGGCGAGAATTGTTACTATGATTCATATTAGTGGCTTTACCCAATTGAAGTGACAAATTTAATGAAAAGTTTAAGTCCTCAGGATTGTGGCAAGGACCATGGAGTAGGCATGGTTAGTCGCCAAACTACGTATATCAATTTATACTCTCTCTACTTTTTTATTTATCTTATACACTAAAATTTGATATTTATTGGAAATTATCCTATATATGATTGTGGATTGATCATTCTCATATAGTTTAATTATTTTACTAATTTTAATTGAGTTTTAATCATCTACTTGTGCTTGAAGTACTTTTGAGCTTGGAATCAATGTAAGTTATTTTATTATTTGAAAACTTATTTCACCCCCTCTTAAGTTGCCTTTTTGTGCTTTTAATTGGCTTCATCAATAACTCACTGAGCTCTTAAGGGATAGTGAGAGTGCTACTAATAGCCAGCGAAGGCCTAGAAAGCTCTACTTTCTTCACGAACTTTATTGTGGTAAGAGCGAGATTCCCTTATACGCTATATTATGTCATCCTACTTTGAACAAATTATAGATGAAAGTCTCTACCTAGCAACTACTCTAAATTTTACCAAGTTTGGGACTAGATAAATATGGAAAAGTAGGGAAATGGTGTGCTATTTCTATGCCATGTACCTAGAGGAGCGAAATAGTCTGTAGGGGAAGGAAAAGGTAGAAAGGCAACCTCAAAGCAAGCCCAAAGTAGTGGAGTAGCTTATGAACCTTACCTTGGATGAAGTCAAAGGTCACATTGTCAGAGTAGGGATAGGGTTAGCTAAGACACTGATTGCAAAGCTTCAAAAGCTCTTGTCCAATGACCAAGATGTATTCACATGGGCAATAAATGATCTGCTTGGTATTGATCCACATGTGGCACAACATAAACTCTCAATGCACACCATCGCAAAACCAGTAAAGTAGAAGAAGCAACATTTCACCTCTGAATGTCAAAGCGTGATCGATGAGGAGATGGAGAAGCAGGTAAAAGCTAGCTTCATATGAGAAGTTTAATATGCAAATTGACTCACCAATGTGGTGATAGTCAATAAAAGCAACAACAAGTAGAGAATGTGTATAGACTTCATGAACCTCAACAGGGCTTGCCTAAAGGATAACTATCCACTCCCAAGAATCTATCAGTTAGTAGATTCAATTGCTGGGCATCAATTATTGAGTTTTCTTGATGCTTTTTCAGGGTACTACCAAATTAAAATATGCCCCAAGGAAGAGGAGAAAATCTCATTTATAACTGATTGAGGAACCTTCTACTGCATGGCCATGCCTTTCAGGTTGAAGAATGTTAGGGTCACATAACAAAGAATGATTGACCACGTATTCAAACATTAGTTTGGAAGAAACATGGAGACCTACATAAATGATATGTTAATTAAGAGTATGCAAGGTACAAACCATATTTATGATTTGTAGGAAATTTTTGATATATTGTGAAGGTATCACATGAATTTGAATCCAAAGAAATGCACATTTAAGGTATCAGTAGTGAAGTTTCTTAGATATCTTATCTCAAAGAGGGAAATCGAAGCCAACCTACTAAAGATCCAAGTAATTCTGGCAATGAGGTCTCGCATCCTGATGAAAGAGACAAAGGCTTATCGGGTGAATTGCCTTCTCTTCTTCAAAGCCTTAATGGAGAATAAATTATTCAAGTGGGGTGAAGATTGTGAGAAAGCTTTTCAAGAGCTGAAGTCATATCTCACCTTTCCACCCCTACTAGTGAAGCCTATTCAAGAGGAAGACTTGCACCTATATATTATTGCAAGCAGTGCAATGGTTAGTTTGACACAAGTTAACAATTGAGAAGGGAGATAGTACCCAGAATACTATGTGAGCTACAAGATCATCAGTACAAAAGCTTGGTACTCTCCAATGGAGAAGCTGACTTATGTAGTCATTCTATCATCCAAAAAATTAAGGCCATATTTCCAGGCCCATGCAATAATTATTCAGAACAACTTTTTGTGTTGCTAGGCCCTCCAAAAGCTAGAGAATTTGGGAAGAATGGTCAAGTGAACTATGGAATCAAGTCAGTTTGATGTTTGTTTTGAGGCAAGGACAACTATGAAAGCCCAGGTATTGGTAGGCTTCCTTGTAGAGCTCAGTCCCAGGGAAATGTTAGAGACTAAGATAAAATCTTGGAAGGTCTATGTAGATAGGTCATCCTACAAGGCAAAAAGTAGAGCTTGAGCGATGTTGATAAGCTTGAGTATTTGCTTAGCTTCAAGTTTCAAGAGTCAAACAAGGTGGGCAAGTATGAAATGATACTTCCTAGACTAAGGGCAGTGAAAGCAGTGGGAGCTCTGAGGCTCAAACTTTATAGTGATTCACAACTCATCATGAGCCAGATATAGGGAGTGTACAAAGCCAAAAACCCCTGATGGAAGAATATATTTCAGATATTTGCCAAGCTCTACTGATGTTTAGTCAAGTCAACATAGAGCAAATCTCAAGGTAGGAGAATAAGCCAAGTTTGAAGGACACATTCTTGGAATACCTTAAAAATGAAAAATCTTACCATTGATGAAGGACAAGTTCGGAAGGTTAGAAGTCTTGCCCCTAATTTTATCATTTTGATAGATGAGCTATACAAGCATTAGATCACCTGGCCGCTTCTCAAGTGCCTCGCCCCATCAAAAGTAGAGTATGCCCTCAAGGAAGTTCATGAGAGGATCTACAGGAGTCACATAGGTGGGTACATCTGTACACAAAAAGTGCTCTAATAAGGCTACTACTAGCCAAATATCACCAAAGAGGTATTAGAATATGCCTCCTATTGTGAGAAGTGCCAGATGCATGCACCTCTATATCCTAGCCTACCATCGAGCTATAGCAAATTCACTCTCCATCACCTTTTGATTAGTGGGCAATAGACACCTTAGGCCCCTTTTTTCCACCTTCAAGACCATAGAAGTTCCTGATAGTGGCGATTGACTACACCGAATTGGTAGAAATTGAGCTATTAGCAACTATGACTGAACAAAGGATAAAGGAATTCTTTTGGCAAGTAAGAACCTTGGTGATTGAGAATGAAAAGTGATTTGACAGCTTAAAGTTTCTGAAATTCTACAAAGAGTTGCATATCTAGTAAAAATTCACTTTTAGTCGCCCTACCCGCAAGTCAATAGCTAACAAAGGTAATTAATCAAACCATCTTATAAGGATAGAAGTGTTGCCCTTCCTAATTTTGATGATGAACAAACCATATTTAATGCCTATTTGAGTTGTGTTTAGCTAAGAGACATTAAGCCTCTCAAAGGAATGCTTGAATGCTTCAAAGAAAATGAACTGTGATGGTGGATTGGCAAGCGTGACTTGGAAGAGATCAAAAGATGGCATAAAGTGGCTTGAAGGTGTTCACAACAACTTGAAGATTTGAGAATGACACAGATAAAGCCAAAGTCACTTAAGAACTCGACATCAACTAGATCTAGCTTTTCTTTTATTTTAAGTCGAGTTGAGGATTTACTTTGAGATAAATTATTTAGAGCTTTTTGTCACACAGAGCTCTGTAGGAAACTCTTAATAGAATTTTTCTGACAGAACCTAACATTTGCTTCATCTAACAAACAAATGGTTGTGTCAAATTGAAAATTCAAATCTTTAGACCTATGTAAAATTGGACTACTGGTTAGGGGTGAGCAAAACCGGTTAACTGTACCGATTTTGCTTATTTTAGAATTGGAACCGGATTTCGGTTCTCAAAAAATTGAGAACCGGAACCATACCGATTTAGGTAAAGAACCGATTTTTCGGTTCCGGTTCTAAACCGGTTCTAAAACCGGTATACTGGAGCTCCGGCGTCGCGACGACCGGCGAGGGCGAGGGAGAGGCGGCATTGGCGCGTTGCTGCGAGCTTGGGGGCAAGGCAAGGCAAGGCCGAGGCCGAGGCGGCGTTAGCGTGTTGCTACAAGTGCAAAGGCAAGGCGAGGGTGAGGGCGAGGCTGAGGCGGTGGCGTCGGTGCGTTGCTGCGAGCGCAGGGTCGAGGCGAGGGCGAGGCGGCGGTAGCGGCATCGGCGCGTTGCTGAGAATGCAGGGGCGAGGCGAGGGCGAGGCGGCGCAATTAGGTTTAGGGTTAGGGTTTTGATTGAATATATATATATATATATATAGGGTTAAATTGGTACGGTTCCGGTCACCGATTTTTCAGATAACAAAGAATCAGAACCGGAACCGGTTTTCCGGTTCTGTTAAATTTCAAAATCGAAACCGTACCGGTTTGATCTGAGAACCGGTTTTTCTGGTATGGTTTACAACCGGTACGGTTCGGTATACCGGTTTTTCGGTTTTTTTGCTCACTACTACTGGTTCATGAATGGACATTTGGCTAGAGATACAATCTCTGGCTTTCTACCAGAATCGAATACTCGATTTGTAACTAGACGCCCAACTAGAACTCTAGTTTTGATTTACTATCAGAACCAGATGATCGATTAGGCGATCTCCCAGTTCTAGTATATTAGAACCGATCAATCGATTATCTAAAGTAGTTGACCGGTTCAGGTTTTCTACACGAACAATGGCTTTTTTTTTGACCATTGGAATGAATCTAGTTGTGCGATTTCATCCCTAACAGCTAGATTCAACCCCTAAGATATAAATAGAGTGTATTAGCAAGAAAACTAGCTTGAAATCAAATGACCAAATGGGAAAACCAGTTCTGAGTCTTTACTAGAACTAGGTGACTAGTTTGAAAGTGGATGACCAGCTAGGTGAGACCTTAGTTCTAATAAACCAGAATCGATCAACCGGTTGTCCAAGCAATCGACTAATTCACAATTTTTTTGTGATTAATGCCTAATTTTCTGACCATTGGAGCAAAAATAATTATGAGATTTTATCCCCAACGACTAGTTTTAATCCAAAATATATAAATATATATAATTAGGGTTCTCTTAACAAGTTTTATTACTTCATATATAGAGAAGAGATCTAATTCCCCCAAGCTTACTAGCGAAAGAGTACTCTAAGCTTTCCAATTTCATATCAAATCTTCATTGCTTTGATGCCTAATCTTGAAAGACATTTGTAGTGAGCTTCAATTATATCTTTTTTTCATTTTTCACTTGTAAATATTTCCAAGTTATTAGGAATGTGAGTACAAGATCTCCTGTATGGAGTAGATATTGCTCAGTTGGAACAAGATCGTTTATACGGGTGTGGTTTTACCCTAAGAAAGTGACACTTATGAATTGTAAGTTGATGTAAAAGTTAAATTTCACCTCAAAAAATAACATCACTAGTGGAGCGAGATAATGGCTACGGAGTAGGAGCAATTGGCCTCCAAACCACATAAATCACAGTGCATTCTTCTGTTTATCTTGCTTTACTTTTATTACACTTGTGATTGATTAAAATTTATATGATATTATGAGTATTTCTCTTGGTGAATGATTTTGGGCTTTAGATATCTTCAAAAGCAATTTAATTTGACAAAACCTATTCTTCCACCACCCCCCCCCCGCGCCCGCCCCGCTTAAAGGTTGTCAATCCGAGCCAACATAATCTTCTTCCAAAAATTTCTACTTGTAACTCACTCCAAGATTATTTTGCATGGTTGAGAGACTCAAGCTCTAGATTAGAGTTCATCTTATCAGTTGGTACAAAAGGAAGTGTAAAGGATTGACTTCACCAACAAAGCAACACTCTAGTGGAGTTTAAGTCCTCAGGAGTGAGGTAATGGTTGTGGAGTAGGAATAGTTGGTATCTGAACTGTGTTATATTATGATACACTATTTTCTCACTTTATTTATATTATTGCACTTGTGTTTAATTGGAAGTTTCTTGAAATTGCTTTGGTGGATTGAATTAGTTTTGATTCTATTAAAAATTGTCATTTGTCTTTAGAAACCTAACCCCTCTTCCCCTCCCCTCTCCCCTTTTAGGTGGTTTTTGTACTTTTAATTGGTATCGGAGCGGATTGCTCTTATTTTTGGATTTAATCACCTAGAGCTTTCAATTAGTTTTTATGAAAAATTTTGGTGTTTCACCTTCTCTTCAAGAGAGGCAATCTATTACTCATTCATCGCTATTCAATGGCGCACACTTTAATTATTGAAGAACCCAAATTTGGATATTCATTAAGGCCATTGACTATGATTTATGATGGTTGGTAGAAGAAAGGTATAATTCACCCACCAAAATAATTGATAGGGTGAAGGTTCCCAAACTTAAGAACAAGTGAAATGAAGTTGACAAGAAAAATAATTCTTTGAATACAAAAATAATGAATATTTTGCATTGTATTCTTGATCTGTCTGAATTTAATTGAATTAGCATTTGTATGATGACTCATAAAGTATGACATTATTTTAAGGTTACCAATGAGGGTACAAGACAGGTTAAAGAATCTAAAGTGAATATATTAATTAACCAATATGAATTCTTTAAGATGACACCTAATTAGTATTATCGAGATATTTATCCACTTTACCAATATTATTAATACACTTAAATCTCTTGTGAAAGATATTAAGATGCTTACCTAAGTCTTAAGATCCAAAGGAGATGGTAATACAAGAGGTGAAGGGCCTAAACACTATACCTTTGGAGAAGCTCCTAGGATCTCTTATCACACATGAGATGATGATGAAGGATCATATCCAAGAGAATAATAAAGATAAAAAGAAGAAGAACATTGCTTTCAAGGCTAAGGAATCTAGTGAAGAAGAAGAGAAAAATAGTGATGATGACATGGTACTTCTCACAAGAAAGTTTAAAAAATTTCTTAAGGAGGAGCACATGCCAAGGAAGCCAAGGAAGGGTGAGAGAAGCAACCCTATTATGGAGGAAGAGGAAGATGTACTAAAATGCTTCAAGTGCAAGAAGTTGAGATATATGCAGGCTAATTGCCCTCTTATCAATCAAATGAAGAAATTCAAGGCAAAAAAGAAGAAGGCAATGGTGGCAACATGGGATCACTCTAAGGGAGAGTGAGGATGCCTCATCTGATGATGAAATTGTGAACTTATATCATGGCACATGAGGATGAAATATGTGACCTGTCCTTTGAGGAATTACAAGAAGTTTTTGAAGAATTATTTTCAAAATATGAAAATTTAGTCTCAAGCATGCTTTATTAAGAAAGAAATTACCTTCACTTGAGAATGATTGTGATGCTTTGAAGTCTTTTAAAAGCTCTTACAATTGCAAAGAGGATATTGATGCACTCTAAGTAGAATATGATATTTTAAAATTTTTTAAGACTACTTGTGAATGATAAAATAAATTGGACATGCTTAGAAATGTGAATAGTCATTTAAAACAAAAATTGTAAAATTTTTTTCATAAAAATACTACCTTTTTTATATGATTCTTAAAAGCCAAAAAAATATTTTAAATAAATCCAGACTAGGCTTTATTTCATCTTCTAAGGTCAAGGGTACTAAATCCATTTAGTTGCCAATTAAGAGATACACTTCTCTTAAATAAAATATACATACCTAAGGGGATAATCCCAAAAGTCAAGGAATCCAAGCTCATTTGGATTCCTAAAATCTCTCAAGCATAAATAGCTTGAGGGTAGATAGGGATGACTCATGAGCTCTTACTAGCTATATTTTTATAGTCATTTTCTAGCTAATATGGAAGAGGTAAATAATGACATTTACTATATGTCATATATCATGCATGTTATCTTCTTTTATATCTTATTGCATGCGTTATTTTCCTTTTCCTTACCTTGAGGACCCATAATTGAAAATGAGTATCATCCCAATTTTAAATGTGATAGTTATGCCTTCACTCCAAGAAAAAGAATGAAAAATAGCTCATTGGTAGTGGATATTCAAGACATATAATAATGTTCAAGGAGTCGATAAAAAAAGAAGGTAGATTCGTTACCTTTAGAGACAATAATAAAGGTAAAATCATTAGTAAAGCTGATATTTCCATTGGTTCTATAAAGGGTGTACTTTTAGTTGAGAAACTCAAGCATAATTTTTTATCTACTAATTAATTATATGATAAGAAATTCCATGTCTTGTTTAGATCTAATAGTGTATAGTTAGACATAATGATAGCAACAATATTATTTTTGTGGGTCATCATGATGGAAACATCTATACTATTGATCAAGATGATATAAATGTTGCAAAGTATTTTATAGCTTATGAAAATCATGAATGGCTATCGCATAGACACTTTGGATACATATGCATGAATACAATAGGCAAAGTCAACTGGAAGGAGCTAGTGAGAGGACTATCTAAAGACAAGTTCATCAATGATCAAATATGTGATGCATACCAAATGGAAAAAAAGTGAAGTTCTCACACAAATCCAAGTAGGTGGTGTCAATTACAAGACCGTTACAACTTCTTCACCTAAACTTGTTTGGACCGGTTAGGAATATAAGTCTAGAAAGTAAAAAATTATGCCTTTGTAATTGATGATGATTTTTTAGATAGTTCTATTTCTTGCAAATAAGAGTATGCTTTTGATGCTTTTGTTGGTTTCACAAAATGTATTCAAAATGAAAAGGGGCCATTTGATTTCAAAAATTCTTAATGATCATGGTGGTAGGTTTGAAAATCATCCCTTTGAAAAGTTTTGCATTAAAAATGGTATTGAGCATAACTTTTTGGCTTCTCACACTCCACAAGAAAATGGAGTTACTAAAAGGAAGAATAGATTTCTTCAAGAGATGACAAGGGTCACGCTTAACAAGTACTCCCTACCAAATATTTTTGGATGGAGGCTATTAACATGGCTTGCTACATCTTGAATAAAGTCTCTATTCATCCAATTCTTGACAAAACCCTATTTGAGTTATGAAATAGGAAAAAAAAAATCAACCATTGCATATTTTCATATTTTTGGATGCAAGTGCTTTATTTTGAATACAAAAGATCATTTATTAAAATTTAATTATAAAACTTTTCAAGGCATATTTCTTGGTTATTCTTCTAGTTTTAGAGCATTTGGAGTCTTTAGCAAGTTTTCTATGATTGTTGAAGAGTCTATCAATGTTGAATTTGATGAATCTAACTCTCGCTTGGAAAAAAAATTGTTGATGATGATATAGAGATCTCCAAAAGAATGGATGATTTGCAAATATTAGAGAAAAAGAAGGGTGAAACTAGTAAAGAATCAAATGAGAAGAAGGTTGATGATGGAGATGACAAGCCAAAGGAGCAATAGCTTGATAAAGAGTTATCCAAGAAGTAGAGAATTAAGGAGAATCACCCAATGGATCAAATTATAGGTGATGTTGATTAAGGGGTAAAAACTTATTATGATATTAAGTATAACCTTCATCATATTGCATGTATTTCTTCTATTGAGCCCAAGAACTTTGAGAAAGCTTAAAAAGATAAAAGTTGAATTCTTGCTATGATAGAAGAATTAAATCAATATCAGTGAAATCAAGTTTGGAAGCTTATTTCAAGACCAAATGATTGCCCAATTATTAGTACTAAATGGGTCTATAGAAATAAGCTAGTTGAAAATAGTGTTGTAGTTAGAAACAAGACTAGATTAATGGCTAAGGGTTTCAACCAAGTTGAGGGTATTGATTTTGAAGAAATTTTTGTTCCTGTAACTTGTTTAGAATTTATTCATATTTTGCTTACTTTTGCATATTACAAAGGTTTCAATCCATTTAAATGGATATCAAAAGTGCTTTTCTAAATAGTTTTTTATCCAAAAAAATTTATATTAAACAACCTCCCAGATTTGAGGATTTAAAATTTTCAAACCATATTTTAAAATTGAAGAAGATACTATATAGTCTTAAGCAAGCTCCAAGAGCTTGATATAAGAGATTAGGTTTCATCTTAACTTCAAATGATTTTACAAGATATTGTGTAGATATCACATTATTTCTTTTGAAATACACAATGACCTATTAGTAATACAAATTTATGTTGATAATCACATTTGGTGCTACTAATGAAATTCTATGTGAGATGTTTACAAGAGCTATGAAAGAGGAATTCAAGATGAGTATGATGGGAGAATTACACTTCTTCTTTGGACTCTAAGTACAACAATTGAAAGATGGGATCTTCATCAACCAAACAGAGTACCCCAAAGAACTACTCAAGCAATTCAATATAGATGAAGTTAAGGCAATGGGAACTCCAATGAGTCCTTCAACTAAGTTAGATAAGAATGAAAATGATAAAAAAAGTTGATAAAAATGGTATGGAGTTATGATAAGTAGTTTATTATATCCACCACAAGTAAACCTAATTTTATATTTAGTGTTTGTTTATGTATTAGATTTCAAGCATTTTCTAGAAAATCTCAGGTAGTTTCTGTCAAACGCATACTTAGATATCTTAAAGACACACTAAATTTAGGATTGTGATATTCGAGAGGTGATTACTTTGATTTAACCAAATTTTGTGATGCAAACTATGCCAAATATGGTGTGGATAGAAAAAATATTAGTGATATATGCCAATTTCTTGAAAAATTTTTAGTCTCATGGATTTCAAGAAATAAAATTTAGTGGCTCTTTCTACCACCAAGGTGGATGCTGCATGGTGTTATTACTCACAAATCCTACGGATAAGACAAACACTTCAAGAATTTGATTGTGATTTTTCAAAGATACTAATTTATTATGATAATATGAATGCTATTAGTTTATCCAAAAATTCAATACTACATTCGCATTCAAAGCACATTAATATTCGCCATCACTTTATTCAGGATCATGTTTCGAATTTCATTGATTTTCATTGAAATTGATCATCAACTTGTAGACATTTTTACTAAACCAATGGATGAGAGTAGTTTTGTTTGATTTGAAATGAAATTGGTGCCTTAAAACTTACTTGATTTGTTGAATATTTTTGAAAAATTAATTTCAAGTTTCATTTCTAAACTTTACTAATGATTGTTGTCTTCTCTGAATGTTTAGATGTTGTTTGTCTACTGAATTTACAGTCAGTCGACTTGTTTGTAAAGTGGTCGACTGCTCTATAGAGTTTTTGTGCACCTAAATTCACAGTCGGATGATCAGTTCATAGACTAATCATTCAATTCATGGAAATTAGGTGCCATTCCAAGTTAAAAACCCTAGGCCTCATCTAATTTCCACCCATTCTCTCATGTGTGGTAGCTCCTGGTGACCCTCTAGGAGTTCTAGTGGCAATTTGAGGCGATCTAATGCCATTAAGCTCAGATTAGCCCTTCCTCCTTTGGTTCTCCTTCATCCCTCACCTCAATTTTGATCCTTCTCTCCACATAGCTCTGAGGTTCAAGCTTCTTGCCTCCAAGAAGAGGAAAGGTTAGGGATCTTCCTCTTCCCCTGATAATGAAGCTTTTCCTCTAGAATTTGCTTCACTTGAAACCTTTACTTGCTTTCAAACCAAGTTTGTATCTTCCCATATTGTGGTTCCATGCACTATTGATTTCAATGATCTCCACTCTTCGAATCTTAGACCTCTAATCGATGCACAAGGTCAGACATCATAAGTAACTAAACATGAGACTTACCATGATCATGATGTTCGCATCTTTTATGCAAATGCTACCTTTGATGAACCTCGTAACACTTTTGAGACCTCCTATGGAGATAAAAACATGCTCCTAACTCCTATCATACTAGGATCTATTCTTAGTGTACCCATAGATGAGGAGAGACTGATACTTACTCGCAAATAGTTTGACCAACTTTCCTCTTATCAGTTTGTCGTTGAGATTGTCTTTGAGAGAAATTGGGGTGAAGTCATGCAAAAGCTTCAATCCAACCTTCTCTCACCTAGTGCCTACATGATTTATCGGTTATTCCTTATTTACTCTTTTCTAACTAGGTGTAGGGTGTGTTTTCCCTATATCATCATTCACCATATGGCCTAATATCTTTGATACTCTCATGCTACCCTTGGCTTCTCCAACATTATTACTTTGATTCTTAGGAACTTTGGTGCCCTTGTCCCTCAATGTGACCTCCCTCTATACCATTCATTCACATCCTTTGATTTCTTCTCCCACTTTACCCTCTACCGGATGGGCTTTAGCAAGCGAGATGGCATATGAGTTTGTGAAGTTGTAGAGTAGGATAAGGAGGCCAAGATAGGCACCATGGAGGAAGGATGAGGAGCTAGACATGGCCGTGCCAAACCTCCACCTACCACATCTTCAGGCTCTAGTTCAGACTTCTTGGAGAGGCTAGCTCATCTGGAGTATTTTGCTTAGAGTGCATCCAAGAAATTGACCTATCTTTAGACTTCCGTAGATAGTTTTTGCTCCTTCATGGATGGTGTGATAGGGATGCTTTGGGCTCTGCCATATCGCAATACCCCCGGATTGAGCCCCTAGTCTTTTTATGTTGTATTTATGCTTTCAATGATGTTTCAAACATGGATGTTTTTGGCTTATGGCTTTTGTGTATGTTTTGGATGGTCATTAGTATTTGTTGGTTGTTGTTTTTCAAATCTTATTGATGTTTTGGAGCTTTGGATATTGTTTAGTCTACTATTTGGATATTGTGGTGTTTGTCAACTCTTAGATATCCACTTCTTAAGAATATAAATATGCATTAATTCAAGAGGAGTTTCTTGCGATTTCATATATGTATTTAGGTTGATGTGATGATGGATTGGCTTGTATATAGGTTGTGTTCTTTACTTCTATAGGGGAGACTCTGTCTATTTCATTTCCCACCCTGGATACTCCCTTTTTGTTGATGTTAAAAGGGGGAGTGCTATAGCTATATGAATATATGTGTAATGTGTGTTGTGAGATATATTATGATATATATGCAATTGTGCTCTTACATGCCTATCCATATTGTGTATTGTTGTGAGATATATATTGTGATATATTCTTTTACATGCCTATTCATGTCATATTATGCTTTCCTATCTACTTTTACATGTTTTCTAATGTTATTGTGCTTTAAAATTTCAGTATTTTTTTGTGGATTTGTCATCATCAAAAAGAGGCAAATTATTGTCTTTCCTAGTTTTAATGCCTATATGAGTAGTGTTTAGCTAAGGTACATTAAAGCTATCAAGGGAACACTCAAATACTTCAACAAAATGAAGTTCGATGGTGAATTGGTGAGTATGACTTGAAGACATCAAAACATGGCATGAAGTGGCTTAAAGGTGTCCATAATAATTTAAAGATTTGAGGATGATGCACATAAAGCCAAAGCAACTCAAAACTCGACATCGATTAGGTCTAGCTTTTCCTTCATTTTAAATTGAGTCGAGAATTTTCTTTGAGATAAATTATTTAGAGCCTTTTGTCATATAGAGCTCTACAAGAAACTCTCTATTGAGCTTTGGGTGTCTCAAACTCCGATTAGAGTTTGAGTTAAAGTAGAAATTCAAAGTTAGATTTAGATTTATGATTGATTTGTAATATTAGGAGTTATAATTAGAGTAAAACTCAGACTCAATAAAAGTCTATAACTATTCTAGTAATACATAGAGTTTAGGTGGTGTAGTGCTGAGGTTGAACTAGAGAGAAATAGAGAGAATAGAGAGAAGAGAAAAAGAGAGAGTGTCGGCTCTCATGTATTAGTCTTTCTAGTGGTTTTTGGTGGTCTCTCTTGGTGTTTTCTTAGAGATTCTCTTTGAAGGTGGAGGGATTTTTGAGGTTTGGTAAAAGAGTTTAGTTGAGTGGGAAAGAGTATAGTCTTTTTTATAGGCTCTTGTAAAACCTTTTGATAGTGGATCTCTCATTCCCCCCGTGAACGTAACCTGATTTTGGGTGAATCATGTATATTGTTGTGTCTTTGCTTGTTATTTTTTTATCTTGTATTACTTCTCATTTTTTGTGTTGTTTGAGAACAAGGTGATTCGTGAACCTTCTGCTGCAAATCTCAATAATTGGTATCAGAGCTTAGGAGCAAATAACCAAGATGACAAAGTCTTTACTCGAGATGAAAAAATTTGACAACAAGATAAATTTTGCTTTATGATAAAGGAAGATGAAGACAATTCTTATTTGTTAAGGTATGCAAAAGATATTAGAGGGTAGTCGGTGAAATGAGACAACCGTGCATGGATTCAATGGAGCTCATAGCTTGGCAGCGACCATATTTTTAGGCAAAGTGATGACCGAAATATGGGAATCATGGTAGCGTAATGCATCACGAGCACTTGGCTATTTTAGCAGGGTTCCACCCATGATATGGAGAGGTCTAGTCAGAATTGGTTGTGCGTGATATGGGTAAAACCATAGCAAGGGGCTGACCCCTCTTCATTCAGACCCAACTGAATCTGGCTAGATTCAACCTAGGCAGTGGTGCATGGGTGAGGACAGCTCCGATCCGATTGCAGGTGGTGGTGGTCGACTCTAATTGACGAGCAGTGGTAATGAGCTGGCGAGCAAAGGAGAAGGAGGGGTGATGCTCACCACCTGATGGTGCTCTGGTGAAGAGGAAACAGAGGTCGGAGTGGCTTGTTCAGGGAAGATGGAGCTCTGGCGATGCACAGCTTGGAGATGGTGGAAGTGGTGAAGCCTCCCCTTTCTATTGGCTTGCAAGTGGTGATGCTGCCCTCTTAGCAGCTTTGAGGCTCAATGAGGGTGGCATGGTTACCGGGGTTGATGACCTGACTGACAATGATGGCGAAGAAGAGTAGGAGGAGAAAGGCTAGCTAGCGATTAGCTAAATAAGCTAGTAGTCCAAGGGGAGGGGTTGAATGAGAGATGATGGCTGAAGCTTCATGATGATGGCATGCCCAAATTCAAGCCAAGGTGGAGATTATTAAGTTTTGGGTGTCTCCAACTCGGATTAGAATTTGAGTTGAAGTAGGAATCCAAAGTTGGATTCAGAGTTATGATTGATTTATAATATTAAGAGTTGTAATTAGAGTAAAACTCAGACTCAATAAGGGCCTATAAATATTCTAGTAATACATAGGGTTTAGATGGTGTAGTGCTGAGGTTGAACTAGAGAGAAATAGAGAGAGAGAGGAATAGAGAGAAGAGAAAGAGAGAGTATGTCAGCTCTCGTGTGTGGGTCTTTCTAGTAATTTTTGGTGGTCTCTCATGGTAGTTCCTCATGGTGTTTTCTTGGAGATTCTCTTTGAAGATAAAGGCATTGCTAAGGTTTAATGAAAGAGTTTAGTTGAGTAAGAAAGAGTACAATCTTTCTTATAGACTCTTGTAAAGTCTTTTGATAGTGGATATCTTGCTCCCCCCATGGACATAACCCGATTTTTGGTGAACTACGTATATCACTATCTTTTCTTGTTATTTTCTTTTATCTTGTATTACTTCTTATTTCTTATGTTATTTAAGAATAAGGTGATTCATGAATCTTCCGCTACGAATTCTAACAACTCTCAATAGAGTTTTTTTGATAGAACTGAATATCCACTTGGCTTAGCATATGACAGATTGTGTTAGACTGAAGATTCAAATCTTCAAATCTATGCAAAACTTGATGTTTGACTAGAGATGCAAGTTTTGGCTTTCTACTAGAATCGATCACCCTATTTGTAATTAAATTCCTGGCTAAAACTCTCATTCTGATTTGCTATCAGAACCGAATGACCAGTTGGGAACCAAACGACTGGTTGGATAGTCTCCCAAATTTTGTAGACCAAAATTGGTCAATTGGTGATCTGAAGCAGTTGACCAATTTGAATATTTTGCATGAACAATGACTAATTTTTTACTGTTGGAATAAATCTAGCCATGGGATTTTACCCTCAATGGCTAGATTTGACCCATAAGGTATAATTAGAGTGGAGGGAGCTTCTCCAAATAACAACTTCTAAATCTTTGTGAAAAAGAGATCAAAGCCCTTCTAGTTCTCTAGCCATCAAAGTGCTCTAAACCTTCCAATTTCAAGAAAATTTTCATTGTCTTTTCACTCAATCTTGAGAGAACTTTGTGTAGGTTCAAATTATATAATCTTTTTCCAAATTTTCACTTATAACCCACTCCAAGGTTGTTTGGAGCAATTGAGAGACTCAAGCTCCATCTTAGAGTTCATCTTGTTGATTGGTGTAAGAAAAAGTATAAGGGGTTAGCTTACCAATGAAGTGACACTCATATGGAGAGTCAAAAGCCCTCAAGAGCGAGGCAAGGACCATAGAGTTGGAACAGTTAATTTCCAAACCATGTTATATCGCAGTGCACTTATTCCTCACTTTACCTATATTATTGCAGTTGTGCTTACGATGGTTTTTGTGCTTTCATGAAGATCACATATTTTAGGAGCCAAAGGAAATTAGGTAGGTGATCTACCCAATATACTTTGGGGCTACAAAACAACTCCAAAAATAGCAACCAAAGAAACATCCTTTAGACTCGCTTATGGAGTCATAGTTGTGTTACCAGTTGAAATTGGCTTACTGTCTCCAAAAGTACAAGGCTACGATCTTGGAATAAATGAGGACATGAGGATGAAAAAGGACCTCCTCCTCAAAATACATGATCAAACCCGCTAGTGGATAGCCCAAGCTCAACCTAGAGGGATGTTGAGGTGATTCTTCACATAGGGTGATTTAGTGTTCCGAAGAGCTATCACCATTAATCAAGCTATTGGAAAGCTAGCACCAAATTAGGAAGGACCATATTGCATCACTTGATGGTGTGGAGTGGGGACTTGCAAGCTTGAACATTTAGATGGCAAAGCATTGCCTCAAACATGGCATTTTAAGTAATTTATGGAAGTTTTATCAATAAAACTAATTGGCTATCTTTTTGTCATAACAAGAATTGTGGCCTCTAACGGCTGGTTAGAGGTTCCCTCACTCAGCCAAAAAAAGGTTAAAAGCTCTTTTGCTTGACCTCTGAAGTCTCAGTTACAATATCTTCTCTTGACTAAGGAACAAGGTTGGTTCCAAGATTCACTCTTGACTAATATTCTAGTTATAAGATCTATTCTTGATCGAGGAATAAGGCTGGTTCCAAGATTTGCTCTTGACCAAAGTTCTAGTTACAAAGTCCACTCTTGACCAAAGAACTATATTGTTCCACTCTTGACTGAGGAACAAAACTAATTCTAAGATTTGCTCTTGATCGAAGTTTCGATTACAAAATCTACTCTTGATTAAAGAATAAGGCCAGTTCCAAGACTCACTTTTGATTGAAGTTTTGGTTATAAGATCCATTCTTAACTGAAGAATAAGGCTAGTTCCAAGATCCACTTTTGACTAATGTCTTGGTTACAAGATCCACTCTTGACTAAGGAATGGTGACGAGCTCTTGCACTTAACCCCAGAAGTCCAATTACAAAATTTGCTCTTAAGCAAGGAATGAAGTTAGATTACAAGATTCACTCTTGACCGAGGAATGGATATAAACTCTCATGCTTGATCCCAAAAGTCTAATTACAAGATTCACTCTTGACCAAGAAATAAAATCCAATTATAGGATCTGCTCTTAACCAAGGAATAGTTACAAGATCTCACGCTTGACCCTATAAGTTATATTACAAGATCCAGTCTTGATCGAGAAATGGTTATAAACTCTTGCATTTTGACTCTAAAAGCCTAGTTACAAGATTCACTCTTGATTGAAGAATAAAGTTCAATTACAAGATTCGCTCTTGACTGAAGAATGGTTACAAGCTCTCACACTTGACCTAAAAGGCTGAGTGACAAAATTCACTCTTGACCGAAGAATGGTTACAAGCTCTCATGCTTGACCCTAAAGCCTAATTCTAAGATCCACTCCTAATTGAGAAATGAAGCCCAATTACAAGATCCGCTCTTGACCGAAGAATAGTTATAAACTCTATGCTTGACCCTAAAGTCCAGTTACGAGCTCAACACTTGACTGAGAGAGTACCCAAGTACCAGCACTAGTTAGAGCTTGTGACTAGATAAGAGAGTGCAAGCCCATAACCAAGGATTAAGGCCAAAGGTGACTGTTTCCTTTTAGAGAAGCATTGTAAGCCTCAAACTTGGTGAGGAAGATTACCTCCCACAACATCATCGGGATGTGGGCATCACTTTGAGGCAAAGTTCTCCAATTAAATGGCTCCATGAGCCGTCCCAAATGAAGAGAGGTGTGGTTGAAGTCTCCTTATTACATTCCATATAAAATGGTTATTTCATAGGAAACAAAAGCCTTCATCAAAGGCAATAACGAGAGAAAAACTCTATCACATTAGAAGTCTAGGAAGTAAGGGGATACAAAATTTGCCTAATAGGGGAGCCCTCCAAGGGCTCAAGCATCCTCACTAGGCTGAGTTGAAGGACTAGCCTCCCCAACCTCAGGCAAGGGTGACACCCCGAACTTGGAAGGCTCATCCTTAGGATTGAGAGGATTGAAGGGGAACTAAGGTAGACCTCTAGCATTTGAGTAGTACAGGTGGTGATGCACCCCCAACATCTTAAGGTCAATGGACCAAAGAAATGAATCCCTAAAAGAATCTAAGTCAAACCTCCTCGGCCCATCAGGGATGTCATGCCAACAATAGAGATAGTCATCCAAGAGTTGGTTGACACTCTTATTGACAGTAGCATCATTATACTCGTTCAACTACTTGAACACCTCCACCACCTTTGCCATTACCTCTAGTGCAATAGCCTGGCTCTCAAGGGGCTCGACCCTCCTCTTAGCTTCCTCAGCCTTTGACCCTGCGTCGGAAGCCTCCTTCTTGGCCGACATATGTTGGCCTTCAATCTTCAAAAGCTCCTCCTCGAGCTTAGTGGCTCTCTAATTCTCAAAGCCAAATATCTCGACATGATGGAACAAGATGGAGTCATCAAGGAAAAGGATGAAAGGAGGAAGTAGAAGTAGCAAGTTGGGGCCAAAAGTAGTGTAAGATAGAGAGGGGAAAGACTCCTCCTCACCCACTCCCTACTTTTAAAGAGAAGTTTGCAATCAATCAAGTCTGACCTGCCTCATGATGGATGTCAAAGACATGTGCCCTTGCCACTGCAATTAATGTAGATGGCACATGGTATCATCTAATTAGAGTGCAGCAAAAGACAAGCCAAAAAGGAGAGCAGTGGCATGATGATGATTTTAGTTCACCCTTGAGAATAAATGTTGCTGATGGCTCTCATTCATCAAGTTATAAAGCAAACAACACACACAAGGTCAATCAGGTAAGACAAGAAAATTATTGACGTGAATCCAACAAAAGAGCGGTAAAACAAGAATTAATTTTTTTATTCATTAGAAGACAAGTAGAAAAAAGGAGACAAGCTCCCAAAATGAAATAGCCCATCAAGGCTAGGAAGGATGACTCTCAAGCTTGGTTTTCAACAGTCTAAGGGGCAGCGGTAGAGGTTGAGGCAGGGGCGACAATAGTGAGAGGAAATGGGCTCTTGAGGATCCCCACCACCTCTACGCCTTCAAGGGAAGACAATAGCAGCCACTGGCCCAATCCTCATCCACCTCGCAAAGGAAGAGAATATGTGGGTTGAAGGTACAATCATACATTCAACTAATCACCCCAACCCTATAGTAGGTAAACCCCCGCAAGAATGAGGTGGACCTTGCCTCGGTGAGCATCAATTGCACCTTGGTGGTCCTAGCCTCTTAAGCTTGTTCCAACAAGGTTCAAAATTCATTGTAGAGCAAAACCACTCCACAACCTAGGTCTTTGATAGTTTGGCCTGGGTGCACGCCGCATTGGCTCGAGAAGTCTTTCCTTGCTCATTCCAAAGATGAATATGAAAGAAGGACTCCTGTCACCTACTCTTGGAGAGTGGTCTTGGGAAACAAAAAGACATTGGTAGAACTCATCCACTTCATATTAGGTGTGGTCGAGCTTATACAATAGGTTGTTATGAGTCAACCTCACCTCAAAAGCTCCTCACGGAGGCTCAAGAGACATTCGAACATATCCTAGATAACATCACCGAGCTCCAATCAATCAGAAAAAAGTCAATTTGGCAAACAATTTAAAGGGTAATAAGTGAATAAGCAATACCCACTTTCCCTTGAAACTTAGCGTAGAGAGCCATTAAAGCATCATCAGGAAGCTATTGCATAGTTGGAGTGTCTGACAATGGCTCATACACATAGGGATTATCCTCATGTGGGTGAGTGGAGTCCCGAATCTCTGCACAAAATCTCATAAGCACACATCACCCTAAAAAGGAATCAAGTTGTGAAAGTCGACTTACTGGCAATATCTGGGGAAGAGAGGGTGCAGTCATGAAGGGTGAGAGAGGAAAACACAATTGCCATATAATACAAAAAAAAGAAGTAAGATCTCAAGGAGCCGGCGAAAGGCACCCTTGGATCACTCCTTATGTAACTGCAGATAGACAGTTTGAAAGGGAAGAGCTATCCACCAGTAAAAGATCATGTCTTGAGAAACTAATAGGTAAGAATGATATTCAAGGAGATGTCATAAAGCTTGAAACACTACGAAGGTAACCAAATCATTAAACAAGATGTCACCATAGGAAATCTTCAAAGACAAGCCCTTGTATTCGATCACTTAGGAGTTGAATAAAGGACTTGAGGGCTATGATGTGTCAAAGGGTAATATTGAACTAAGCCAAATCTTATGGCAAACCGAAAAGTAGAACAAATCAAAATCAGAGCTGCTAGCTTCACCACTACACCTAGACTCAACAAATTTCTAAAGGGTTAGGCTCCATAGCCTAGACCTCGGAATCAAGCCCCACAACTCGAAGACAAGATCTATAGCTTGCTTATTAGGAGATGAGCTCTACAACTCGATTACCAGAAGATGAGCTATACAGCTTGGCTATCAGAAGTCAAGCCCCACAATTTGGCCACTAAAAGACAAGCTCTACAACTCGATCGCCAGGAGCCTAGTTTCACAGCTTGGCCTTTAAAAGTCAAGCTCTACAACTCAACCGAGATAGGCCAATAGTACATGTGCAATAAATTGTTTGAACATTTTGTACACCCTCTTTGTCCCTACAAGGGATAGCCTCAATGGTACTCTAGGAGGAAAACTCTTGCACCACCAACTCTCTACACAACTAACTCATACTCCATCTCCCACTATGTGACAAAATTCGTCGAGTCACGATATACAACACCAAGAAAAATTCTCAAAATTCCCTCAGCTAACTCACACATCAACCATGATAGAGTTATTTAATAAGGTCGGGTTAAGTTATTTAGAGCACTTATATAATAGGGCCTAGAGCACTGAGTTAAGGGATTCTACCCTTCTTTCTCTACAAGTTCAACTCCTGCATATCATTTCTTTTACAACAAAATTTAACTCTACTTAGAGCGAAGGGGATCAAAAAAGGGCGACATACTGACTTGAGCATCAGAGTGTCCTCACTTGGTCATAACCAAGAGGAAAAGATTTATTTTTCTGTGCAGGTTGAAATCAGTCGAAGAGGATTGAAAGAGCTTACAGACACAGAACTGTGCGAACGCAACAAATTACATATATATAGGTAGTTTGAGTTCCGCCAAAGTCATAGTCAGGTTCTATTCTTACTTGTGTTTAACTAGTGGTCCAATTGCACAAGAGGATGACAATGATGAACTTGGGGTACATGAGTTTATGGAAGATATTTTTTAGTGTAATCAAGACTTGTATAGCTTGACCCATTGTGAGGTCTACGACTTAACTCTCATATTTGAACATCGCTCCTCACGTTGAATTATAAATCTTATATAAGCCCAACTTACTTTTGATGATTCTTAGCCTCTTTCATTGTATTACTTTGGTAAATACCTCAGTTAGCTATTTTTTTTTTCATATAGACGAGTTTCACTTATTGATTTTGAACCTTTTTTTGAATGAAATATAGGTTAATTTCTATATGTTTGATATTTTTATGAAACATAGTATTATTTGTTAATTGTCATAATAAATTGGATGAGTTAAGGCTTAGTTAGGTATCTTGCATTGCTTTTGCCTGTTTAGTTAAATGGTTCTATGTAGACAGTTGCTTTGCATTAACATTCTTGTTTACAGTGCGCTTTGTTTGGACTTAAGGTGGTTTGCTGCAAATAATACACGAAATGTATAAGCTGTCTAACCAACTATCGTTTGTCATACACGTCCAATGCACTTTCGCATTGGTCAAGATAAATTATCAGCCATATTTTGTGCCTGTTTCATTTTTCTGTTTTTACTTGCTTATCGAAATTTGACATGGATTCAATTTCAAACTCCATCAAAAAGTCCAGCAAATACGTGGTTCGCGGGCCACGTGTCGCCACGTCATACCCCTCACCGCAAAATCTGACTCATCCGCCAAACACTCCCAATCGTTGTTTGAAACGTCAGCGAGTATTCCAACACGAATCTCAAAGCCATCGCGGCAACAAATCTAGCCCCACCCAGCCCACGAGGCCCGCTTCCATAGCGCAGCCTACCGGATCCGAGGAACGTGCTTCACACAGGCCTCCTGCCCCTTCGCCGTTTCTCTTTTCTGGATTCATCCATGGCCGCCACCAGATTTCTCCTCCGCCGCGGCTCCGCTGTGAGGGGACTCCTCTCTTCTCAGCCGCCACCCTCTCCCGCCGCCGCCGCTCGCCTCTTCCTCTCCCAGACCCATTCCTCCCAAGCCGAGCCTCCGGCGGCGAAGCCGAAGCGCATGAAGACGTTCTCGATCTATCGATGGGATCCCGACCACCCCTCGAGGCCTCAGCTCCGGCACTACGAGATCGACCTCTCCGAGTGCGGCCCCATGGTTCTCGACGCCCTCATCAAGATCAAAAACGAGACCGACCCCTCCCTCACCTTCCGCCGCTCCTGCCGCGAGGGCATCTGCGGCTCCTGCGCCATGAACATCGACGGCGACAACGGCCTCGCCTGCCTCACCAAGATCCAATCCGGCGACGCCACGACGATCACGCCGCTGCCGCATATGTATGTGATCAAGGATCTGGTTGTGGATATGACTAATTTCTATAGCCAGTATAAGAGCGTGGAACCCTGGCTGAAGCGGAAGGACCCGCCGCCGCAGCCTGGGAAGGAGATTCCGCAGAGCAAGAAAGATCGGGCGAAGCTGGATGGGATGTACGAGTGTATCCTTTGTGCTTGCTGTAGTACCTCTTGCCCTAGCTACTGGTGGAACCCTGAGACGTATCTTGGCCCGGCCGCCCTCCTCCATGCTCACAGGTTGATTTCTTTCCCATCTTTTTATTTCGCATCGTTCCTTTGATTACGATATTGATTTTATCCGTATGTTTGATTGTCTTCGTGGTGCTGATGGACAAGTGGGTTTTGTCTGAAGTACTTGTCCTTTTCTGCGTTATTAGGATTCAATTTTAATCAATGGAATTCTGATATTGATTTATTAGAGCACTAAAATGAATGATCAATTTTGATTTGGTCCCTTTTTTTCTCATTTATAGTACATCCGGGTTTCATAGGGCAACACGGAGTTTCTTTTTTTTCTTTTTTTGTTTTTTTTTGGTAAACAGATTGATATGTGAACCTGTATTAGTGTCTCTGTTCTTTTGTTATTAAGACAAAATCTGGACCTGGAATAGTATTACATTATGGGCTTTTAATATTTTAGTAGTTTCTATGTTGTCTATTTGGAGCTCCCCTGATTTGATTGTGTTATATTCTGTGTTCCTTAGTTGCCCAGCTACACGCACAAAAGTCAACTTTCCTGTTGCTCATCAATATTTTGTGCATAATCTTGATCTAGCTCTTAATTTTTATGCTGACATATGCATGCATAACTAATCATAAAGGCCTTTTCTTTTGCTTGAGGAAGCGGTCCTGCCTACTGTTCTATCACTCCTTGTCCAGCCTTTATGATATAGTTCTCCTTGACCAGGGTCAATAATCAGCTAAACAATCAGTACATGTGAGATAGTTTGAGATAGTAGGCACTTGTCTCATCTCAGAATGAATGAGGTGATTACACAGAAAAATAGTTACTCTGCACTGCCTGTATGTAACCAATTCAGCTTAGAATTGTTTGCTAACACATGCTGCTATGACCTTACTTGGTACCTTCTTCAGAAAGTGGCAAAGAAAAGTTGGGTCAACATTTGTTTTTTGAGTTGCTAAATATTATTATGGCTCCATGATTTTTAGACAGTTTGGTCTTCAGATTAGTCAGAAAGTGGCAAAGAAAAATTGGGTCAACTTTTTTTTTATGTTGCTGCATATTATTATGGCTTCATGTTTTTTAGAGAGTTTGGTCTCCAGGTTAGTTTTTTCCACCAATATTACAATCTAATCTACACAAAAGTTTTAGCAGAATTAGATGTTAAAAGATATACTTTAAGAAATATTGCAACTGATTAAAATTGTTAATCATGTTGCTATTGTAAATATAAATATTCCTGCAATGCACAGATCTGTCTCTTACATAATCCACATAGCTATATAGATGGATGAGTTTACATGGTTAAAATTCTCCACATATTGTGGGATTTTGGTTTTTTACTCAGTTGGGCTGTTCTACTTGTCCATTATCAGCTCCTATGTTTGGTGAAAATCAAATGAAACAATGAAATTAAAAACCAGGAACTATAATTTTGTACTAGAAATTTTGGAACTGTTCTGGATATATGATATGCTTAGTACAATCTTCCCCTGAGCCCCTTCATTTTTCAGTATTCTTTTCTTGCTTATATTTGCAGTTTTTGTTAAATATGTTATGAAGCTACTAGCATGTATAGCTATTTGTGCATGACTTTTGAGGAAAACTTTTGAGAATATATGGATCTAAATTATTTAATGACTTCAATATCTGTTCAAATGGGAAAAGTTGGATCATTTGTTGAAGATGCTGGTGCTTTGCAATCCCATTTGGTACCTTCCATCTTATCGTTACTTTGTCTGCACTTTGGAGGAGTTGTTTTGATTGACTGCTTTGTGAGACACTGCATGCTGGATATGATTGCCCATGTGCTGAAAATACCCTGAGGGATATTATGATTTTGTTGATTAGGAAATTGATTAAACGTCTTCATGGTTAATATTGGTGTCTACAGGGCATTTCTTGATTTTATGATAGATTTTATGCTGAGCAATATATTTGCTAGATGTTTTAAACACAGCCTGTGAAAAATTATTTCTCTGAATTTTGGTTCATTTTATTAGACTGGTTAAGGCCTCCATATGTTAGCCTTTTTGTTTCATATCCTTGCTTCTGGCTCTCATGCAATTTTGCTCCCCGTTCAGAGATTTATGACAACTGAGAGGCTTCATTAATAGCATTTAAAACTAGGGGATCTCTCATCAGTTACTTGCTTTATAGGGACTTTAAGTTAACATTAAGAAGCTGTGGCAAACGAAAGATCAAGGGACTTCTCATCAATTTAGTTTGTGTTGATAGTGAAAAATAGACTCCATATAATTAGAAGATACATCTATTTTTGTTTGCTGCATTATTCTTAAGAGTAAACATTCTATTGCATGGTTATGACCACCATATAGTCTAGATGTTGTTAGGAAGAAAATTTTAGGATGTTTGCTTGACATGCATGTTAGTTTAGGTTTCCTTTTTACTTCTTTTTAGTATACTAGTTTTCACATGATTTAATATTTATTGTATAATGTAACATGTTACTTAAATTGCTTGGTTAGTGAACTTTATTCTGGCATTGATTTTCTTCCACGAGATCATATTGTCGTGTATGTTGCTGGCAGCCAACACCTCATCATTCCACCCAATTGCATCTTAGAGTTGCAGTACTTCTGCTGACAAGAAAAGTATCATTACTTAATATTTTGAAGAGGTATAATGAAGCATTTAGGATTAATCACACTTACCAGAATAAAAGTAGGTTAATTTAGATGGTTTGGCTAGTTGATTATTCCATAAGAAATCTTGGACTTGTTTGAGTGGATTTGCTCCTATGTGCAGGTCACTCTTTAAAATAGATTGATAATCTCCTTTTGCATTATATAAGTAATATTTTCATCAGAAAACTGCACACTTATGGCAGAGAACATGTTAGAAAGTCCAACATGGCATAATAAACTGCTGTTGAAGTTAGCTTGGTTGCTTACATGATATAGCAAAATATGAGGATAGTTAATTCAGTTTATTTTTGAGGAAATAGGATGGTCAGTGTCATTTGATCAAGATGCATCGTGGAACATAGGAGATGGGTTCTACAAGGCGTTTTCTGTGTTTATGTTGACCAACAGCAGTTCCATCCGGATGGTTTGATCGTCCCTAACACAAGATCTCAGAGGGGAGAAAATTTTTTGGGTTGTTTCTTCTCTTAATGTACCCATACTGGGTCTGTGCAATCTTTGGCTTCAGAATTCCACGCACACTCATGTTGCCATTGTACCAATCCATTCCACTTATCATATCTTTTACCTTTCTTTTATGATTTTAATTTTTAGCTGAAAGTATGTCCACTACAATGGCATTCTGTGCATACTATTAATTTTTAGATTGCATAGTAAACTGCTGTTAGTATCAATGCTACTAAAAGATACCAAAGTAGCTATTCTCTTTATTTTTTCCAGCAATTGCATCAGATGTAAGAGTTCACCTAATTTTGTTATAAATTGTAAGGAAACAACTTCTATGAAAAGAGAGAGATAAAATCAACACTTTTGATTGACAACAGAGATACTACAATACATTGCGCTGTGGAAAATGCTTGTCAAACACTTGTAGGCTGTTATCATGTGGTTCTTTAAACATAGACAATTTATGCACGTGCGCGTCATGCTAAAAATTACTTTGTTTGCTAGTGTTATGCTTCAAGTGAGGACATTAAATCAAAATGAATTGTTGGTGCTTAGGTGTTCTTGCACTTGTGAATGTACTTGAATGTAATTCAATGATTATAATCTTGTATTTATATCATCTTTTGTACAGGTGGGTTCAGGATAGTCGTGATCAGTACACAAAAGAGCGGCTTGATGCTATCAATGATGAATTCAAGCTCTATCGGTGCCACACTATTAAAAACTGTGCACATGCCTGTCCGAAGGGATTGAACCCTGCCAAGGAAATTGAATCAATTAAAAAGCTTCAACTCCAGTGATATTTTGTCTCTGTTTCTTTTGGTTCCTACTTCCATTTAGACCAATAGATAGTCTTGTGGACTTGAGTTGCTATTTGGAAGCAATAATTGTACTGGGCAGTCTGCATATTTATCATTAGGCATTTTGTGTTATTTAGTAAGAAAGAGTGATATGTATAAATTGGTGGTATGGATGTTATTGCGCAACAATTATTGACCACCAGTGAAAGTTTATCATCAAGTTGATTTTGACGGGTAAAAGGCAGTGCTTGGAGTTATTTATTGCACATTATAGCCAATATCCCTATCTATGTTTCTATTCGACTTTTGTGTTTTTGAGAACTGATGATACAAATCTCACCAATGTTGTTGTAATTTGACGTCATGCTTGAGATGCCCAACGGTATATCTTCTGGTGAACTTGATTCAGGAATGAACTTGATTCAGGAATATGAAATGAGCTTCAGTTGATGTTCATTTAATATCTTTCCAAAGGTGTTAAGCTAGTCATTTTTGTCTACGAAATTCGTATCGGAACATTATAGTGCTCACAATTGTTGAGCTAGTTCTTAAATCTAAAAATTTCATAATTATAGAAAATCTCTTAAAATACAAAAAATCTGTAAAAAATTCTCTAAAAAATATAAAATTGACAGAAAATTCTTTTAAAGTTTAGAATATTATTATATGCCTTATATTTGCTTATATTTTGTTTATAAGTGAAATAATGGTTTTTCCATTTGAAGTGATTTCATTGATAAATTTTATTTTCAATCTTCCAATCTAAAAAATGGAGTCTTTGAAAATGCCATGGGTCACTAGTTATATTGGTGATACCATCTACATTAAAACCTAATGATCATGTGTAGGTGATCTTGAAATATTTGAAGTGAAAGTATGTTGCGCATCATATTCATTTTATATCTCTCATTTAAATAATATGCATTAGCACTTGTAATATGTATTTTGTAAAATTTGTGTATTTAAGTGATGTGCTTTTAAAATAAGTAGAAAATGAATAGATTATCAATGGAACAGATATTAGAATTCTCACTACTATTATATTTTGTCGTATGTCTTATTTTATGAACACATTATCTATACTTATATTATTCAACTCAACTGATATAGTAGTTTACTTGTTTTGACATAAAAACGATTGGTATACTATTAGTATATATCTATTTATGATTGGACATATATGGGGATTGTTGAGTAAGAGTAGTATGGTCTATTGTTGCTAAATTATACAATTAGGATCTTATATGAAAATTAATTTTTTAAAAATTATTTTCAATATATATATATATATATATATAAATCTATAGGCTAAGTAAGGGATTGTTGGTTCTGTGATTTTATAAATTGTTTATTAATTTGTTTTAAATAAGTTTATTTGTACAATTCAGATAAGACAATTTGAAAATATAATGACTCAAATTTGATTATTGAAGTAATATTTGTATGATAATATATGATAGTATAGATGGAATTAAATTTTATATATGTATTTAATTAAGTGTTTCGTGATGGGTCAGAATAGTTTTTTGTATACTCAATATTTGGTCTTACATTGAGGTCACTTGGTTAAAGTAAGATAAATTTTGGATTTGAATTCAATTGAAAATTTAAATTTGAATTGATTTATTTAAGTTATTTGATCATTGAACTTTTTTCCTTTTTTATTTTGATAATGAAATAGAAACAAAATAATAAAAACTCAAGATAGATTAGCTAAAAATCGTAGGAAAAAATATCAGAAATTTGTCTCAAACCTTGAGGTATATAAATTGATTTAATTTAATTTTACATTATTTTTTCTCATGGGTCTTGCATCATCAAAGAATAGTATTAAAGTCCCCAAATTGATCTATGTGGCTGTTCCGAGGAATATTGATGAGCATGCTATTAATACAAAGAAGGTGCTGAATCCATGGGAGAAGAATGAGAACCACAGGCTCTGCCTCAACTCTGCCAAGGCCATTGAGTGTATGGCTGTCAACATTGGGATGCAGGATCTTGCTGAAGGGAGGGTAAGTATATGTTTTAGCCCTTTTATGCTGGTGGTGTCTAACTCAAGCTCTCCTGCACTGGCTTTCAAAAATTAAGAAGATAGATGGGAAAGTGGAGGTTTAGTTTAAATGCTTGGATGTAGAAAATGCAAACACGAATACATGATATTAATCTCCAGAATTTTGTGCAAATATTTGTTTAAAATTATTGTGTAGGCAAAACTTAGCCTTATTAAGTCAATTTTGTTTGCTATGATGTGGTTGTGTAGATTGTGGATTTTAATATGTCGTTAACAAGCTGATTCCATTTATTCTGATATCACAAAATGCCATGTTCTTTTGGTAGAGATAACACAATTTATTGAAATGATAGTTCGAATATCAGAAATGGTGGGACTGCTTTGTTGTGAAATTTAGAACAACTACAATATGATGGGGGGAAATCAAAATTTTAAGTATAAATATCTCCATAGCAGCAAAACGGGGGTCACTTTTGGGCTGGTGAGACACTAAGAGATCAACTTGAATGCATTACCCACAAATCCCCCATCCTTGTGGTTCCATTTATCCTTACAAACTTGTTTCGTGACAAAATTGGAAGAAGTTAATTTTCACTGCAGTAGCAGCTGAGCTGCAGTTTAAAGCAATTGTTAGTTCTGTGTGTCCTAGCATGTAATAACACTTTGATGGTTTGTAGCAGCTCAATCACTCCTACAATATTTGTTTTCATCCTGCTAAATGACTGATGAATATTCATATAATTTTAGCTCCATGTTCAACTTCATTTTAGGACTACTAACTGTAAAATAACCGTAGTTTAGTTCTGGAATCTTGTTAGTTGCCAAAAGATGACTTATCTGGTAACCTCTAGCACTTAGGGAAATGATACTGACAGCATTCCTAACAGTAGATAGCTATTTTGGTGTAGATTGAGCCAATGGTTCTCTTCCATCTACATTATGTGCCTCTCACATGGGTTTCACATGTACTTTCTGTGCTTAAGGAGGTCGCTGTAACTGCACTCAAAGTACTTGTGAATGCTTAAAACTTAAATACAAACTAAGATAGTAATGATTTTCACACCAAAGTTGATAGCGTCTAATACATGCAGCCAAAGGTAGTCCACTTACAGCGGTTTCTAGCGCTTTGCTATCTGTGCACTAAAGGTGATTTTACACCTAGCTCCCTTTCCCATTTGATGTTTTAGTAGGAGTAGTGACCCACTTCTGTATTTTATTTTCTGTTGAAAGGGGTTTTACTGGTGTTTTGGTCGTAAGAACTTTTACTCAATCAAGGGCTTAGCAAAGCTTATTCCTAGAAAATCCAAGACTATATCAAATTTGCTACATATTTTGAAACATCATATTTAGTTAATTTAAATTTTGACTTGTTTCATTGGCCATAATATTATACTGTGGTTGAAAGCAAATTATTCTTGTTGCGAATGCAATCTTCTGCTTATTTCATATCTATATCATAGTTTGGCATTCTACCATGTTTGAGAGTTCTTGGAAGTAACAAATTAGCAAACAATTGAAGCTAGCATTGGTATATGGCGGTAAATAGTTGATGCGATGAATTAAATTTAGGATCCTGCTGTTTCTTGCAATTAGCTTGAATTGGTTATGAGTGGTTCTTTCTATTTTGTGAATACCAACTATTGGCTTTGTGCTTTGTGCTTTCAGCCTCACCTTGTCCTTGGGTTGATATCCCAAATTATTAAGGTAAGTATGTCTGGTAACTTTAGTACAAGTGGTTTTTGTTCTTTCATGTGGCACTTATTATTCTAAAGGATGAAATAGGGCATTTTGAAAGGATATTATGAAATCCTTTCACTATTACAGTCCTGACTTTGGGAAGTTCGATGGTTGCTTATCATTTCCATGACATCTCTTTGTCAATGAACAGAATTTTGACAATTTTTGTAATCCTGCTCCATCAGATACAACTTCCGGCAGATGTTAACCTGAGCAGGACTCTCCAATTGGTCGAGTTGGTCGATTATAGTAAGGTGGGTGTGGCGTCTTTCTTAGGAAGCATTGAATTTTGCTGTAGTTTCTACAGAGGCAACAAAATTTTATATATTTCTTACCTGAATCAGTACATTGATATAAATATATAAGTTCTTAGATCTACAGGATGTGGAGGAGCTGATGAGCCTCCCACCAGAGAAGATCTCACTTAGATGGATGACCTTTCAGCTGAAGAAAGGAGGGTTTAGGAAACTTACAACAAACTTCTCATCAGATGTAAAGGTTGGCTTATTTGATATCAAGATATTGTCGAGAGATTTACGTACTCCTTATGTCATCAGTTCTCGTAAATTTTTGTTGTTTTGTCTTTACATGTAATTTAGCATATTCTACATGTTGCAGACAGAGCAATAATCTAATTAAGAATCTTCTAGTTGATTGCCAAATGTCAGGACTTATCATTTATAGTTGTCATCATACAATTTTTCATGTTTTTATTGTACGATGCGGAGGCACATACTTGTCTGCTAAATATTTTGGCACCTGAGCACAGCATTAAATCTACAGATAAAGATCCGCTAGAAAGAGCAAAATTAGTTCTTGAACATGCCGATAGGATGGGTTATAAAAGATACCTGACCCGAAAAGATATTGTTGAAGGCTCACCAAACCTTAACCTTGCATTTGTTGCGCACATATTTCAGAAAAGGTGAGGATTACATGTGTTGGGATTCACAGCGGAAGTTTCACGGATCGCCTTGTTCTCAAACAACACAAGAAACGAGAAGTAATACAAGATAAAAGGAAATAACAAGATAAGACAACGGGAGATCCACTATCAATAGATAAAGGCTTTTACAAGAGTTTACAAGAAGGACTTCACTCTTTCTTACTCAACTAAACTCTTTCTCCAAGTCTCGGCAACGCCTCACCTTCAGAGAGAATCTCCAAGAGAGTACCACGAGGAACCACCACGAGAGACCACCGAGAAGCACTAGAAAGACCCACACACGAGAGCCAACACACTCTCTCTTTCTCTTCTCTCTATTCTCTCTATTCCTCTCTCTCTATTTCTCTCTAGTTCAATCTCAATACTACGCCACACATAAGTGCTATATATTATAGTATATTTATAGACTCTTATTGGGCCTAAGTTTTACACAATTACAACTCCTAATAATATAAATCTAAATCCAACTTTGGATTCCTACTTTAACTCAAACTCTAATTAGAGTTCAAGACATCTAAAACTCAACAATCTCACCTTGGCTTGAACTCGGGCGTGCCATCATCACGAATCGTCAGCCGTCATCTCTCATCCAGCCCCTGCCCTTGGGCTACTAGCTTATTCAGCTAATTTCAAGATGTGAACTCGAGCCAACCTCGAATTTGTTCTTCATGTCTACAGTTTTGTACTTTTGGAAGCTTTTCGGATGACCTGTGTCTGCTGTTGTAGTAAAAGTAATTTGAGAAGACATCAAATTACTCCGAGTATCGTGCTTCCTCTTCACTACTGTAGCCATCGGAACTCCACCTGCAATGGTGTTCCCTATCAATCGATAAACATTGTCACACTTCTCACCTTTCATCAGGATTCTAATACCACGTGTCACCTTCATGACTCCATCTCTTACTGAATAATTATAGCCTTTTGAGTCCAGTACACCAAGTGAAATTAGATTCCTTCGCATCTTGGGGACATGCCTCACCCCAGTAAGAGTTCGAATCGCTCCATCAAACATCTGGATTTTAACTGTTCCCACACTGGCGATCTCACAGGCTGAATTATCGCCCAACCAAACAGTACTTTTCTTCTTATTCTCCTCATAAGAAGTAAACCAATCCTTTCTGGAGCAAATATGATAAGAACTACCAGAATCTAAAATCCACTTACCAGAAGTGTCGATTTCTGCGGATACTGCAAGAACATCTCCATCTGCACTATTATCAGAAGTATCATCCGCTATTGCCGTCGTCGTATTGGAGGACTCTATCTTCCCACGTTCAGGGCAATACCGTCTAATATGGCCATACTTCTTACATGAATAGCATTGTACTTTCGCCTTCAATTTTGATTTGGACCGTTGCTTGCCTTCTCCACGCTCTCTTAATCTTCCTCTTTCGTGAGTCACCAATCCTTCACCAAACTCCATATTAATGTTGGAGTTTCTCCTTCTCTCATTAGAAAGAAGACTAGTTGTCACATCTTCCATCTTAAGAGTTTCTTTACCATAAAGAATTGTGGTCACAATATGATCATACGAAGCAGGAAGAGACATCAGGAGAATCAGCGCCTTATCGTCCTCTTCAAACTTCACATCAACTTTCAGCAAATCATTGATAATCTTATTGAAAGCATTTAGGTGATGTAATATAGTTGTACCTTCGCTCATACGCAGTCCGTACAACTGTTGTTTCAGATAGAACTTGTTCGTGAGGCTTTTTGACATGTACAACTTCTCGAGTTTTGTCCAGATGTCCATCGTCGTCTCTTCGTCAATGACATTGTACAAAACCTCATCAGTCAGGCTTAGAATAATTAAATTCAATGCCTTTTGATCTATCTCCTCCCAGTCTTCATTGCTTATCTTGACCGGCTTCTTTTCTTTTCCCTCTAACGTCTTTTGTAGACCTTGAAAAGTAAGAACCGCCTTCATCTTCTTTTGCCATAAGGCAAAATTTATCTTGCCGTCAAACTTCTCCACCTCGAGTAAGGACTTTGTCATCTTGGTTGTTTGCTTCTAGGCTCTGATACCAATTGTTGGGATTCGCAGCGGAAGTTTCACGGATTGCCTTGTTCTCAAACAACACAAGAAACGAGAAGTAATGCAAGATAAAAGGAAATAACAAGATAAGACAACGAGAGATCCACTATCAATAGATAAAGGCTTTTACAAGAGTTTACAAGAAGGACTTCACTCTTTCTTACTCAACTAAACTCTTTCTCCAAGCCTCGGTAGCGCCTCCACCTTCAGAGAGAATCTCCAAGAGAGTACCACGAGGAACCACCACGAGAGACCACCGAGAAGTACTAGAAAGACCCATACACGAGAGCCAACACACTCTCTCTTTCTCTTCTTTCTATTCTCTCTATTCCTCTCTCTCTATTTCTCTCTAGTTCAATCTCAATACTACGCCACACATAAGTGCTATATATTATATTATATTTATAGACTCTTATTGGGCCTGAGTTTTACACAATTACAACTCCTAATAATATAAATCTAAATCCAACTTTGGATTCCTACTTTAACTCAAACTCTAATTAGAGTTCAAGACATCTAAAACTCAACACACATGCTATTCAGTTGATGAAAACTTACCATGTATATATTTCATAGACTGATTTTCCAAGCAAACAGCGATTTATTTTTAGAGTTTACGCTGGAAAATGGTCACAATTGAGTTAAAAGCTTTTCATTGGAAAAAGTAATTCTTCCATATAAGTTGATTATCCATTAGTTGCTTTGGCATGCTTCCTTCATTCTGTTGTTGATTGCTGCTCAACGTAGCTAAAATTTTGAGGGATGTTATTAGAGAATTTGTTTCAAGTAGGAACTGCCTGGTATCTTGTTTGATTTATGTATTGAAACTAACGAGGGGCAGAGCTACAGGATGCCCTGTGGTTCGCAGTATGAAAGTTGAGCTTCAGGAAGTTGTTCATAGATAGTATTAGTGAGGTTATGTTCTAAACCAGAATATTTCACATGTACAATTTCTGCCCCCATTTTGATTCATTGCTCTTAATTTCCTGGTATGATGTATATCATTACCGACAGTTAATTTCGTTCTCTTTCAAAATTGGATTCAACAAAGTTGCTAGATTTGGACCCAAATGAGTTCATCTGAGCATGAAAATGGTTTGTTATTCCAACAACAGTAAAGACAATCCTTATTATGTAATTATTTAGAAATTGCCATCACAAAATTATCTTTACTAAAATTAGCACATGAGATTTGACAATGGAGGCACCCTCCTCAACCAAAAATTGTGATAAATGTACTGCTGTTATCAGTTCTACTTCTAGATGTTAGTTTGACAAAGTCAAACATTTCAGGCACTCATGGTATGCGACTTATTTGTAGAAATGGATTATCTTCACAGAAGCAGATACCGTTCTTGGAGTCGATGTCAGATGATGCACAAATTTCTAGAGAAGAAGGAGCATTTGGACTGTGGATCAACAGTCTTGGAATTTCCGTGTACATCAATAATGTCTTTGAAGATCTTAGAGATGGGTAAATCATGAATATCTTCTATTTAGTATTGGTAACGGAATCATTGTTGGCATTTTCTGACCAAGCTGATTTGCAACTGATTTACCTCTGCGGATGGATTCCTTTGGAGGCCATTGATAAGGCCTCTCCAGCGATAGTATGCTGGAAGTTAGCCAATAAACCTCCAATCAGACTGCCATTCAAGAAAGTAGAAAATTGTAATCAAGTTTTAAAAATAGGAAAACGACTAAAGTTTTCTCTAGTAAATGTTGCTGGGAAAGATATTGTTCAAGGAAGAAACAAGAAACTAATATTAGGTAAGTCTTTTGCATATTACCCTTCTTTCTTTTGCCTTCACCTTAGTTATGACTGAAACAAGGACATCAAATATATGCCAAATTTAATGCTCTTTCAGCAAATAGTTCGTCACTCAAAAAGTATTATCGGATACTTGTGATCAACATAATACAACAATCCCTCTTAACCTCTTGAGAAATGAAGCATTGCCCATACGCTCTGATGAAAATGCCATAATTCCATTGCCCTTCTAACTGATACATGGCTTTCAGCTTTCTGGGTGCAATTGATGGGGTACAATATCCTTCAACTTCTGAAGAACCAAAGATACCACTCCCATGGAAAAGAGAGAACTGATGCAGATATTCTAACAAGTCGGAGTCAAAGATATCTGAAGTTCTTACTCATTTAGACTCAGGTGGAGAAAAGTTCCTTCTTTCTGCTTTTTACCGGGTAGCCTGTATATGTTTTAAGTCTCATGCATTACCTCAGAATTACTTGGTTGTGTATGCTGTATATAATGGTCTTTCTTGAATGGCAGGATAAGAACTTATCAAATGGCATTTTTTTTTTTTGAGTTGCTTAGTGCAGTGGAGCCTCGAGTTGAAAATTGGAGTCTTGTGACTAAAGGAGACCATGGTAAACTGGAGGCAGTCTCTTATCTATTCATTTAATTAACTGACTTTCTTGTTTTTTCTTTCATGAGCAAAGATATGATTTTTAAGAGGTGCCATGAAGTTGTCTGGATTTTTGATACATCTTCAAATTACACCCCAGAAAAGGATAAAATTCCTACTATCTGAAAAAAAAAAAAGAATTATCCTAATTACTAAACATACATTTGTTTTCTAGAATGAACATGTTCCAATGTTTAACGCTGTCAGTTCACTCATTTTGACTACTCTTTTCTGAATGTTTGATAGAGAAGAGGATATTTTCTTTAGCAGTATTGTTCTCTCATGCTGATGGAATGAAGATTATGAAAAATTATATCAAGATGTTGTCTATGAACTGTTTGGGCAGACATAGAATCCAAATTCTAAAACTATAGATAGCTCGCCTCATTTTCATATTCCATTTCAGTGACCAGTTACTGCTGCAGAACCCGAATGTTTAGTCCACATCAGTAGGGAAGAATAAAATCGCTTAAAGCTTTCCCTTTTATCTTTTCATTTCCTTCACCACATTCTTTTTTCAGCTGAAATAATTTTATGCTCGTGTTTCCATTATATACAAACTTTGGATAAGATGATGTGTGGAATCAAGTAGCTGTAATCCTTATTATCCCTTCTTCTTGTGTCAAATTGACTTTCTAACACAAGATTTAGTTCATTTGCCATTGAAGAATTCTCAGATTTTCAACAAATTACCACACCATGGAATTTTAGCTTTCTACAACATATAATTCATTTAAAAAAGGATGAATGCTACTTACATCATCTCTGTGGCTAGGAAGCTGGGGTGCTCAATATTCTTGCCCCCAGAAGACATTTTGGAGGTAATTGGCTGGCTACACTAGAAAGGAGACTTACTTATCATATTATATTTTGTTTATTGCTCGCAATTCATGTTCCATTTCACCAGGTGAACCAGAACATGATGCTTACGCTGGCAGCAAGCATCATGTACTGGCATTTGAAGAGGCCAGCTGAAGACCAGCAATTCAGCTCAGATAGTGACAATGGAAACTCATCGGAAGCTATCTCGAACTCAGCTACTGATGATTCTGCATCTGAGTCTTCTACTGACTGACAGTTCTGAACACCTGATGACAGATTTCATCTCCTATCGTATATCTTTCACTAACTTGTTCCAGATGCTTGGGGACTGCTGCAAAGTGCTTTTGGATTGTACGGTGCTATGTGCAGGCCGGTAGGTACCATCCCGTTTCTAAGCCAATGGGTGGAATTTACGGTGCATCAGTCTGGATTATGTATTGAATATGCATACAAACTAACAAATACTAGTTCCCTATATTCTTATTTGTTTGATGTGCTTTCCATAGCACTGCAGATCATGATCTCCCTGATTACGATTCGGACGGGATCTCGTTTTGATTTGTACTAGTCCTGCATCCTTGCGCCCTTTTACTGTAGTCTCCTTGTGAGGTTCTTCCTGATAAATTGGTCTTCCTAAATCTTTTCAGATTGTGAACATTCCTTGTTGCTTTTCTTCTATTGTTTAATATGCAAAATGTGAAGCAATTGGGAGATCTTGCTGTTGCCGTTGTCAGAGTTAAATGAATCCAAACATTATGTTTTCCTTCTTTTTGTTGTAATGGTGGCATGTATTAGATAATATCGTGCTGAGTGTCTTTGATAGTCCAGTAGAGCACAAGTTTGGGTCGCTGGAGCAGCGGCCTGTTTTAGTTGCTGCTGCAGTGAATTTTTGATGCAACTTTTCTATTATAATATCAGGTGTGATGAATTAGTATTATATCGGATATTGGATAGATAGAGTTTAATATATATAGTGAAAAAAGGTTTATATCCCATGAGTTTAAGTTTTAGGATGGTTTGGTGCTCGGCCCACAATATTGATTTGGTTTAACACTCTTTCGACTCCTCTAACAAGTGGTATTAGATCCTCAGTTTCGAAACTGTGTAAATTCTTAAAATCGAAATTACTGTGATGATGCAACTGAATTGAATCGCATGTTAGTCTCTCTTAAAAAAAATTCAAAAGAATGAGATAAAAATCCATTAGTATAGGTCACACGGTGGAACTGGCTGAGTAAACGAGTTTTTGAGTAAGAGTGTTAGAATTGATGTGGTCAAATCACACCTAAAAGGGGAGATTGCTATAATGGCAGATATGATGAATTAGTCCCACATCGGATATTGGATAGATAGAGTACAATATATATAGTGAAAAAGGCTCATATCCCATGAATTTAAGCTTTTGGGATGGTTTGGTACTTGGCTCACTATATTATTCCAGTTCGACACTCTTTTGACTCCCCTAATACTTTTCCACTCTAACTATTCCAGCTCAACCAGTCGATGACGTGAAAAGATCACATGGGTCAATGTGATTTATCCCCAAATTGGGAAAAGAGAGGGAAACATGTTCATCCCCTCACAAGTTTCTTTTCGTTTTAGCCTCTCATGTTATGTCATTTGATGCAATAGTGTATCTAGAACTGTCAACGGTCCTGAATTGTGGAGTTCATTAAAAATTCCTTTAAAGTTTGATCCAAATTATCGACAAAGTTTAATGGGATGGTCTGTTGGATTTTAAATTTATTAAAAAGTTTTTTAAAGATCTATTGGGTGCTCATTTAGGATTTCTTAATAAGTTAGACGGTTGTCCATTAGTACTTGAGATTTAGAATTATGTTTTGATGAATATTGTAGTTATCTTAACATCTAATTACCTCAATAATTAGAGGGTGAATGCATTTGCTAATTTACTTTTTGACACCAAAGTCACATAGAATTAGAAGCAATGAATGTAGACAAATAGGATTAAGCATGAACTATCAAGAATTGATGGTCAATGTGTGTGCTTATCTATTATTAATATAACAATATATAGTTTTATATATAGATATTAGTCTTAACAAATTTTAATGGATTTTAATGGGTCTAGTAAATATTTAATGGACCAAATCCTAAATGGGCTTGATATAAAGTCAATGGGTTTTGACAAGCCTAAACCCGCCTAAGCCCATGTTGGACAACCTTGTGCCTACCCAAGTCCATATAAGTTGGCTGGTTGGTAACATTAAGTGTATCTAGTATATTGTAAATACTATTTTGCCCTATTCCCATGTATGAATTGTGAAAATGCCTTATTTTTGTTTTGCAGTGGGAGAAGGCACGAGGTATAGGAAGAAGATCACCGTCTTCTCACCATGATAGATCCTCTTGATGTAGCAGGGGAGAGAACGAGAGATAAAAAGAAGATCACCGTCTTCTTATCATGATAGATCCACTTGATGCAACGTGAGAGGGCACGAGGGATAGGAAGAAGATAACCATCTTCTCACTATGATAGATCCTTGAATCCATAAGGAAGATAGAAAGGAAACAAACCCAAAATAAGAGAATATTATTGATAGAAAAGCTTTTCTTTTTTATTACAACTTTAGCCTGTATATATAACCTTCTAATAAACTTAGAGTCCTATTTGGTATAGACTAAAAATAAGATTTAGACTCCACTAAGAACTCTACTTGACATGTGTTAAATAAAGATATCTAAATCCTATTCCTTATTGGGTTAGGACTGTTATTGACTCGGATTGATAAATAAATTTTAATTTTAAATAATATAAAATCCAAATTATCCAAATTAGTAAATAAGAAACTTGTAAAAATTGATCTCAGTTTTTCAACGGATAGTTATTTGTTGAATTTGGATGAATATCTTAGAAGATATGGCCTTCAAATTGTAGCTGTATGAATATTGATGGACCCTAATTGAAGTTGGAATTTAACTTGAATTGGATCTCTAATTTTATTATAAAAGGGATGTAGTTGTCCTATATTAGACCTCTTCACTTGTAAAAGACTTGTCCTCAAGTCAAAATTTGAACTCTTTGTTGTTGTAGTTATGTTTATGTTCTTCTGAAATACTTTCCAACAGATAACTTGATGATGTAAACTAATAAGATTTCTTCAAGTAATGTTTTCAGTTCTTTGATCTCCTATTTTCTTTTAGCACAACTACTTGAACTTTTGCAGGATTTTCTTCTATCTTATTTGAAATAAATTTTTTGTACATACCAACAATGATTTGTTATCATGCAATGAAATTATTCTTCACAAGTTTGTTAATAATTACGATAATATTCTGAATATACCATTGCAAATTTTAAATCTTCCATAGTGATAACTCCTGTAGGACTTTTCTCTAGTTGTTCAAGAGAGTTGGTTTTTGATAACTTCAAAGAATAATCTTGAGTAGCATAGTCAGTATTTTCACAAGTAGAAAACTCTTTCTTGCAGCCTTCAAGATTGTCAACTGATTCATATAAATTCTCATAGATACTCTCTTGAAAATTTTTTGTAACATCCAAAACTACTTCTGTGTGACCTTCTAACTCATCAAAGAAAGAATCTTTAGAGCCCTCAATAAGTTGTTCACTAGTTTATTTTTCTTCCACACAATCCACAACCTCTTCTTTCGCTTGATAATTCAATACTAGAGGAAAATTACTAAGATGTAAAATTAATACCTTATGGTTGTCCCCATTAATTTCAATTCTAGAAGCCCTTGGATAAGAGATCTATCTTACTTGATTTTGATCTTTTTCGAGAACTTTATGTTGAATAGTTTAAGTATCTTCGGTCATAAGTGGATATTTGGTTTGTTTTCACGTGTCCTTTGGATTTGAATTTGCACCCACCGAGATGAAACATAACCATCAAGCTTATATTCAATAATTTTCACCTTCTTCTCTTTAGGAATATCCATAAACTTAAAGAATCTCTCAACTTTATTGATCAAAATAAATAAATTCTCATAGCCATGAAAGTATGGAATATTCATCTCACCAAGGTTTTGATTTTCCTGAGTAGCTTTGTCTGTTGATCTCCAAGACATCGGATCACGAGCCTCTTCAATGATTAATTAATGAACTTGGTTATTAGTTTCAATCTGTTTCAAAGCTTCATACTTCCTAGTGATAGAAGCAAGAAAATTTTGTTTGATCAAATTTCAAATTTGATAATTCCTAGATCACCGTTCATGAAGTTGTCACCACCAACTACTACGATCAATAGAGTTGAGCTCAGGAACAACATCACTCTGATACCACTTGATGCAGTGGGAGAAGGCACGAGGAATAGGAAGAAGATCACCATCTTCTTACCACAATAGATCCTCCTGATGCAGTGGGAGTGGGCACGAGAGATAGAAAGAAGATCATCATTTTCTTACTATGATAGATCCACTTAATGCAGCGGTAGAGGACACGAGAAATAGGAAAAAATCACCATATTCTCACCATGATAAATACTTGAATCCACAAGGAAAATAGAAACGGAACAAACCCAAAATAAGAGAATATTATTGATAGAAAAGCTTTTCATTTTTATTACAACTTTAGCATGTATATATAGCGCTCTAATAAACTTAGAGTCCTATTTGGTATAGACTGAAAATAGAATTTAGACTCCACTAAGAATTCTACTTGACATATCTTAAATAAAAATATCTAAATCCTATTCCTTATTGGATTAGGACTATTATTGACTCGGATTGATAAATAAATCCTAATTTTGAACAATACAAAATCTGAATTATCCAAAATAGTAAATAAGAAACTTGTAGAAATTGATTAAGAAACTTGTAGAAATTGATATCAATTTTTCAATGGATAGTTATTTGCTGAATTTGGATGAATATCTTAGAAGATATGGTATTCAAATTGTAGCTATATGAATCTTGATGGATCCTAATTGAAGTTAGAATTTAACTTGGATTGGATCTCTAATTTTACTATAAAAGGGATGTAATTATCCTACATCACCTTGTCTTAAAGCATTAAATACCAAAACACCCTCTTAATGTATATTAGATATGGGAGTTTTTTTTGTCAAAATTCTCTCCAATAGCTAAGGGCTAGCAAACTAGCCTGCGGTAGGACCATGGTCTATGAGCAACACATTTTCGTAATGGCTGTTATCTATGGTGGAGGCCTATAGGAGGAGAGATTTGTTGGTTCTAACAATGATGATGGTAGGTCAATGTGGCTACGGAGCATGAAAGGGGAAGAGATTTGATGGTTCTAGTGAAGGTTGGTGATGTAGTTGTGGAGGAGAAGTGGGTGGAGAAGGAGGTGATCAATTTTGAGAAGCTAGTGGCAAAAGTCGAGAATGCATTGTTGATGGAGATAATGGATAGAGACTTGGAGGTTTTTGGGAATGATATGTTCATTGCTTTTAGATTTTAAAAAATGAAGAGAGTAACACATAGTTCACTTAGCCTCGAAGATGGTCTTCCATCGTTATTAGGTCTTCATATCTTGATTGAACCATATGATTATTAACTTATTGCCCTCCATCTATTCGTTAAAATATTTCTAAGAAGAATAAAGAGGATATCTACTATATGAATCATGAAATATCTTGCAATATATTCATATATTGTGATGTGAAACTTCTATCATATTTTTCATCCTTGACATCAAGAGACATCAAAATGCAAATCACTTGTACTTGGAGTCAAGCTTCATCTTATCCCTTGAACAAACTTGTTGGAATCTATGATGCCACCATGAGCCATCTCACCAAAATATGATCAGATATGTTCTTGTGCAATTGATTTAACATGTTCCATGTAGTATATCAACGACTTGAGCTACAAATGTATAAGACATTAGTAAAAAAATAGTATTTATATTGAAATAAATGATAGTTACAATACACAAATAATAACTACATTTGATATACTATTATGAAGAACTAACAAAAGAAAGACTACTTTGAGCCATTAATAATAAACAATATCTATATGAAGGGCTAAATAGATAACCTAAGAGAGAGGAAAAGGGGTGAATGAATTAAGTTTTATAAGAAATCTTAACTTTTTGGTAAATTAAAATCCTAATTCAATCTTTAAAAACACAAGCAATACAATTATAATGATAAATGAGATAAGAAAAGAATGCACTAATATTTTACTTGGTTCAATGATCAATTGCCAACTTAAATACCAAAGCTTTATCCCTCACACACTCTTAACAACCTAGGAGCATTTACAAGCCAAAATGAAGATAATAATTTACAAATATACCTCTCCATAAGAGTCTCTCATATTTGAGTACAAGAATAAGAAGATTTGAAAGTTAAAACTTGATCTAGAGCTCTTGTAAGACTAGGGGGCTTGAGAAACCTTGTTCTCTCTCTCAAAGATGATGAAATATATAAAAGTTTTAATAAAAACAAGCTCTAAGCCCTAATATATTAGTTAGGCTGAGAACTAGTCATCAATGGCTATTTCCTGCCATATTTGGGCATCCAAAACTTAAGTTTGGTCATTTGAACCATTCCAATAGTCAAATTAGATTAGCTACTATAGGCTAATATCACAAGTTTGGACATCCAAATTCTCCATTTTGAATGACCAAAGTAAAAAATGAACAACTGAAGCTTTAGATAATAAAGAGTGAAATACTCTATCTGAGAACTTTGGGCATCTGAACTAGAAAATTCAAGCATTTGAAGCTGATAGAAAACCTATATTTGCAACTTCAGTCCTCTTCATACCAAACTCAAAACTTATCTTGGATAAAAGATAAGCTAGTAAAGGCATTTCAAGTTAGGTTAGTGTTTCAAATAAGAACTCTAAAATTAAAATCAGCAAATTAAATTTTTGACTCAACTAAAGAAAAATAAAAGTCTAAACATAGAGAGTCATCTTGAAGCCGATTTCTTGAGCCATCTTTAAGCCATATTTATTGAGTTGCTATGACACCTCAAACTTCATGTTCATCTTCGTTTCCATATTCACTTTGAGACTTCCGAATGGTCTTAAACTTTATTACAATCTTGAGTAAGCTACAAGTAATTTAACTCAAGAAATCATCAAATACATGATTAAACTGACAGCATGCTCAATCTAAGGATCAACATTCAACACATATGAGTTACATGATTAAATTCATGTTATTAGTTTACTTCACCACTAATCATGCTGCAAGGAAGTCCAAAGTCTTGCAAGTTACAAGTTATATACTTGACTATGGAATGAGGCTCCAAAACTTGTGATTCAACCCATGAAACCAAGGCAACATAATTACAAAGGGCATCCACGATCTGAAATCCACATCAGTTGAAGTAGGCCTTCACCTTACTTTGAGAGCGATTACCATGTCCTCTGCCATGGATGGTTTGTAAAAGAGACTTCAAAGGTCCATCCTTAACCCTAGGGAAGATATGCAACTGAGCAACATATCACCATACTTGAGTAATCTGGATTTCAAGTAGACTAGTAGTCGAAGACGCATGTGAGATCATATGTGAACCCCTTGGGAACAAAGCTAGAGTCTTGAATTGGATGCATAAGTGTATAATACAAAAAACAAGTGGAAAGAAAGTACTCCATTCATTAAGAAATATCTATTACAAAAGGTGGCCTCAAAGGACCATTACAAAATCGGGGGCTGAATCCCAAAATTTTGATAGTACAAAAATAATAAAGAATTGACACAAAAATATGAAGCAACAACAATGGGAAGTCAAGTTGTCTCCACCAAAGCTTCTCATCCTCATCTCCTGGACCCTCAAGTTAGTCAGTTATGAGAATAGACGCTTAAGCATGGGCGACCACAACTGGAGCAAGAATTGTAGTCTTAGGAGGAGCACTATTGAGAGAAGCCTAGGCTTGTGCCTCTTTATTATAGAGCAACGACATGCATTGCTCCATGATATCCTTATAGACTCTCCCAAGAAAAAGGTCCTACTCGGGATCATATTTGTACAACCCAAGATGATCTAGATGATTATAACTACAATAGGCTACCCTTGCAAGATTCTAGAAACTTTTCAATCTGCAAGCTCCTTCCAAACGATAATGGAGGACCAACAGGATGTTGTGACTTCATCGCGTGCCACTTGGAGGTGCTTCTTGAACTCCTCATGCCACTTGCAGGAGCTCCTTGAACTCTTCGCCCTCCTAGAACTACACCGCTACTCAAGAAACACATGCCTCAACTTCAATAAGGGCAAACTTTGCAGTGGAGGCCCTACTCTTCTCAATTTCAATGCCACCCTTTAGGGTCTCCTTTCTAATCTCCAAGGCCTTTCCCCCTAACTTGGAGGCATCCAGCTTTCTCCTAAGTCAAGCTCCCTAAGACTCAACTTGCTTCATGTGCTACTACAAATCACTTCTATGACTATTATCTCCTTCTCCTAGCCCTCGGTTGCAAGGAGGTGCGAAAATACCTATCTAAGAGCATTCGTAACCTAAAACAAGAAAAATGAAATCTTACATAAGTTCTAAGGTTTGAGATAAAGTAAGAGAGGTGTGGGGGGCTCACCCCTCTATAGCATTCTTCATGGGGTATTCTCACATATCACCAACAGTGGCAGGTTGTACATCGATGAAAGTCCCCATATGCAATGGAGATGATGGAATGTTAGCCACCAAGTCGGTCCCCTCACCTTGACTCTTTGAGATGTGAGGCTTAGAGACCATGGTCTCTTCCGAGTCTTCCTTGAGCTTCAAGGCTCAAAGCTAGAACTCTCACCCTTCCTTTTCTTTGTAGTTGAGAGAATATCGACATCATCCATGCTCCTCTTTTGCACTAAGCTCAGCTATAGGGGTCCCTCCCTTGACTAGTGACTAGCTATTCCACGGTGGCATTGATAAACTCCTAGTTATGAAGATCAAAGTAAAAAGGAGAAGGTTGATTAGTTTAGTTGGATAAGTTATACAAAATATGTCATACCAAGTTCTAGATCTCTCTAGTACAAAAACCCAATAACAAGATGGCTATTGGGACTAATATACTCACTACTCTCCCTAGCCACTCTGATACTAAAAAGGCATAAGTTCTCCTTAGAAACTGGGAATGGGCACTTGCAAAGTTTAGGAACTACAAAGTCTTCCCAGTGAACCAAAAGCTTGGCTTTATATTTGTGAGCTTTGGCTTATCGCAGTGTTGGATGGGATCACTAGGTCTTGAAGGCAAACCAAGATTATCATTACAAAAATATTGATTTCATAGTCTTTCTAAGATAAAGCTTGGATTGTCCCAGAACAACCTACATTCTAACTGAGGGGAAAAATGTTATTTTCTAGGACTACTACCACATTTACAAAGTCTATAAGCATTTTTTGAACCTTTCTACAAATGGTTCAAGACCTTGAGATTGGTTGAGAGCTCAAATGTAGCAAGGGTACACATGACGTTGGGAGAAAGTTATATGAGAGAAAAATCATATCATACAAAAGTTTCCCTAATAAATCCTTGGATGGGAAACATGAGTCTTAACTCAAAAAGATCCAAAAGTCTAAATAATAGTGACTAAAGTCCTTGAAAATGGTCCTATGATCCTCCTCACTACCAAAGTAGTTAACTTTGGTCCCTCCGCTATCTCCTAAATGCCCAAACTCACCAAGGCCACTGAAGACTCAAATCATAGCCCTTTGATCTAGAGTGGAACATACTAGTCATAATTATAGCATCTACATAGATCACCATAAAGATGTCGAGGGGAGAATATCAGCAATCACATCTTGATCATAGAGTGACCAAAGTCCCAAACCTTGAGTCATCAATCAATTATCTCCACAAAAGCTCAAGAGCTCACCTGGGGTTCTAAACTACTACCAATTGGTCTTCTCAAGGAGCACACCACCAAGGACCATATCCTTTGAGTTCCCTCAATTTGATCTTGTCACCACATCCTCCAAAATTAGTCCCTTCAGTATCTCTTGACAAATATGGAGCTACACACTATGCCACCTATTGCTATACGACCACAAGAGATGTCATGGGACTATGGATATCCTCTTGATACCCCAAAACTCTCCACAATTATAATTCAACCATTAACTATAAAAAATTCTCTTCATGAGAAGTAGGGAAGACTTTTCATCCTCAAAAGAACATGGAGAAAAGTTTAGGCCAACCTTTAAGATAGCCTCCTTTATCCACCATCCAATGCCCTATGGAATAGATAATCATCTCCTTGGAAAGTAAACAAAGCAAGATAACTCTTCATTTTCTCAAGTACCCTCTACATCCTGGTATTAACCTTGAAATCCCATCTAACTTGGGCATTAGAGTGATTTCTGTTGAGAAAACCCATGATGGGTAGTGCCTTTATTTATGTTGGAGGTATGCTCCTGCTGACCTGGAGCTCGAAGAGAATTTATTTGGATGGAACTTAACATGGAAGCTCCCCATACCCAATTATGTTTCAACAAGAGAGAAATTCGGGGACAACCTTCTAAAGTAGTTATACATCAAAGTGCAAGGCCACTAATCAAGGATTTAGTTGAGTCAATAGAAGAAGACAAGGGTAGAGGACATGCCTAAGATTCTTGGTGTTACAATGTCAAACCAAGCAAAGCATCAACACTGTGGGATCAAAGTTGACTACCCAACTAGTGGAGACTCCGAGGAGTAATCTCGAATCACAAATCAAAATTTATTTTAATTTTAAATATGCTATCATGTATTGTGAAAACAAAACTTCCAACAAACATAAACTTCTATTGTTAATTACCTTGATAATAAAAAAAAATCTCTTAAAGTAGGAAACCTAACTAATAAAATAGAGACATAAAAGAAAAAAGAAGAAAGCATTATTGAATTAATTCAAAAAAGATAGTACATGGCTTAAGTAAAGGACATGTCCTTACTTTACAACAAATTCAACATGGAAAACATGAAATAAATGAAAAAAGAAAAAGAGTGAAGAAGAAGCCTTGATGTGCTGTCCCTCCACTTCCCTAGCATTAGACTGCGTGGTATTTGACCCGAATCATGAAAAGGAACGAAAGAAATTTGAAGCGTTTCCAATAGTTTTGAGTATCGGCGATAACTTCATGATTTAAATTATTTTCATTAACCAATAAGGTATTGGTGATAACTTTATAATTTGAAGTGTTTCCATAGAAAACAAGGCATAGGCGATAATTTCATTTGGGTTAAAGAATTTTTGTTAGCTAATAAGGTATTAGCGATAACACCATTGACCTTGAAATGTTTCTATAGCCGATAAGGTATAGGTAATAACTTTTTTGATTTTGAGCAGCATCACCAACAGCTTGTAAGATTGGGTGTAGCTTGAAGATGCATCGCTAATTGCTTGTGGGGTTGGCTAGCTTGAAGGGCGCGCCATTAACTGCTTATGGGATTGATTAGCTTAAAGGCTGCGTCACTAGCTGCTTCTAGGGTTGGCTAGTTTGAAGAGTGGCCAACATCTTTGGGTGCATTATTGGTTGACTTCATTGATTTGGTAGTATCACCGATAGTTTAGGGGGTTGGGTATAACTTTGAAGTATGACCAATAGTTTTAAGCGTGTTAGCAATTACCTCTCTTTGATTGATAGCATCAACAAAGACTTATGTGGTCAGATATAGCTTTGAAGTGTCATTGATAGCTAGGAGCATATTAGCAATTAACTTCTTTGATTTTAATAGCACCACCAACGACTTATAGAGTTGGGTATAGTTTTAAAGTGTGACTAAAAACTTTAAGTGTATTGACGATTAACTTCTTTTGAATAAGGCGTTATGGTTGACTGACAAAGCAAGTTAAAATCCACCTTAGTTTGGTTTGATTTGAAGCATTGATAATGCTTTTAGGTTGGATTAGCTTGGAAAATGCGTCGTCAATGGCTTTTGGGTTTGATTAGTTTTAAAGTATAACCAACGGATTTGAGCGTGTTGGCAACTAACTTCTTTAGTTTGATAGCATTACCAACGGCTTATGGAGTTGGATATAACTTTAAAGTATTGTTGAAGGTTTTGTAGCACACCCAGTAAAACTCAATTTGATCTTATTTAGATCCTATTCGAATTGATTCTAGTTTAGGTGAGGATGGTAACATCACCTTTTGTTCATGCTTTGGAGTATTACTAAAGACTCAGCGCACCCAATGAGACTTGGTTTAACCCTATTTAGTTTAGGTCCGATTTTGATGTCACTTAGCTTGAGTCAAGTTCGACCTTGTGTTGGATTTTATCAAGTCCAGGCTTGCATCTTAATGAACTTTGATTCAAGTTCAAGTCAATTTAGTTTAACTTAATTTCAATTCAAGCTTAGCCTAGCTTGGTGACTTTGAGTTTGTTTACAAGTTTGGACATGATTTGAACTTAATTTGAGCTTAGTTTAATCCTGATTGGATTTGATTTAGATTTGAACTAAATTTGATTTTAGGTTGACTAAAATTGAACCTGATTAGGGTTGAATATGAGTTTATTTGGTTAACGCAATTTGGATTTCGAAGTCTAGCACAATTTGAGTTTTAGTCTAACTTTTTGACTAATTTAAGTCCATTTAAGCCATTTTGACCTTTATCCATTTATTTTGACTGAGTTTAATTTTAATATTAATTAATTTGATTTGAAGGTCCTTAGTTATTTATGATAATTTTATATTGATCCATAGCCCCGCTTCAAATATGCGAACTCGAAGGTTGGTTTAGTTCGCAAGTTTAAAAGTTGGTATGGCATGAGCTCAAAAATTGATTGGATGTGAGTTTGAAGAGTAGCTTAGATGTGAGTCCAAAAGTTAATTGAGTGTAAGCTCGAAGGCTGGCAATTATATTTATTTATTATAATTATATTAGATGTGAGTCCAATTTCCCCCCTTTTTAATAATTATATTTATTTATTATATTTATTTTCCTTCTTCTTCCATTTTAACCTCAAACCCCTTCTTTTTTTCCCTATTTTTTGTCACATTTTTTTCTGCATAAGATTTTTTTTTTATTTTTTTTTTCTTGAAGCTTCTTTCTCTTGAAGCCAAGGACTTCTTAGTTTCTCACAAACCCTCATCGAGTCCGATCAGGCTTGGTTTCTTTCTGCGGTGGGGTAGGGAGGCGCCCACCCCTTCATCCAGCGGCTAGATCTGACTACCTCCCCAATGAATCTGGCCAGGCGTGTGCTATGACGAGGTAGGAAGATGCCCTGCCTCCCTCCGATGGCCAAATCCAGCTGTCTCCCGCCCGAATTTGATCAGGCTTGCTGTGGCGGAGCAGGGAGGTACGCCCGCGCCATCCTTTGGTAGCTAGATCTGACCGCCTCTTGGTCGGATCTTGCCAGGCATGTGCCACAGCGCAGGTGGGGCATGCCCCACCATTCTAATCCATTCAACACATTTAGATTAAGCTTAACTAGAATCCAAATTTTTTAATGATTTGAATTCAATTTTTGATTAAACTCGAACACGATTTAAATATAAGCAAATCTCATATTTGAATCATCATTTAATGACATATAAATTTTAATTATAATTATAATAAAAATCATTTCAAACAAATAGCAAGCATTTAGTTCTCTAAATACTTCTCCATCACCGATCTACCCAAAAAATAAGTTCATCAAAACCAACATCCTTGAGCAAATCAACAGGGCCAAAGAAGAAAAAGCAGGAATTAGATCTAAAGTAAGTCCCAACAGTTGTCAATGTTGAGGACAGACGAAGGGGGCAATCTTTGACGATAGCATCGGGATAGTGCTCGAAGAAGAAGAGAAAGCCGAAAAACACGAAACAAAATTCTAATAAAATTCTTGACCATCTTCTCCCACAACACCGAAAATATCATAATAATAACTCCATGCAATCATTAACTCTTGTCTTGAGATCATAATAACCGAGAAACTCATGAAATCAGCCAAAACACACGGTGCATTTCGTCTCAAAAAGAAGGCAACCAAAGGGCCAATTCTAGTTCTACCACAAACATTTCGTACTAGTCCATGCGGAGGAGGAAAGAATCGGCTCAAAAAGATGCTCGAATATGCCGAACCGGCTCAGCCGGTTACCGCGAGTCTGTACAGCACACCCTTTATGCACAGTGCTGAATAAAGGAAGGATGGCATATTTTTTCCTGTCAAATTACGAGGAATGCGAGCAAAAGAATCCCCAGATTGGCGCCAAACTGCCAATTCGAAAGATTCCCTGAGATCTTAACAAAATTTAATTGAATTTAGTTCTCCTGTCAATCAAAAGAAACCCATCCATTTCTTGAATCGAAACAATTCCATTCGACTCCAATGGTGGCACCGCCGCCCTTCTCCACCACCTCCCCCTACGACACCGCCATCACCTGCAGCCTCAGCACCGATCCCCCCTTCACCGATGCCGTGGAAAGCTTCTCCCTCGCTCGGCTCAGCGATGCCAGCCAAGAGTGCACCTCCTCGTCGTCTTCCTCCGCCGCCGGCTCTGCCGCGAAGCCGCACAAGGGCAACGACCCCCGGTGGGAGGCGGTGCGGGCGGTGAAAGCCAATTCAGGGTTCTTGGCTCTTAGTCATTTTCGGATTCTGAAGCCGCTGGGCGGCGGCGACATTGGGACCGTCCACTTGGCAGAGCTGGGGGGCACCGGAGCACGGTTCGCGGTGAAAGTGATGGACAAGAAAGTGCTCAGGGCGCGGCGGAAGCTGGCGCGGGCGCGGACTGAGAGGGAGATCCTGCAGGGACTGGATCATCCCTTCTTGCCGACGCTGTATGCGCATATTGAGACGGAGAGGATTTCTTGCTTGGTGATGGAGTTCTGTCCTGGCGGGGATTTGCATACGCTCCGGCAGCGGCAGCCAGGAAAGTGTTTCACGGAGAATGCCGCCAGGCAAGTGCTTCTTTGTTGCGTTTCTTGACGCAGAATAATTGTCTATTGGCGAATGTGTGGCTTACCAAGTGAGTAAATTTTGAGGAATGAGGTCTCTCTTCAGAACAATGAAATTTGAGACTAGATAAGTGCTCACATAGAATGTTTGATGCTTGGCATGTTTTATAAAGTTTTGGAAGAAGATTCACGATCACATTTTTGTTTAACTAAATGGATGGTGCAATTGCAGAGAATAATTGATTGTTTCAGTTGATCTATGTTTGTGTTTTTCTTAGTATTAGATTGAACCTATCAAAATTGGCTTATCAGATATGTGAATTATCTCCAATTTAGAAGCAGTCAAGTGTAAGTTGATCAGTCAAGCATGTTTTCTTAGGGGTGAAGTTTGCAAACTTTTGTCTTATCTGCCCGCTAAGTTTTCAGAAATTGAGGCTTTTATTTGCACAACGAAGTTTAAATGGTATACCCAATGAAACTTCCGAAGAAGTTTCAAGTTTATGTTTTGTTTCATAGGACTGATACTGTGATTGTAGCATGGGATTCAAAGAAGCGCATTGGTTTAAGGGGTTTTTTTTTTACCTTGCTTCTAGCTGGACATCTGGAATACTTGGAAGAACTAAAAGATACTTGTTGGAAATGTTGGATAAAGGTTAATACCACAAAAGAGTGATCAAATATTATAAATGATGTTGTTATTCTCATAAATTAGTGGCGATATGGACTTGTACTGCAGTCAATTGAGCAGGAAAGGGAAACAAGGTTCTTTCGGGAGAAAACAGAGTGGGGAGATTATCCAATACAGCTACAAAAAACTGAAATGTTCATGTGAAATTCTCATAGCAATGAATACTGATATGAAACATTTCAGTATTATTTCTATACAACTAAAAGTTTTTGGGAAAAATTTAAAATAGTCTCTGAAATAGCAGTTGTATATGAAGGTGACAAGCCATTTATTATTTTGGTGACATTATTTTTGTTCTGATATCTTTGGTATCTTCACAGAAACTTAGGGTGGGTATAAAATAAAACTACGTTAACTAATTTCTTTGAAACTAGGGTTGCTTTACTTTAAGGCTCCTTGCTTGCTTTGTCTCTAGATATAGGACATAAGAATCCTACAGCAGGATTAACTTCATTAACCATTAGTATTGTTTGCAAATGGTTGATGTATTTGCTTGTAGTTGTAGGTACACATTACACTTGTTATGTTAAGCATGATTTACTTGTGGGCTCATTAAGAAAATTATTAAGAAATGTAAATAAATCACTCTGCTATGAAGGATATTATTCTTCTCTGATTTGTAACTGAAATATGGAAGCTTTAGAAAGATTACATAAGAAATGTTTCAGGTATTCCTCAGTAGATCATGACAGAGTACTCGCCCAATTTCCTTATATTGAAAAACTATATAAAGTTCAAAAAAACAAAAAATCCTAACATATATGGATTGCATATAAAGTATCCAATGCTGTTTGGTGACTACCCATCCCTAGGCAGCTGCATTGCATTTTAAAACACAGTGAAATCATATGAGCCAAAAATGTTAATTTGTCAACCTTCTGAGCAGGGGTGATCATGTTCGAAAAAATTATTTTAAGCATTGGCACTTAAGGGAGCACCCATACATCTAGACCTTTATTTAGGCTTTAAGCCATCTGTATATTTATGCGTGAAGTGTGGAAGGATAGTACTTCCGTGATAAATGTCTGCACTGATTGTTTCTTGTCCAATGACTTTTGCTTCACATACAGTTATTATGATGAGAAGTTTAATAGGAAATTATCTATTATGCGGAGCAACCCAAGTCCATGTAACTGTCACAATTTCAATTGTGCATTCAATGATTTACCTGATGTTTCAAAGTTGAACCAGAATATAAGTACTCTGTTTCCTTCTATGAAGTGCTAATGTTAGAAACTTGGTCAAATTATGTGGTGCCACACTGTTTCCAATAGTTGTGTATAGGGCATGGAAGTGATGATTTAAGTTGGTAACTCAAATGGGTTCAAGGACTGGTATAAAATTATTCCTTCGTTGGACTTTTGCTCCATAGCTCAAGCCTAAAGTTCTGGGTATTGCTCTTTGAAGACCTCTCAAGTAGTTTTGTACTCCAGTGAATAAATACGATGGTTTTATGGTAGGTATCAGAGGTACGAGCTATTATCTTTGTCACTGAGAATTTGGTTAATATGAAGGTTCTACAGTTGATGTTGACGCCATTAAACTGAGCCAGTGAATTGGTTAATATGAAGTAACAAAGATAATAGCAAAATTATTATCCGCCTTTCATTTTAGGTTCTGACAGACAACTTTTCCAGGTTTTATGCAGCTGAAGTTCTGCTTGCACTGGAATACTTGCACATGCTGGGGATCGTCTACAGAGATCTTAAGCCTGAGAATGTGTTGGTTAGAGATGATGGTCATATCCTGCTCTCTGACTTCGATCTCTCATTAAGATGCACCGTCTCTCCAGTGGTAGTTGAATCCTCAAAACTAGATCTGAGCTCAAAGAACTCTGGATATTGTGTTCAGCCTTCTTGTGTTCAAGCCACCTTCACACAATCTTGTATGAAGCCAACATGTTTCTCTCCACGGCTCTTGATGCGTGGAGCAAAGAAAGACAAAAAGTTTAGTCCAACCAAGCCAAGGAACAATATTTCTAAGCAGGTGCTCCCACTGCCCGAGATTATAGCTGAACCTACAAATGCACGCTCAATGTCCTTTGTGGGAACTCATGAGTATCTTGCTCCTGAAATCATCAAGGGTGAAGGCCATGGAAGTGCTGTGGACTGGTGGACATTTGGGATATTTCTATATGAACTTCTCTTTGGCACGACGCCATTCAAAGGACCCATGAATCGCGCCACCTTGTTCAATGTGGTGGGAGAACCTCTCAAGTTCCCTGAAACTCCCACCATAAGCTTCGCCGCGAGGGACTTGATCAGTGGTTTGCTTGTGAAAGAGCCTCAGCAACGGCTTGCCTACAGGCGAGGCGCCACTGAGGTAAAACGGCATCCTTTCTTTCAGAGCGTGAATTGGGCTCTAATAAGGTGCACCACTCCGCCTGAGGTGCCGAAGCCATTTTTGAATGATCTTGTGGAAGGTAGAGGGGTTGAGGTAGTAGCTACTGGAAGTATAGTGGGGGTTGATGTGAAGCCTTCTTCGGACAAATATTTGGACATGGAATTCTTCTAATTTGGCTTCGTTCTATCACTGTTGTTTCTTTATTGCTATTTGGGAATTGAAATCGCAAATTTGAATCCAGGAATGACGATTCCAGATTATTTTGCTCATCGTACTCCAAAAAAGTTTGTGCAAATTATAAATCGACAGGGATTTCTTGATGCGTCGTGTTAGCTGCCAAGTCTGAGAGGTCCACATGAAAATGGAAGCCTGAGGTAACTTCAGTGTTTCGATACTGTTATGTTCTCAGCTAGTTTACACAGCTTCTATACACAAATATATAAGAATATTTGCAAACGCCTATTTACATTTTGTTGGTGTTGTCTGATTCCGTCCGTTGTTAATTATCATTGGAGGATTTTTTTAGAGAATTATCAAAAAATTTCTGAAAATTTTCAAAATTTTTGATCAATCCTTTAGATCTTCAAAATTTTTTTATCAATCTTTAAAAATTTCTACAATTTAAAATTAGCTCATGTAATAGTTAACTACTTAATGAAATGGTGAATTTATTACTATTTACAATTATTTTATCTTATATGTAACTATTTTACTTGATATATAATATTTTTATCGCCCATAAATATATATATATATAAGATAAAGTATTTATATATAATGTATGATATTTAGAATTTTTTATAAGTAATCACCTACTTTATTGTGAATTTATAGTAAATTATTTGCTTTATTGCTAATAGCAAAAAAACACTTGCCTTATAATATAAATTTACAAAAAATCATTTCGTTATAATATTTTATTTTCTTTCAATTTTATCAATTAAATTAAAATAAAAGATTAAATTATTTTTATTTGTTTTTATTGTGAATAATTGATTCATAATTATTAGACAATCGGTCTGATAAAACTAGATTTTAAATTTTTAATTTCATAAAATCGGTCAGTAGATGTCTCATAAAAACTGAAATAAGTTAAGTTTTTTTTTATATTAATTTAATATTTATTTAAACTACAATTAAACGAGAATAATTTGATTTTTTTATCTTAATTTTAATTAATAAAATTGAATTAAATAGAATATTTTTTAAATATTTTAATCGATGTGATTTTTGGTAAATTTATAATATAAGATGAGTATTTTTTGCTAACGACAATAAGGTAGGTAGTTTTTCACAAATTCGTAATAAAAGAGGTGATTATTTGTTAAAAACACTAATATTTATAAATAATGATAAACTCACACATTTATTCAAAAAATTAACTATTTTAGGAATTGATTTTGAATTTCATGAATTTTCAAAAACTGATAAGAAATTTTAAAAATATGAGAAGTTGATCAAGAATTTCAAAAAAATTTTGAAGTTATTTGCCAATTTTTCAAATTTTTTCACTTCATTGGATTTATTATTTGTGATTTCTTGTGCCTTATAATTGAAAGAACTTTCTTTTCTTACTCTTGTTTTTGGAAAAATTTTTACATTGGATTTTTCTTATGGAGTTAATTTATTTTTCATTTGGTTGTTTGATTAATTGTTGTCGTTATGATGCTCCTATAGTGATTCTGGGATGAGTGCAATTGGTATTATGAGTAGCTTATATGTTAAAATTTTAGTTCTATATTGGATAAGTATAAGATTAATTTGTACTTCATATATTGGGATAATACTTTTATTTTGATTTAGAAGATGGAGGAAAAGTAAGGAGGAAAGCTAAATTTGATAAATTTGATTTCAAATTTAGTAAATTAAATAATTATATATATAATTATTTAATTAGTCTAATAATAGCACTTTATACTTTGCACGTGCGTGTGTCTGTATAAAAAAGTATGATATAATTATTTTTTCTCCTATAAATGCATGACTTCATTGTCAAACAATACTACCTTTTTCCTACAATCTCTATTTTTCCTTTTCGTGTTTAGTCTTCAAGAATTTCTTTGGGAAACATTTAAAAATATTGTCATAATCCTACAGTAATAATTTTATCAATGGCGGTAATTAATTCCTTAAAGATAGTGATACTTTACACCTCAAAGACTTGTCAAATACTCACTATCGCAACAAGTTTAAGGAATTAATCATAATCAAGTCCAAGGCTGTTATAAGTCAGAAATTCGTGAAGATAGACAGATTTGATGGGACTAATTTTATACACTAGAAGGATAAGATATTATTTCTACTTATTGCTCTAAAAGTTTCCTATATACTAGATCCTAATGGCATATCTTTCACCACCAATTCCTAAAAATGATGAATAGAAGAAAATAGAAAGGACAAAACGTGAAGAAGATGAACTCTTATATAGAGGACTCATTCACAATAATTTGTCTGATTATTTTTACAATCTTTTCACTTCTGTCAAGTCTCCAAAGGAAATGTGGAAGACACTAGAATTCAAGTACAACAATGAGAAACAAGATGTAGATAAATTTATTATCATGAAGTACTTTGAGTTTATGATTGATAATGTTTCTGTGATGGATCAAGTACATGAATTATAAATCCTAGTCTCCAAATTGAAGGACTTGAAAGTGGTGGTTCCTGAATCATTATGAGTTGGAGAAATAATTGCCAAACTTCCTCCAAGTTGGAGGAATGATTGCCAAACTTTCTCTTGCATATTCAAAATCATCTTCGAATCAAAGAGGAAACCAATGCAAGTCAAGAAATTTGCAAATGATTTGCTTGCAATAAAAGTAAATTTTATTGAAAGGAATAAAAAGCCTGGTGGAGGAATCAAGAGAAAATATCCTAGGGCAAATGGTTCAAGTTTTGGAAATGAAGATTCTAGAAAATCAAAGAAAGGAAAGGCCTGCTATAATTGTGGAAAGAAAGGTCAATACAAGTGAGAACATAGATTTCTCAAGAGGCATAAATGTAAAGGCCATGATAATACTCAGAATTCTAATAAGAAAAATCTGGCAAAACAACAAAAACCAAAAGTTCTAGCAGCAATAGTGTTCTATTTATATATTGGGATGATCACAAAACTTTATATGGCTATAGTCTCCAGGTCCAATTATTGGTGTTATGACCCATGTGCTACTGTCCATGTGTGCAACAATAAGTCACAATTCAAAGACTGTAAATATTAATAATGGACATGAAGTTCTGATGGAAAATTATGCTTGTGCAAAAGTCATGGACAAGTACAGTGTGGAGTTACAATTCACTTCTGAAAAAAGACTTTTGTTGGTCAATGTGCTGCATGTTCCTGACAAAATTATTCTATCAAAGAATGGACTGTTTATGGGAAAGAGTTATTCATGTGATGACATGTTTTAAACTAAGTATTAATAATAATAAAGTGAATACTTTTACTTACATTGTTGAGTTATCTTTATCATTATGATATGATTGTTTGGCTCATATAAGTTACAAATCTTTAAAGTTTATGGGTAAACATGGTTTCATTTCTTATAATCATGAAAATAAGCAAACGTATGAAATATGCATTCAAGTAAAAATAACTAAGAAGCTTTTTCCTAAAATTGAAAGATTTTCAGATTTATTAGAGCTTATTCATTCTGATATAAGTATACTAAATAGTATGTCAAATAGAGGTGGTAATAAATATTTTATAACATTGATTGATGATTTTTCAAAGTTTACATACCTGTATTTGTTGTAAACTAAGGATCAAGTCATTGATATGTTTATAGTATATAAATCTAAGGTCGAAAATCAAAAGATAAGAAAATTAAAGTTCTAAGGAGTGATAGAGATGGTGAGTATTTTTCCATAGAATTTTCTTCATTTTGTGAAGAACATGAAATTGTACCTCAAACAAGTGCTCCATACACCCCACAACAAAATGGGTTGGCAAAAAGAAAAAATAGGATGTTGGTTGATATGGTTAATGCCATGCTTATGAATGCAAAATTACCAACAAACTTATGGGGAGAAGCCCTGCTCAATGCCTATAATTTACACAATAGAATTCCCTCTAGAAAAGTAAAGGTTTCTCAATATGATTTTTGGAAGAATAAAAAAATCATACCTAAGTTATCTTAGAGTTTGGGGTTGCTTATCCTTTTGTAGAGTTCCAGATCCTAAAAGAGTTTAGTTGAGACTAAGAGCATTGAAAGGTGTTTTTGTAGGCTATGTAGGAAATTCTAAAGCCTATAGAATATTAGACTTGGGTTCAAATGTACTTGTTGAATCAAGGGACATTAATTTTTATAGAAAACAAATTCCAAAATAATTTTCATTAACATCCAAATGATTCCAATTTGGTTAATGAACCTACTAATATTTCTAATTCTATAGTTGATGGTCTTAGTTCTAGCAACAAAAGAAAAGTCCTTGATTCTCTTATTAAAGTTAAGAGATGTCAAAAAGCTAGGAAAGAAAAGACTTTGCATCCATATTGTTTTCCTTGTTAAAAGATATAGGTCTACAATACTCAATAAGATACGAATCTCTTTGAATGTGGAATATAATCTTAAAACAATGGATTCGTTACTATGTAATAAAACATGGATCATTATTGATTTGCCTCTTGGCTCAAAACCAATTGGATGTAATTGGGTCTTTCGAAGGAAATATGACATTGATGGATCACTACAAACCTTTAAAACTAGGCTGGTAGCAAAAGGCTTCAAACAAAAAGAGAGAATAGACTATTTTGGTACCTATGCTCTTGTCACTAAAGTAACATCTATTAGAGTACTTTTTGCATTGACATTAATATAGAATTTATTCGTACATGAAATGGATGTCAAAATAGCCTTCTTGAATAGAGATTTAGACAAAGCAGTTTACATGTAGTAACCTGAGGGTTTTGTTCTACTAGGAAATGAGAAGAAAGTTTGCAAATTAATCAAATCACTTTATGGTTTAAAGTAGGCTATAAAACAATAGCATGAGAAGTTTGATTCTATAATTTTTTACTATAGTTTTAAGCATAATTATGCTAACAAATGTATTTATTCTAAATTTATAGAAAATTATGATGTGATAATTTACTTGATGTAGACGATATGTTCATCATTGGAACTAATATGGATAGTGTCAATGATATAAAGAAGTATCTATGCTCTCAGTTCAAAATGAAAATTTAGATAAGTTAAATATTATCTTGGGCATCAAAGTTAAAGAGCATAGTGGGGGTTTTGCTCTTCGTCAATCCCACTATATTGAGAAAATATTAAATAAATTTAAATATTTGAATGTCAAAGAAGTAAATACTCCATATGATGTTTCTTTTAAATTAGTTGAAAATTATGGTAGCGCAATAGTTCAAATTGAATATGCATGCGCAATTGGTAGTTTAATGCATGCAATGCACTGCATAAGACTAGACATTGCTTTTTAAGTGTGTAAATTATTGAGATTTACTAGTAATCCTAGTATTGAGTATTGGAAAGCAATTGAAAGGATACTTGGGTACTAAAAAGAGGACTATAAATTTTGGATTATTTTATAATAATTTTTTAGCAAACTAGAGGGTTATTCTGATGCTAGTTGGATAATTAGTGCAAATTATAATAAATCACCCTCTAGATGGGTATTTACCTTAGGAGGAGGAGTAGTTTTTTGGGCATTAAAGAATCGAACATATATAACTTATTCTTTTATAAAATCTAAATTTATAGATCTTGCTACAATTAGGTAAGGAAGCAAAATGGCTGGGAAATTTACTTTTAGATATAAAATTATGGACACAATTGATGCTAGCTATTTTTTAACAATGTAATAGTCAAGCAACCATGTCTAGAGTATTCAATAAGATATACAATAAAAGTTCTAAACACATTAGCCTAAGGCATAAGTATTATTTGAGGTAATTTTCGCTAAAATCAAATTTTGATTGAAATATGATCATAATTTAAACTTAAATGCCACTAAACTATGACTCAAATGTGAATCTCTGTTAGATTTGGATCACGGTCAAATTAGATGAAAAATTAAACTCAATTTGGATTTGAATTATTGAGGAATTCGAGCTCAAGCCAAAATGAGCTGGTGGGTCGAACATTTAGATCAAAATTGGGTTCAAAATTCAACAATTATTTGAACCCAAATGAAACATACAAAGTCTTTGCAAATAGATCCCTAGACTAATACATTTTACAAATAGGCCCCTATCCAAAATTTTCTTACAAAAAGACCTTGAAACTTTTAAATTTTCATAAATAGGTCTTTTTTACAAAAAACCCCCAAAACCTATAAAATTACTTCTTAGTCCAAATTTTCTTGAAAATTTGCAAATACTTTCCTAAAAATTAATATTCAAACATGGTACAAATCTTGAATCTTTCATCAGTAAAATAAATCCCAATAAATGGGATTACACACCAATCACAAAAAATTTGAAAATTCAATCCAATTACAAATCACAATTCAATGACATACCAAAATTGAGCTCATCAAAGTTTTGACTCCAAATCTTATTGAAGCCTATAAAATTGACGAGAACCAAAAGCAAAAACAAAGAAAATGAGAGAGATCAGAATACAAAGAAGAATTAGGATAAAGAGAAATCAAGAGAAAGAGGATCATTCAAAAGGGTCATTATACTTAGCTTCATTTTCTCTCTTCCTCCACTTCCTCCACTTCCTCCCTTTCTATTTGCATTGTTTTGCCTTCAAGGGACTCTCAAGCACCTCACTTGTTCTATTGTCATTGCTACCCTTGTATCACATCCCATGTGTCACTCTCTTCAGCCTTCCCTGCCCTTTACTGCTAGCTGCTCGTGAAGAAGCCCGCACCAAGCTATTCCTTGCCACTATCTTGCTTCTGGGTGCAGTCTCGCTGGTGTGCACACATATTGGGATTCACAGCAGAAGATTCATGAATCACCTTATTCTCAAACAACACAAGAAACGAGAAATAATACGATATAAAAGAAAATAATAAGATAAGACTGCGAGAGATTCATTATCAAAAGAGGCTTTACAAGAGTTTATAAAAAAGACTGCACTCTTTCTTACTCAACTAAACTTTTTCACCAAGTCTCGAGAATGTCTCCACCTTTAGAGAGAATCTCCAAGAGAACACCATGAGGAACCACCATGAGAGACCACCGAGAAGCACTCAAAAGACCCACACATTAGAGTCGACACTCTCTCTTTTTCTCTTCTCTCTATTCTCTCTATTCTTCTCTCTCTATTTCTCTCTAGTTCAACCTTAATACTATATCACACATAAACTCTATATATTATAGTATATTTATAGATCCGTATTGAGTCTGAGTTTCACTATAATTTTAACTCCTAATATTACAAATCAATCATAAGCCTGAATTAAACTTTGGATTCCTAATTTAACTCAAACTCTAATACGAGTTCGAGACACCCAAAACTCAACAATCTCCACCTTGGCTTGAACTCGGGCGTGCTATCAGAACTCCACCTGCAATAGTATTTCCTACTAATCGATAAATATTATCGTACTTATTTCCTTTCATCAAGATTCTAATACCGTGTATCACCTTCATGACTCCATCTCTCGCAGTCTTTTAAGTCCAGTACACCAAGAGAAATTAGATTCTTTTGCATTTTGGGGACATGTCTCACCCCAGTAAGAGTACGAATTGCTCTATCAAACATTTGGATTTGGACTATTCCCACACCGGCGATTTCAGAGGTCAAATTATCGCCCAACCAAATAGTACCTCTTTTTTATTCTCCTGATAAGAAGTAAACCAATCCTTCCTAAAGCAAATATGGTAAGAACTATCAGAATCTAAAATCCACTCACTAGGAGTGCCGATTTCTGAGGATACTGCAAGAACATCTCCGTTCGCACTATTCTCAGAAGTATCATCTGCTTTTGTCATTGCCATATTGGAAGACTCTATCTTCCCACATCAGTGCAATGTCATCTAATGTGGTCATACTTCTTATATGAATAACATTGTATTTTCGCCTTAAATTTTGATTTGGACCGTTGCTTGCCTTCTCCACGTTCTTTTAATCTTTCTCTTTCATGAGCCACCAATCCTTCACCAAACTCCATATTAATATTGAAGTTTCTCCTTTTCTCATTAGAAAGAAGACTAGCTGTCACATCTTCTATCTTGATAGTTTCTTTGCCATAAAGAATTATAATCATAATATGATCATACGAAGCAGAAAGAGACATCAGGAGAATCAACGTCTTATCGTTATCTTCAAACTTCACATCAAGTTTTAGCAAATCATTGATAATCTTATTGAAGGTATTCAGGTGATGTAATATAGTTGTACCTTCCCTCATACGTAGTTCGTATAATTGTTATTTCAAGTAGAACTTGTTCGTGAGGCTTTTTGACATGTACAACTTCTCGAATTTTATCCAGATGTCCATCGTCGTCTCTTCGTCAATGACATTGTACAAAACTTCATCAGTCAGGCTTAGAATAATTAAATTCAATGTCTTCTAATTTATCTCCTCCTAGTATTCATTGCTTATTTTAGCCGATCTCTTTTCTTTTCCCTCTAACGTCTTTTGCAGATCTTGATAAGTAAGAACCGCCTTCATCTTCTTTGTCATAAAGTAAAATTTATCTTGCCATCAAACTTCTCCACCTCAAGTAAGGATTTTGTCATCTTGGTTGTTTGTTCTTAAGCTCTGATACTAATTATTGGGATTAGTAGTAGAAGATTCATGAATCATCTTATTCTCAAATATCACAAGAAACGAGAAGTAATGTAAGATAAAAAAAAATAACAAGATAAGACAGCAAGGGATCCACTATCAAAAGAGGCTTTACAAGAGTTTATAAGAAAAACTGCACTCTTTCTTACTTAACTAAACTCTTTCACCAAGTCTCGACAATGTCTCCACCTTCAAAAATAATCTCCAAGAGAACACCACGAGGAACCACTACGAGAGACCACTGAGAAGCACTAGAAAGACCCACACACTAGAGTCAATACTCTTTCTCTTTCTCTTCTCTTTATTCTCTCTATTCCCCTCTCTTTATTTCTCTCTAGTTCAACCTCAATACTATATCACACATAAACTCTATATATTATAGCATATTTATAAACCCTTATTGAGTCTGAGTTTTACTATAATTATAATTTCTAATATTACAAGTCAATCATAAGTCTAAATTCAACTTTGAATTCCTACTTTAACTCAAACTCTAATACGAGTTTGAGACACCCAAAACTCAACACATACAAGCGTCGTGTGCTCCACCACAACCATCCCAGCCCCTCTCTAATCTCACACTACCCCTCCTCCTCCTCCTCTCCCTCCCCCCTCCCCCACCTCCCCCCCCCCCCCCCCCCCCCCCAACCCAATAAACATCATTGTCGTTGCCACCAAACCACCCTGCTTCGGCGTACCTCCTATCTTCATGCCCACCTGCACCGCTCTGTCGCTCCTTGAACCGAAGCATTATCCACCACATAACCATCTTGTGCCAAAGCAATTGCTTGGAGTCCTCTATCACAAAGCTTGTCACCGCCTGGATTACATCCCAACTGCCTTCTGTGGCTACCAATTACTGAGTACAGCAGGATCCGGCCAAAATCTAAAGCGATAAAGTCAAGGGGCTCTGGTCAAGTGAGAAGAAGCAAAGCACGAGCTTGAGGAAGAAGTAGGAAAGAAGAAGTAAGGAGAGGGAAATAAAAGAGAAGGAGCTAAAAAAAAAGTGTTGTTGCTAAAAAAAAAAGTCTAGCCTTGATTTTTGCACCATCACTAGTGATTTTCGGCTAGTCCGCAGACTCACTGAATGTCTAATAGGACTAAGACCAGTCTATGAGTTTGTCGAATGTCTAATTAGACTAAGGCTAACTCACGAGCTCGTCGAATGTCTAATTAAATTATGACCAGCTTGCAAGTTCACCGAACATCTATTCGAGTTTTAAATTTTGAATTGAATCAAATCAAAGTTAATCCAAATCAAGTTTTGAGCATTGAGTTGAATCAAATCAGACTCCAATCAAAGTTATATTTTGAACATTGAATTGAATCAAATCAAACTTGATCCAAATCAAATTTTGAACATTGAATTGAATCAAATCAGACTCAAATTGAAGTCGAGTTCTGAAGTGAATCAAATTAAACTTGATTTAAATCAAGATTTGAACATTAAATTAAATCAAATTAGATTCAAATCAAAATTTAGTTTTTAATATTGAATTAAATTTAAGTTGGATCTAATTGAACTCAAACCCAAATCAAAATTAGTTCGAATAGAATTAAATACGGTTAAACTGAGCCCTACTGAGAGCACTACAAAGGCCTTTGATAGCACTTCAAGGTTTCACGCAGCTCCACAAATAATGGGTAATGCCACTTCAAAATCATAAAATTAACACCTACACCTCTTTGGATAGGGGTATTTACCTACAACCCCTTGAGATTTATCTTATTTTCCAAAAACCTTCCGAGATTTCAATTATTACCTACATCCTCATTCTTTTGAAATTTATTACCTACAATCCCTTGAATGTTATTTAATCAAAATTTTTTCAAAAATTTCACTTTTACCCTTCGAAATTTTATAATTAAACTCTTAAAAAATTTAACTTCTGACCTTCCACTCTTTCCCCCAAATATTCACAAATAAACCCATTGAATATTTTTATTATAAAAAAGTTCAAATGTTAATATCAAATAAAAATTTATGAAAAGGGCATTACATATTTTAAAAAAAACTATAAATAAGTCCTATATAAGAAATTAAATTATAAATTTAATATTTATATATTTACAAATAAGCCCCTTGAATATTTTTATTGATAAATAAGTCCAAATGTTAATATTTTCAAATGAAAATTTATAAAAAAAGGACATATTTTAAATATTTTACAAATAAACATATATAAAAAATTAAATTATAAATTTAATATTTATACATTTATAAATAAGCCCCTTGAATATTTTTATTTATAAATAAGTCCAAACATTATAAGATTTTAATTAAAATTTTACAAAAAAAGAGTTGAAGGTATTAAAACTTAAAATTTTAAAATACAATTTAGTATTTGTACATTTATAAATAAACCCCTCAAATATTTTAATTTATAAATAAGTCTAAATTTTATCAATTTTTTAATAAAATTTCACAATATGAAAGTTTTAAAAAATTAAAATTTTAAATTACAAGTTTAATATTTGTAGATTTACAAATAGACCCTTTAAATATTTTTATTTATAAATAAATCCAAAATTTTATCATTTTAAAATAAAATTGTATAAAAACACGTTGTAGATTTTAAAACTTAAAATTACAAATTACAAATTGAATATTATACACTAACAAGATAGACCCCTTGATATTTTTTATAATTTATAAATAATCCAAAATTTTCTTATTTTCTAAATAAAATTTTATAAAAAAAGATAATGAAGGTTTGTAAACTTAAAATTTAACTTACAAGTTTAATATTCGTACAGTGATAAATAGACCCATTGAATATTTTTATTTATAAATAAGTCCAAATTTCATCATTTTTAAAATAAAATTTTATAAAAAAGACATTGAAGGTTTTTTAACTTAAAAGTTGAAATTACAAATTTAGTATTTGTACATTTACAAATAGACCCCTAGAATATTTTTATTTATAAATAAGTCCAAACTTTATCATTTTTAAAATAAAATTTTATAAAAAAATATTGAAGATTTTTAAACTTAAAATTTAATATTTGTATATTGACAAATAGACCCCTTGAATATTTTTATCTATAAATAATTCCAAACATTATCATGTTTAAAATAAAATTTTATAAAAAAGATATTAAAAGGTTTAAAACTTAGAATTTTAAATTATAAGTTTAATATTTATATATTTACAAATAGATCTCTTGAATACTTTTATTGATAAATAGGTCCAAATTTTTTACTTTCAAGCAGGCTCATAGACTGACCTTGAGTCATTTTTTACTTTCAAACAAGCTCGCAAACTGGTCTTTAGTCAATTAGACTTTTAGGCAATCCCGCAAACTAACCTTTAGTTAATTTAGACTTTGAAATGAGCCCGCAGACCAGTCTTTAGCTCGTATTGATTTTTGTGCAAGCCCATGGATTGACCCTTAGTTGAATTGACTTTCGGACAAGCTTGTAAGATAGCTCTTGGTCAAAATAAATTTCAAACAAGCTCACAGGCCAGCCCTTGGTCAAAATATCATTTGGACAAGCCCACATATTGGCTCTATGGCAAAATTGACTCTCAAGTGAGCCCATTGAGTCAAAAATTAGTTTTTGGATGAGTCTGCAGATTGGCTATTGGTCAAAATGCTTTTGGATAAGACCGTGGGCTTACCTTGAGATAAAAATTGGATTTCGAGTGAGCCCATAGACTAGCTTTAGACTAGTTGACTTTCAAACAAACTGGCACACTGGTTCTTGGTCAGAATGACTTTTGGGCAAGTCTGCAACCTGACCTTAGGTCAATTGCAGAGACCACATATAATGAGGCAGGAAACATTTTTTTCTTTTTTATTTTTCTCCTCTTATTTTTTTCTTCGTTTTTCTCTCTTCTTCTTTGTCTTCTTCCTTTTCTTTCTTCTTTTTTTAATTCTTTTTCCCCCACGTGGGCTAGCAGCAATAATTTTTTATTTTTTTTTACTTTTTCTTTTTCTTTCATCTTTTTCTCCCTTTCTTTCTTTTCTTCTCTTCTTCTTCTTCCTCCATGGCCACTACTCACCATTGAGACCTTCCTCTTTGCTTGGGCACCTAGGGTAAAGGGGCAAGCAGCTACCAAAGTTGTCATTGTTGATGCAGGCAATGTCAAGTTCTATTATAATGTCAAGTGTGATGAATTAGTCCCACATCAGATATTGGATAGATAGAGTCTAATATATATAGTGAAAAAGATCCATGTCCCATGAGCTTAAACTTTTCGGATCGTTTAGTGTCCGGCTCACTATATGGATTTGCTTTGACACTCTTGCGACTCTCAAACAAGTAGTATCGGAGCTTCAAGTTTGAAACTGTGCAAACTCTTAAAACCAAAATTACCTTGATAATGTGATTGAATTGAGTCACATGTTAGTCTCTCTCCGTTAGTATGGGTCAGACGGCGGAACTGGTCGAGTAAAAGAGTTCTTGATTAAGAGTGTTAAATTGATGTGGTCAAATCATACTTGAAAAGGGAGATTTTTATAATGTCAGGTGTGATGAATTAATCCGATATCGGATATTGGATAGATAGAGTCCAATATATATAGTGAAAAAGACCCATGTCCCATGAGTTTAAGCTTTTCGGATGGTTTGGTGTCCGGCTCACTATATAGATTTGGTTTGACACTCTTGCGACTCTCAAACAAGTAGTATCAGAGATTCAGGTTCGAAACTATACAAACTCTTAAGACCAAAATTATCGTGATAATGTGATTGAATTGAGTCGCATGTTAGTCTCTCTCCGTTAGTATGGGTCAGATGGTAGAACTAGTTGAGTAAAAGAGTTCTTGATTAAGAGTGTTAAATTGATGTGGTCAAATCATACTTGAAGAGAGAGATTGTTATAATGTCAGGTGTGATGAATTAATCCGATATCGGATATTGGATAGATAGAGTCCAATATATATAGTGAAAAAGGCTCGTGTCCTATGAGTTTAAGCTTTTCGGATGGTTTGGTGTTCGGCTCACTATATGGATTTTGTTTGACACTCTTGCGACTCTCCAACAAGCGGTATCGGAGCTTCAGGTTTGAAGCTATGCAAACTCTTAAGACCAAAATTATTGTGATAATGCGACTGAATTAAGTCGCATGTTAGTCTCTCTCTGTTAGTATGGGTCAGATGGTAAAACTGGTCAAGTAAAAGAGTTCTTGATTAAGAGTGTTAAATTAATATGGTCAAATCATACCTGAAGGGGGAGATTATTATAATGTCATGTGTGGTGAATTAGTTCCACATCTGATATTAGATAGATAGAGTCTAATATATATAGTGAAAAAGGCCCTTGTCCCATGAGCTTAAACTTTTCAGATGGTTTAGTATCTGGCTCACTATATGGATTTGGTTTGACACTCTTGTGACTCCCTAATAAGGTTTGTGGTGGGAGAACTCCTCTAGGATCTCATCGACGGTGATGTGCGGTGAAGGGTGAAACTTCTTGGCAAGTGGGTTGTCATTGTTGGCCACGTGGGTATTGGGCATGTGGGGCTAAAGGCCTTCCACTATATCTCATGGCCGGATTTGGCCAAATTTGGCTGAATTAGCCCTTTCCCGATAGTAGCAACAATGGAGGGAGGGTAGAGTGAGGATGTAGTGATGGAGATGGACGATAGGCTGGTGCATGGGAAGGGATGGAGCTATGAGTAGCCATGGTAGTGATGGAGCTTGCAAAAATGATAGAGCGAGGGAGAGGGGCAAGGTGGAGTTTCGGTAGCAGGTACCTGGACAAGAGACAAAGGAAGAGTAAAAATAAAATGAAGAAGAAAAGAGGAAGGATAAGAACCCTATTTCTCTTGCTTTTCTCTTTTGTTTTGCTCTCTAATTTTGTAGTTGAACTCCTCCTTCACAATGCCCTCTTGATCTCCTTTTTTTTCTTTTCAGGGTCTATCCACCTCTTCTCTTTTTCTTTTTGATGTTGACAAGGCTTATATAGGGCTTGGAGAGATTGAGTTAGATTGCATACTAATCTCTTTTATTTGAAATTTTGAATCATGAATGTGTTGTTAATGGATATGGATAAGTTTATTTTTAGATTAAAAGGTGTGTTTGGATTGGATGAGGATGTGTTTATATGTTGTAAATGAGAAAATTTTGAAAATTCTATTCACCTGAGATATTAAATTTTTAAAGGTTTATTTGTAAATTTTTCAAAAAGTTTGGACCAAATTTTGATTTTGTGAAATTCAGGGGCCTTTTTGCAAAAAGAATTTTTTTTGAATTGGCTCATTAGACAACCAATTTTTTCTAATCTAACCTCGCACCGAATGACCAGTTGAGGAATAATTGACCAATAGAGAGCTACTAAAATTGATTCATCAAAACCAATCGACCAACAAAGAAGTTCTGCCAGACTTATCAAAAGTGGATGACTGATTTACCAAACGGTCGACTGGTTCAACACATTTGAGTCATCTTTTCGTGCAGTATAAGTTTTTATTTTGACTAAAATTTTTATTAGATTTAATTTTCACTAAAATTGACTCAAACACTAATGAGAAGACTTGCTCTGAAATGTTGATGGCGATGAAGACTTGATAGTTTTTAGGGGAGGCGTGGGGTTATTTATATAGGCATAGTATCAGATTTTTTGGACAATTAATGTGAGACAAATAAAATTGGGCTGATTAGATTTAAATCAATGATGTAGATTTGCAAGAGAATTAGAGTCTTGGATGATCAAAGTAATTTATTGGAGTTTGGCTTCTGTTCATGATTTATTGGATGAACTGTTGGATGAGTTGAAGTTGGTGGAAGATCGATGGTTGAGATCGTATCTCATGAGAGTTGGCTGGAGTTAAATTTCTAGATTGCGTAGGGTTGAGATTCTATTAGGGTTTAAGATAGTGGGAGATAGAGAACTAGCCTGAAAAGTCAGCAAAACGTTGAAGAGATAGTGGGTTCCACATGAAAAGTCAGCATGCTAGCAAGCTAGCAAGCTTTCTACTCCTATCCTGTGGAATAGGCCACCGGCATGTTCCCTTTTTGGGTGAAGGGCTTGGCCGAGTTAATTGGAGAAAGAAATTGGAGTAGATCAGCCAGGGTTTTGGACTGCAAATACAAGATTTTTGAACAATGCTTTTTCAGATCAAAGTTAGAAATTTAAACAGCTATTTCTAGCTTGAATCAACAGGAACGCTTCAATTTTCAGCCGCTTATGGGAAATTTCAGTCCATGAAAGATAAAAGTTTTAGCTCAAATCACTACAACACAAACATTAATAGTGGAGCTAATCTAACACTGTTAAAATACCAATTAGAGCCAGCATAATTTTACTAGTGCTGCTTTGAGGTGCTGAAGAAGCACTTCCAAATGTTTAGGGCAGAACTTTATGCAGCGCAAATAAAATGCCGAAAACATATATCTTTCCTAACGCTAAATTCGAAAGCAATGGTAAAAAATTGCATTATAGCTACGCTATGAAAATAGCACCGTATTGATTTTATGCAATGGCAGTGCTAAATTGAGCACTGCTAAAGCTTTGCGTTGCCATTTTATAAAATCAGTAGCAGCGCTATTCCTTAGCTCCACCATGGTTGATACAATGGTGGCATTTTTTTTGTTAGTGCCACTATTATTTTAATCTTTTACAACACTTGTTTGTTAGTACCGGCAAAGTCCTAGAATCTAGTTTTTACAATTAATTAGAAGCTATTTCCTGAAAATAGTTAAATAAAGTAAATAAAAATTGAAATTACATAAAATCTGATTAAAAGAACTCAAATTGCATGCACGAAACTTATTTACAACTCCAAATATAATCGATACATCTCAAAATATTTGAAAATAATACTAAGTTTTAAACATAAGACATCCAAAGAAAATGAAAGATTATCAATCCACTTGATCTGCTCCCAATCACTAGCTCACAGATGTATAGGTTTAAATGCAAACATTCAAAAATTAATAATTTGGATAAGCAAGAAGTTCATATAATTCTATAAACCAATAAAATATAAGAATCTAACTAGATAGAAGTAAATCTATAAAAATGCAATAACAATAACATATGTAATTAAATAGTGTCTACATCCATGTTCGAATCTCCACCCATGTGCCCATGCTCTTGCTCGTTCTCCTCCCTGTGCTTGTGCTCATTCTCTTGCCTATGTTCATGCTTATATTCATGCTCAAATTTCCACCCCCGTGCTCATGCTTGTGCTTGTGCTCGTATCTATTCCTAGGTCCCCATCCCCCCCACCTAAGTCCCCAACCCCATGTTAGTATTCTTGCCCAAGTTCCTAACCCCGCAACTAAGATCCCACCCCTGGACCCATGCTCATGCTTGTGTCTATGCCCAAGTCCCCACCCACACACCTAAGTCCCCACACCACACCCAGGTCCACCCACCCCCACCCCCCCAAATGCTCATGCCCATGTCCATATGCCAAAGTCTCACGAGATATGGGATTTGTGAAGAGGATCGTAAAACTCAAGGTTTCATATTCGATCACTAGAGAGGAAGAGAAAAACTCCCCAACGATTAGCCTGCCTCACCGAAGAGGAACCTAATTCATCAGAAAGGAAGAGGACGAGGACCGAGGTTTAACTGTGTATTTAATGGTGTGAGTAGTTCACTAGAAAAGGATGGGATCAGGTTTTTAAGGAACTCAATGCCGGTTCTAACATATTAGCACCAATAAAATATGAACATAGGTGGTGATAACTTACTACTTGTTAGTGGTGCTAGATTTAGCATCACTAATATCATACTACTGGTAGCACTCTATCTAGCACTGGATAGTTAGTGCTGCTAGTGCCTTGAATTGTTGTAGTGAATGTCAAGAATTTTTGGGCTTGTGTTGGCAAAAAATGGGTTGGCTCTAGGCTACACAATGAGGCTCAAAGGGCTGTAAGGAGGATATCTACATGCTGATACAAGAGCTAAAGGAATTATGAGAAACAAATATACCGACATATGATCTAAGCACAAAAAATAGATATTATAGGTGCATGCAACACTGATATGGATAATTAATGATTTTCATACATATATACATATCTCTCAAATATAATATAAGAGGTCAAAAGGCTTGTCCTGTGTGTGAGAAGAACATGTAGTCTAAATGGTTGAAATATAGACAAAAGTTTTGTTATATGTGTCAACATCAATTTCTACTTGTTAATAATAATTTTCAGCTTTTTAAGGCTTCACTCAATGGAACATGCGAGTATGACCTTCCTCCCTTTGGAAATCCAAAGCATATGCACTAAATGAAATAGAAACACATAAACAGTTATTCTCATCCAAGGAGAGGAAAAGAAGCAAATGAAATATGGATGGTAGGTTGAAGGTCAAGAGCAAATAGAAGAATAAAATGTCTTCTTTCATTTACCATATTAGAACAATTGCATATTTGGCATAATCTTAATATCATGCACATTGAGAAAAATTTCCTCAAGAGTATGATATGGACCTTGTTGGAAACTTTGAATAGGTCAAAGGATAATTTGAAGGCATCCCTGGATCTTATGGACATTAGAATTAGGTAGGCACTTCATCCACAAGAAAGGGGCACTAAATTATATTTGCCTCATGCTTCATTCACAATGAGCAAACAAGAGGAGAATATCTTCCTAGGTGTCTTTAAAAAATGTGAAGTTGTCTAATGGTTATGCATCAAATATTTCTAGATATATGAATATGAAGGATAAGATCATCTTTGGTTTAAAGAGTCAGGATTGCCACATATTAATGTAACAATTGCTTCTCAGTTGTTTGCCCAAGAATATGGCTAAAGCACTAATTGAAATAAGCAGTATCTTTTGGTAGTTGTATGCCAAAGTGGCCTGGCCATATGACTTCAAAGCTTTTCCATCTAGGCTCACCGTAACTCTTTGCCAACTAGAATGGATTTCCCCTCTTCCTTCTTCAATATCATAGAATATTTACCTATCCATCTAGCCAAAGTAACAACAATTATTGGGCCAATGCAATATATTTCAATGTATCTCTTTAAGAGGTGAAAATAGATAATCTCATAATCCTCTACATAATATTCCTTTGTAGCATGTAATCATATTAATGGAAGTCTTTTAAAATAGATATTTGTTGAAGCTAAAGGACTATGTGTGGAATCAAACTCCTTCAAAAGGTTCTATAATAGAATAGTATTTGATAGAAGAATGCATTTCATTTTCTACAATGTATATGAATGACTTCCACTCAAACTTCAATTCGCATTCTTGAAATCATGAAGGTGATTCTAAAGGTAGTGTTCACCATCCAATTGGGACATCAGAAGAGCTCAATATCTGGGTGAGGTTTAATGGGCACAAGCAGACCAATATGTGCTATTCATTTGAACATTGTTGATGCCTTACACGAGTAAGCAGCTAATTAACTCAAGGAGAATTTATCCCATCATAACTTATTTGCTTATTCAATAATGAGTATAAATTTGCCTTGTAGGGAATACCTTAGATGAATTAAGGTTGATAAACGGTAACGGGTGAAAAGTTTAAATGTGACAAGATTCATAATTACATGTTTAACAAGTGTTTTAGAGATGATGTAAGCATGGATAAAACATACTATACAATTTTTGATATATGGTATAACCCAATAAACTAATAATTTGGTTATCGTAGTGGTAGGTGGCTACTCTAGAGAGAACCAATAAGGCTAAAGATATACCCAACGTGATCTTATTGCTAGCTATCAAGCCTAACAAATAGGGAAGAATATTTTTAGGATATATTGTAAATGATTTCAAGTTCCATACTAAGCGGCATGAGATGAGCTGGTGTACTCAGAAAGTGGTGTGACTTTGAAGACAATTATAAAAAGCTTCGCAAGCAAAAAGGATATAAACTGCACATCAAAAGATGTTGCATTTTATAAAATTTTGACAGATATTATTGAGCTTTGGTATAGTAGTAAAATTAGGTTTGTCAACCTCGTCAAGTATTTTACATGCAAGATTTGTTGAATTGCAATTGGCATATAGTTGTCGAGATGATTCCAAGGGAGTATGTACATTCAATAATGCATCAGGTGTTGATAATGGCAAAGAACCAATGGATGAGTCATGCACCAGTCAACAACTAGATAATTTTGATATCGGATGTTCACAACTCGATATTGATAGACTAATAATAGATGCATCCTATATCAATCCAGAGTAGCTACCAATTGAAGAAAATGAAGAGTATGAACTCATGAGTGGCAAATCTAAAACTGAAGAGGAAGATTTTTCTTCAAACAACCATGATGATGGTGATTCTGACAATGATGATTTCATGCTTGACAAAGAAGATAGATAATTGTGATTGCTCTAATTTCTTTTCATCAAGGAAAATTACAGCTTTATCTATTCAAAATACTACACTTTTCTAATTTACAAAACCAACTATGATGCATGTTATTACTTGATTATTATGTTGACAAATTTGATTTCATTATACTGCACATGCTTGTTTTTTTTTCCTACTTCTTAACATTCTCCACCACATTTGCTACCCTCCACATTTCAAAGTAAATTTATTTGTTTTTATTTATATGTTGTGTGACAAGGTATTATATTCTAAGTTGTGAAATTTACTTTTCTAATGTTTTTTTACTTTCAGGTTTCAATGGTTCACTCAAGGAAATCTCAACATGTTGGAGCTATGTTCAGGGCACTCCATAATGCAGAGACTAAGGAGCCATTGCTGAAGACCCAATAATTGTCTAGTATAGAGTCTGATTATGACTTCACTGGAGATAGCACACCCTCCTAACCCCCCAAGAGGAAGATCAACATGTTTGCACTATGGAAGATAAAATAGTAAATACTAGCATCTTTAATATCCACACTCATTTTCTAAAATTTAAAATATTAATTCTGCTCTCCTAATTTTTAGCCCTAGGTTATGCGGAATTAGCAAGTAGAATTGTTCTTGGTTCATATAGGACAATAGGAGTTTGGGGCTCTGAAAGGTACAAATTGTTGCTTCCTGTCAACTAGCACAATCAAGTCAACAATGACAACTCAGCAAGAATCTTGACCCAGCTTGGGATTATAGCCAAAGACAAGAATAAGTTTTCATTGACTCATATCACTTGGCAAGTTATGTCAAAGCAAAAGAAAGAAAGGATCTAGGTAGATATTAAGGTAACATCAACTTTGACAATTATGTCATATTCTTGCTTGTCAATGCTTTTCATTTAAGTGTTCTTTGCCATCTCTAATGTCTGAGTGTATAAGCTAATACCAACTTGGAGGATACAACAAAGAAAAGCATCATGCAAAGTCTCGACAAGCGCTAATGTGATTGGAAGACTAGTGAGAAGAAGTAGCACTTCACACCTTTTAAAAAGTATTCAAAGAAGCTTGCCACTTGCCCAAATCCTAAGATCTAAGAGGACCAGTGGCACATTCTAGTCACTTATCGATGGACTAAAGATGTCCATGTAATTTTTCTTTTCCCTTTTATTTTTATATTTGAAGTTTCATAATATTTAATCTATTTAACTCAAAATTGTATTTCTCTTTAGGAACTAAGTGAAGAAAATAGAATATTCTAAAAGAAGCAAAAGATGAGTGATTCTCTTGGTCATAAAGGATATGAAAATCTGAGGGTGAAGGCATTTGCTTACACTATTTGGGCTAAATGGTAATTATCATTGATTCTTGCATTATTTTATTGATTGCAACCCCTTGAAGCTTGAAAAGAAGAGTGGAGCTGAACCTTGGAATTGGACGCATTTATGGCATCCCATATGACATATGATGGACAACCAATTGATGAGTTGTATGTAGCTACAATGGTGACACTATAACTTAATGTCATTATATGTTTCTATTATTGAACTTGTGCTAAAATTATTAATTGTGAATTTGGATGAATAAAATTCACTGTTGAAAAAGAGATTACAATTGGGCTTTTAAATAAGAGAAGAAATAGAAAATCCTCCATAAAAAACTACAAATCTGAGAACAAACTCCCTGAAGATTGAGAAATAATCGCTCACAATCTTCTAAAACTAGAAACAAATAAAATAAAAAATTACTGAAGATCTGGAAATAATCCTCCACAATCTTCTAAAATAAAAAAAAATAAATAAAACAAAAAAGTATAACTGAGATAAATGCTAAGATATTTCACACTCCCCCTCAAGCTAGGCTAAAGATCTTGTGCATGCCAAGCTTGGAACAAAAATCATGAAGTATTTTCCTTGAGAGAGCCTTGGTCAAGATGTTAGCAACTTGGAGACCCATCGCAGTGTAATGAAGTGAAACTGTTCCCTCCTCAAGTTTTTTCTTGATGAAATGATGATCAATTCCTACATGCTTCATGAAATCATGGTGAACTAGATCCTTAGCCATGCAAATAGCTGATTGATTATCACACATGAGTATATTAGGCTGAACTAGTATGAATCTCCTCCAAGACCATCCTTATCCAAACGCCTTCACAAATTTCATGGGCTACTGCTCTAAATTTGACATCGGCACTACTTCTAGACACCACTAGTTGTTTCTTGCTTTGCCAGGTTACTAGGTAGCTCCAAACATAGGTACAATACCCGAAAGTTGATCTTATATGATTAATAGATCTAGCCCAATCCACATCACTAAACACTTATACACTTCTATCCGAGCCTTTCTTAAAGAACAATCTCTTTCCTGGAGTAAGTTTCAAGTATCTCAAAATCCTGTGAGCTAATTCCATATGCTCCTCCCTTGAGTCATTCATATTCTAGTTGACCACATTAATAAAAAACCAATGTCAGGCCTTGCATGGGAGAGATAGATTAATCTCCCAAGAAGTCTTGGATATCGACCTTTATCAATTGGAGCCGATTCCTTTGCTTTTTTGAGCTTCTGAGTAGAATCCATAGGTGTATCTGTAGGTTTGCAACGTAACATTCCACACTTGTTCGATAGGTCAAGCACATATTTTCTCTAAGAAACTATAATGCCATCACAATTTCTAGCCACCTCCATTCCTAGGAAATATCTCAGATTTTCTAGATCCTTGATCTCAAACTCTCTAGCCAGGCACGTGGAGATTGCTTTAGACCATAGAGTGATCTTTTTAGCCAGCATACTTTACCCTTTGTCTTCTCAGTTTCTAAGCCAGGTGGGATGCTCATATAGACTTCTTCACTCAAGTCACCATTCAATAAAGCATTATTAACATCCAACTGATACAGAGGCTGATCAAGGTTAGCAATAAGAGACAAAAGTATCTTAATGGTATTAAGTTTGGCCATAGGAGCAAATGTCTCTTGGTAGTCTATACCATATGATTGTGTAAAACCTCTATCAACAAGTCTCACCTTAAACCTATCCATACTACCATCTTCCTTGTGCTTGATAATAAAAATCCACTTGTAGTTGATAGTGTTCTTCCCATGTCTTGTTTCTTTTGAGAGCTTAAATATCTTCCATCACAGCTTTCTTCCACTTAGGATCTCTAAGGGCCTCATCAATAGATTTTGGAATTTGGATTTCATCAAGGCTGGAATGAAAGCTTGAAGTTTTGGAGAGAGTCAAGTATAAGAAACATATTTTTTGGATCAGATGTTATGTGCATGATCTGACACCTTTCCTCAAAGCAATAGGCAAACTCAAGTCATCATTAGGTAAATCAATAGGAGTATTTTCAAAGTGAGTGTTATCTTCAAGGTTGCTTGGAATCAAATCAGGGTCAAGTTCATGATCAAAGGCCCATTCTTGATCTTTGTCAAGTGTGAGGTCTCAATTAATAGACACTGAGTCCCAAGTTGTTAGATGGTAAACTATGACTCAAAGGACTTGGAGAATTGCATGACTCGGACTCAATATTTCAGGAGACTTAGGCTTAGATTTAGAAGGATGAGAAGACACGGGTTCAAAAGTGATAGACATTGGGATAAATTTAGGTGAACAATTTTGTGGTGGCTCAGATTCAACAGTAACAGTTGGGTTTTGGGTTGAGAGTAGACTTTCTTCAACCTCTAAAAGATGGGATTTTTATATATAATTAGTCTTCCCTATATCTTGGATTTGAGATAGAAGAGCTTACTCTTAAAAAATGTGACATCCATGGAGAAATATTTTTTTTAGTGACTGGAGAGTAACACTTATACCCTTTTTGACTTGAAGAATAACCCAAAAAAAATGCACCTTATTACCCTAGAATCAAATTTACCCCTAGTGTGAGCATAGAGATGTAGAAAGGCAGAACACCCAAAAAATTTTATCGACATGAATGAAATTACCAGAGAATGAGGATAAAATTTCTATTGTGTGTGACATGGATTTTCAAAATTGAGAGGTTTGGTAAGCATATGGTTTATGAGATAAGTAGTTGTAAGAATGGCATCCCCCCAAAAGTGTTTAGGAACACTTGTAGAAAACATAAGTAACCTTGTTGACTTAGTTGTGTCTCGAATTCGGATTTTTTAGATAGTCTTAATTAAATTAGAATTCATATTAGGAAGTAATTTAGTGGGTCTAATCCTTATCTGTATTTATCTTCTACTAGAAGACTTGGATTAGTAGAAGTCTTATTTGAGTCAGTCTTATAATCAAACTAGTTAGGCCACATCTATAAATACCCTATTCATCTAAGGGTTTTAGTAGAGTGAGATAGAGAGACATAAATCAAAACTCTCAAAATATCTTGTCACAGCTAGACTACTTAGTCTCTTGTGAAAATTGGTGATATTGGAGTTTCGCTTTCATTATTCTAATATCCTCTTTCTTTGTCATTAATATAATATCCTGTGGATCGCCTTTGCCAATGGAGTAGGTCGTATGCCAAACCACATAAATCTCTTGTGTGTTATTTTTCTTCTTTTTATGTTCTTCTTCTACATCGTGAATTGTGATGGACATCAATATTTAGCACAACAAACTGGTATCAGAATTTGATTTAATATGTGTGCTACGAAGTTTGATATAGACAAATTCAAGAAAAAGCAAGGATTTCCTATTTGGCAAGTAAGATTTGTGCAATTTTTACTCAACAAGGGTTGAGAAATATATTGGAGGATGTCAAGCCTGAAAATATTACCGAAAGTATCTAGAAAAATCAGAAAGCTAGTGCACATAGCACAATCATTCTCTGTCTCACCGATAAGGTATTCTATCCATTTCTTGATAAAACATCACCTTCAAAGATATGAAAAAAATTAGAAAAATAATATATGAATAAGTCTATCTCAAATTAAGTTTACTTAAAGCAGAAGTTTTTTAATTTTTGAATAAGAGAAGGTATAAATATAGTTGATCATCTTAATACTTTTAATAAACTAGTCTCTTAATTATTAAGCATTGATGTTAAAATTAAAGATGACGATAAGACAATTATTTTATTATTGTGTTTACCTCTTTCTCCTGAGAATCTGAAGACTACTCTCATGTATGGCAAATATTTGAAATTTGACGATATTTCTACTACCCTTCTATCTAATAAATATTTAAAAAAGATTGAAAGGGATGTGTCACACTCAAAAGCATTAATAACTGGAGGTCATACTAAAGAAAAATCAAAGACAGATCATTTTAGATCCAAATTCAAACTAATAAATTATGAGTGTTGTAAGAAGATGAAACATGTAATTAAAGAGTGTTGGAAGCTCAAAAAAAAGAAAGAGAAAAAATTTCAGTCTAAAGAGTAAGCCAAAGAAAAAGTGTCAATTGCTGAAGGAAATTCTAATAATGATTATGGTAATGTTCTCTCTATTAATTCTAATTTTGATTGTTACCATGATACTTGGATTCTTGATTTTGATTATTCTTACCACATGTGTCACAATAAGAATTGGTTTGAAGACTACAAGTCTTATGATGGTGGTTTAGTTTTGATAGGTAATAACAATCCATGCAAAATTGTTGGAATTGGAACAATCAAAATTAAGATATTTCATAATATTGTTAGAACTCTTACTGACATTAGACATGTTCCTTATTTGAAAAAGAATTTGATCACTTTGGGTGTTTTGGATTCTGTTAGTTATAAGTATTCTGCTAAAGGTGGAGTCCTTAAGGTTGCTAAAGGCCCATTAACAGTGATGAAGAGCCTAAAGCATGAAAATTTGTATGAGTTAGTAGGAAAAACCGTTGAAGGTGGAGCAATTTCTTAGGTTTTTTTCTGATATGACCCACTTATGGCATATGCGTCTCGATCATATAAGTAAGCAAGATTTAACTGAGCTCAATAAAAAAAATTGCTAAAAGGCCTCAACTCATGCAAATTGAATTTCTACGAGCATTGTCTTTATGGTAAACAGTCCAAGGTAAAGTTTAACACCAGTATTTATTACACTAAAGGATTAATTAATTATATTCATTCTGATGTGTGATGCTCTTTTATTCCATCAAAATCTGGTGATCATTATTTTGTTAGTTTTATTGATGGTTTTTTCAAAAAAGTGTGGATTTATTTTTTCATCACAAAACTGAAGTGTTTTCTATTTCAAACGGTGGAAAACTTCAGTTGAAAAAAGGATTGATAGAAAATCAAATACCTCAGAAGTGATAATGGTGGAGAGTACAAATCAACAAAGTTTCTCAAATTTTGTGAAGATAAAGGCATCGAATGCCACTTTATCATCCCAGGAAAAACTCAACAAAATGGTGTAGCTAAAAAGATGAACAAAACTTTATTGGAGAAAGCATGCAGTATGCTCAGTACAGCTAATCTTGACAAGGTTTTTTGGGCAGAAGTAGTTAATACAACATGTTTAATTGTGAATCATTCTCCTCATACAGCCATTGATTACAAAACTGCTGAAGAGATATGGCATGATGAACTTGTAAATTATTCTTCTTTAAAGGTTTTTTGTTGCCCTGCTTATGTGCATGTCGTCAAGTTAGATACACGTTCCAAAATGTATATTTTCCTGGGTTATGCCAAAGGTGTTAAGGGCTATCATTTGTGAGATCCTAGTATTTCTAATGTAATTATTGATAAAAATGTAGTATTTGATGAAAGTATTATGTTAAAATCTCTCAAGAAAGGTCTCAGTGATATAATACAAGTGAAAGTGAAGCATGTAGTTTCTTCAAAAGAAGATATTCAGAGTGTGTCAAACTCTTAAAAAAATTTTAAGAATCAAATTTCTGAGAAGACTCCACTTCGAAAATCTCAAAGAAATATAAAGCCACCTAAAAGGTATTATTTTAAAGATATGGTAGCTTTTACTTTAGTCACTAACAATGGTGATCCTTCTTCCTATAAAGAAACAATGCAGGATAAGAATTTTTTTTAGTGGCAAGTTGTTATGAGTGAAGAGATGAATTTTCTTTAAAAGAGTCATACTTGGGACTTGGTGAAATTACCAGAAGTTCAAAAGGTCAAAATTGTTGGCTATGTCGATTTAGATTATGTTAGAGACCTTGATCGACGATGATCCTTCATCGGTTATCTTTTCACTCTTTGTGGTGGACCTATTAGTTGGAGGTGTATCTTATAGTCAATTGTGATATTATCTAAAATAGAGTCTGAGTATATGGTAGCTACAAAAGCAATCAAAGAAGCTCTATAGCTAAAAGGATTGGCAAGTGAAGTTGATTTTTCTCAATATGTTCTTCCTATTTTTTGCGACAATCAAAGTGTCATACACCTTATGAAGAATCAAATATACCACGTCAGATCAAAGCACATAGATGTTTGATTTCACTTTATTTGGGATATTATTGAAGACAACGAGATTTTTTTACAAAAGATTGATACTTCAAGAAATCCTACAGATATGTTGACGAAGGTGATTTCGATTGACAAGTTCAATCTCTGTTTGGACTTAATCAATATTCAAGATTGTTGATCTTATCATATGAGGCAAGGCGAAGGCATTTATTGAATATTCAAATTCAAAGAAGAAGAGAATTCAAATCAAAGTGAAGATTGTTGATTTAATTGTGTCTGGAATCCAAATTTTCCGGATAGTCTTAATTAAATTAGAATTCATATTAGGAAGTAATTTAGTGGGCCTAATCCTTCTCTGTATTTATCTTCTATTAGAAGACTTAGAATAGTAGAAGTCTTATTTGAGTCAATCTTCTACTCAAACTCAATTAAGTCACATCTATAAATACTCTATATATCTAAGGGTTTCAGTAGAGTGAGATAGAAAGACATAGATCAAAACTCTCAAAATGTCTTATGACGGCTAGACTACTTAGTCTCTTGTAAGAGTCGGTGATATTGGAGTTTCGTCTCCATCATTATAATCTCCTCTTTCTTCCTCATCAATACAATATCCTCCGAATCGCCTTCGCCAGTGAAGTAGGTCGTAGACCAAATCACATAAATCTCTTGCGTGTTATTTTCTTCTTTTCTGTTTTTCTTCTGTATCGAGAATTATGATAGATATCAATATTTAGCACAACACTTATAGTAAACAAAAGTAACCTAGCTACCTCAAGATGTCAGTTTTTTCTCTTAGCTACCTCATTTTATTGGAGTGTATCAACACATGAACTTTGATGAATCATACCTTGTTTAGACAAATATTCCCCCAGAATCAAGTTAAAATATTCTTTCCCATTATTGATTCTCAAGACTTGGATTTTGGTTTGAAATTGATTCTAAATCATAGTGTGAAATTTTTGAAATATAGAACCAACTTCAGTTTTTTTTTTTTTTGCATAAGAAATACCCAAGTGAGTCTTATATGATCGTCAATTAATGTAACAAACCAATGTGAACCAAAAACACATTTGACTTAGGAAGGTCCCCAAACATCACTATGAATTAATGAGAATAGATTAGAAGGAATATATGGAATACTTTGAAATGAAGCCCAAAAATGTTTATAATACTGAAAAATCTCACATTGAAAAATACTCAAACTTTATTCTTAAACAATGAGGGAAATAGTTTTTGAAGGTAAATAAAACTTGGATGACCTAATCTAAAATACCGAAGCATGACTTGGCAAGTATTTTGAGACAAAACATTAAATGAACTTTTCTGAGAATGACATTTTGACTCAAAAGTGCCCACCTTGTGAATTTTTCTAATTGGAGCATCACTTTTCCTGAAAAGATACAAGCTTGAATACTCTTCAGCAGTCCTAATCGCCTTCCTTGAAACCAAGTCCTAAAATTCACACACATTACTAAAAAAATTCAACAACACACTAGTAATCCTTTGTCAACTTACTAAGAGACAGTAAATTGCAATCCAATTTTGGAACCAACAAAATAAAATAAATAGTAAGGCTATCTGATAACATCACAAAACTGGTCCCTATCACCTGTGGCCTACATCCATCTGCAATTTTAACTGTCCACTTCTCCTAACATGGTTTGAAGTTGGTCAAAATTCTAGGATCCCTCATCATATGATTTGAAGCTTTGAAATCAAAAATCCAAGTATTAGTCTCATTACTCTTCACGTGACAAGTCTGAATAGGATTAACTTTTTGTGCTACTGATTCAGTGGAGGTAGCATGGGACTGAGATTGAGATTGACCAAGAAACAACTTTTAAAGACGCTTGAGTTGCTCCTTGCTGAATAGGGCTATTGTGGAATCTTTGGAGGTGGAAGCAGCATCCTTGGATGTGGTAGTGTTGTTCCCATGGCCTTCTTTATTCCAAGGAGGCAAACCATGAAGATCCCAACACTTCTCATGAGTATGCCCCAGCTTGCAGCAATGATCACACCGGGTTCAATCCTTTTTCTTCTTATTGTTGTTGTTCTATGGCTGTCCTCCTTTTTCAACGACTGCAGAAACTTTAGTGGTGGTTGGATTTGAATTTTCCAACATAATCTTCTAACTCTCTTCTCTTCGAAACTCAACAAAGGTTTCTCCAAGATTCGGTAGAGGTTTGGTGGAGAGAACTCTACCATGAGCTGATAACTTGATCAAAAAAACTGGTGTCCTCCTTGGAGAAGAATGCCCCTTATATAATGAATACAAGTTGAAGAAAATAAGGCATATCCTAAACAAGGAAAATATTTACAATTATTACAGGTATAAAATCAGCCATAGAATCTGCTAACTTTGGTATAAAATCACCCATAGAATCTGCTAACTTTGGTATAAAATCAGCCATAGAATCTGCTAACTTTGGTATAAAATCAGCCATAGAATCTGCTAATTTTGGTTTGCAATCAGCCATAAAATCTGCTATCTTTGAATGACTAGCTAATTCCTTTGACATCCCCCCTCAAATTGATGCGGGTAAGTCAACAAGCATCAATTTGCTAACAAGAAAGTTATGTCGCTGTCGTGTCATTGGTTTGGTGAAAATATCCGCAATCTGTAGAGTAGTGGAGATATGTGGGAGAGTGATAACTTGGCGATCATAGGCCTCCCGGATAGAGTGACAGTCAACCTCTATGTGCTTTGTGCGTTCATGGTAGACAGGATTGGCTGCAATTTGGATGGCACTAGTGTTGTCAGCATGTAAGGGAGTAGGTTGATCTTGGGTGAAACCAAGCTCTGTTAAAAGACCACGTAACCAAATGATTTCTGAGCATGCAGTAGACATGGCACGGTACTCCGCCTCAGTGGATGATTTGGAGACCGAGTCTTGCTTCTTGCATTTCCAAGAGATAAGAGCATCACCAAGAAACATACACCATCCGGTAGTTGATTTTCTTGTGTCCGGACAACCAGCCCAATCTGCATCACTATAGGCCTGTAGTTTGAGGGAAGAACCAGTAGGGAAGAATAAGCCATGACTTTGTGTGCCCAGGATATATCTGATGATGCGGCGGACTGCAGATAGGTGGAGATGCCGAGGGGCTTGCATGAACTTGCTGACAATATGGACAGCATAAGAGATGTCCGGGCGGGTGATAGTTAAATAGATAAGACTTCCAACCAGCTTGCGATATAAAGTGGGATCCTCAAGAAGTTCCCCTTCACCCCGTCGATATTTTACATTAATTTCCATTGGGGTGTCAACAGAATTAGTGTTTGTGAGTCCTGCTAGCTGAACCAAATCCATAATATACTTGTGTTGATTCAAGAAGATACCTTGAGGCTGATGATGCACCTCTAACCCCAAAAAATAGGTGAGTGGGCCGAGATCTTTCATGTGGAAAGTAGAGTGCAACAAATTCTGAAGTTTAGATATAGCCTCCATATCAGAACCAGTGATGACAATGTCATCCACATAAACAAGAAGAACAACTATGCCCTTGGATGTCCGTTGGAGAAAAAGTGAGGAGTCATACTGGCTTTGTGTAAATGAAAAACTAAGGAGGGTCGATCGAAACTTTTCAAACCATACTCGTGGTGCCTGCTTCAATCCATACAAAGAGCGTTTTAGTTTGCAAACTTCATTAGGGGAAGAAGTGGGCATACCGTAGGGAAGTTTCATGTAAACTTCCTCCTTGAGATCACCATGCAAGAAAGCATTCTTTACATCCATTTGATGTAAAAACCATGATTGTGATGCTGCTAGGGCGAGTATTATTCATACAGTGGTCATTTTATCTACTGGTGCGAAGGTCTCTTCATAATTTAGGCCATACTCTTGCTTGTTGCCAAGAACCACCAATCTAGCCTTGTAACGTTCTATGGATCCATCAGAACGAAGCTTGATAGAAAACACGAACTTACTACCAAGAGGTTTCACAGATGGTGGACACGGTACAATATCCCATGTTTGGTTTTCTTCAAGTGCAAGAAGTTCTGTTTCAATAGCTCTCCGCCAACATTCATGCTCCATAGCCTGCTTATAGGATGATGGAATAGGAATAGAGGACAAGGTGGCTGTCAAAGATAAAGGAGAGGTGAAACCATACCTATCTGGTGGTTTACGAACTCGAGTACTTTGTCTGAGAGGTGCTGGTGCAGTTGTTGGAACAGGATCAACATTAAGGGAATGAGCTGGAGGGGGCCCGAGAGGTGCTGGAATCTTGCGTCGTTGGTAGACTATGAGAGGCTTTGAAGGCATGGAATCTTCAGAATGATTAGTAAACATTGGCAAAACAGAGAATGAAGGAGAAAGATCATCCTTGTGTGTGGAAAAAAAATACTGATTTTCAAAAAAAATCACATTTCGAGAAACCCGAATACGTCGTAGGTTGGGATCATAACAAAGAAAACCTTTTTGGTGCACCGAATAGCCTAGAAAAGCACATTGAACAGCTTGAGCTGTTAGTTTTGTCCGTTCGTGTGTAGGAAGATGAACATAACACACACAACCAAAAGTACGAAGATTAGAGTAATTTGGGGTATGACCAAATAACCGAAAGAAAGGGGAAACATGATTCAAGGAAGGAGAAGGTAACCTATTGATGAGATAGACAGCAGTTGAGAGAGCTTCACACCAAAAACGAGAGGGTACAAATGACTCTAATAGGAGGGTGCGAACAACATCTAGAAGGTGTCGATTCTTTCTTTCGGCCACCCCATTTTGTTGAGGGGTTGAAGGACAAGACCTTTGAGAAATTATACCATTGGTTTGTAAAAATTCTTGAAAAAAATGAGACATGTATTCTCCCCCATTATCAGAACGAAGAATTTTGATACTAGTAGAAAATTGGGTCTGAATATGTGCATGAAAAAGTTTAAAGACAGAAAACAATTCATCTTTAGAATGCAGAAAATAAATCCATGTGAAGCGACTATAGTCATCAATAAAAGTGACAAAATACTTGTAATTAGCATGGGAAGTAACTGGCGCCATTCCCCACACATCACTATGTATCAAATCAAAAGGCTGGACTACTTTAGGTGTGTGAGTGGGAAATGGCAGAACTTTACTTTTTCCAAGCCTACAAGAATTGCAATCAAATTGAACAGTACTAAGAGATGGTGACCCTTTATTGCCAAGTAAACCAGAATTTAGCAAAGTATAAAGCACATTAGAGTTTGGATGTCCAAGGCGTTTATGCCATGCTCGATAATCAACATAAGCAGAATTGCAAGTGATAACAGATGAAGAGGAACATGAAGACATAGGAAACTGAAGAGGAAAAAGACGTCCAATTTTAGGCCCCCTTGCGATCATCTTCCCCGATTGCTGATCCTGCACCACACAACCAGATTTAGAAAATTCCACTTTACAATCATTTTCAACTAATTGTCCAACAGAAACAAGATTAGTGGTAAGGTTAGGAGAGACAAAGACATTGGTTATGGATGAAGAAACATCACCAGTGGCAGTGATAGGTAAGGAATTTCCATCAGCTGTATAAATCTTGAGATTTCCAGGATATTTATTTACATTGGTGAGGAATTTAACATTGTTTGTCATGTGATGGGAAGCTCCAGAATCAAAGTACCACGGTGAAGGTTTAGAGAAAGGTTTACCTGAGAGTCCTAATGCGGAAAATGTAGAAATGATCATTTGCTGAATCATTTCAGGTGTCACAGATTGAATAGGAGCAGGAGCACTTTGTGTCAGATGAGCTTTATCCTCAGAATTACCAGCATTAGAAGAACCAACTGAGACAGTGTATGCCGTTCCAGATCTCTTGGGAGGTCGAATAGGACATTCTTTGATAATATGTCCATCCTTTTTGCAATAGTTGCAGAATTTTTTTGAACAACTTGAAGCATAATGGCCAAATTCTTTGCAGCAATAACACTGAATAGTACTCACGTCCTTACCTTTTGACTTGCCTTGGGCTACAAAAGCCATAGGAATAGGAATGGATTTAATTTGTTCCATGGTGGCTTGAGTGAGAAGCCGTTGTTCCTCACGAAATAAATCATTAAGACATGCATCTAATGATGGAACAGTTTCCCGATTCATAAGATTAGATCTGGTGCTTTCAAATTCAGATCTTAATTTCATAAGAAATTGATCCCTCTTAGTAGTTTCATGTACAGATTGAACAGAAATAAGACCTTCGGGAGGTAAGGTAGCATAGACAATATCAGTATATTCAGCCCAAAGATTCATGAAGATAGAATAAAAATCTGAGATTGAGAGACTGCCCTGTTGAAGACTTGCTAGCTCGTATTCAAGTTGAAACCGACGAGCAGTGTTGTGTTGACTATAGAGGTTTTTCAGATAATTCCACATTTCAGCTGCAGTTTTGAAGGGTCGAAGATTCAAGATGATGTTGGATTCTACAGATCCTAGAATCCATGTCATGATTTGAGCATCCTTGACTTCCCACTTGGAGTGCTCATCCTTGTCTTTGTCAGGTGCAGGTTTGCTGCCATCAATATGACCCCATAGATCTTTGCCTTTGACAAATATCTTGAAGTGAAATACCCAGGCTGAGTAGTTTTTGCCATTGAAACGAATCAAGAATTCATGCTTGTCTGAAGACATGAGGCTGAGATAACTTGATCAAAATAACTAAGAATAATGAACTGAACTAGGACTGAGAGAAAGAGACACAGGAGAATTCAGAACTCAAGCTCTGATACCATGATAACTTGATCAAAAAAAACTGGTGTCCTCCTTGGAGAAGAATGCCCCTTATATAATGAATACAAGTTGAAGAAAATAAGGCATATCCTAAACAAGGAAAATATTTATAATTATTACAGGTATAAAATCAGCCATAAAATCTGCTATCTTTGAATGACTAGCTAATTCCTTTGACATGAGCATCATCAAGACTCTTATCTAGGCCTAACAAAAATTAGTACAGCTGCTTCTTTTCCATGAGTTTCTTGTATTTTATGTTGTCTCTGGGACAATCCCATTCAATGCCTTCAAACTCATCCAACTATTACCATTGCCAATGAAGAAGATTGAAATATTGGGTCACCATGAGATCTCCTTGAAGTGGACTAAAGAGGGTACTCTCAATGTTGAACAAGTTTGCTGTGTTTTCAACTTGAGAATATGCCTCCTTTGCAGCATCTTAGATTCTCTTGGTTGCTTTGTAGAGAAGAAAATTTTCTCCAGTTATGGCATCATGGAATTGATGAGTCATGACATGATCATGCTATTTTCTGATTTCCAAGTATGAAACTTGGTGACTTCTTCCTCCTTTGACTTGACAATAACACTGGTGAGACAATCATCTTTTCCATTACCACATATAAACATCATAACGGATTGAGACCACTGTAAGTAGTTCTATCTATTCAGTTTATGGCTTGTGATGGCGAGGGAAGTGCTCTCCATGGAACTGCTCAGACTTGACATTTTCTTGGCAAGAAGGATACTCTTCTTGGTGACCATGAAGGATTTTTGGATGTTTTAGCTTTTCAGAGAGGGCTCTAATACCATGTGAATTTGGATGAATAAAATTCACTACTAAAAATAAGATTACAATTGGGTTTTTAAGGAGGAGAAGAAACAGAAAATGCTCCACAAAAAGGAAACTACAAATTCAGAAACAAACTCCTTGAAGACCAAGAAATAATCCTCCACAATCTTCTAAAACAAGAAACAAATAAAACGGAAAATTATTTCTAAGATTAGTGTTGAGATATTTCACATTAATGATCATCTTTCATGCTAGAATTTTTGAGCCGAGGCAAGCTATGCCTAACAATTCCACCTTGAGTTTTTGGCTGTGAAAGACCAGGCCAATTGCAGATGTTTGGTATGGGGCCAATACCTAGTCAAGTCTACAACTCATCCTCCAAAGCTTCGCAAGGTGAGTCAATACACTACACCCAAGCTTTAGACTATAATATGGGCTAAGGTTATTGAACAAATTTAGAAGTGGAAGAATGACTTACCGGCAATGCAATCTTATACCGTCTATCATCCAAGTCCTTTAGCTTTGCAAGTTCCCCCGAAACAAGGTCTAGATGTGGTATGGAGAAAATTCAACATTCTTTTACTTTGTGTTGTTTGTATATTTTATTCATTCACATGACTAACACAAGTGTTTGTGGCTACAAAGTTTTGGATACTACAAATTAGTCACAAACCGAGGATGCTGATACATAGTAGGCTTGGGAGAAACTACTTCCACTTCTTTAGCACCTATGGTATATTTCATTAAGTCCTAATTAGTTGCAATTTGATGTGCACTATATTCAAACTAGTTTGGGATGTGGAGATACAGGCACATGTGTGAGGACATGTACACAGGCACCACCATGAAAATGGGGAGGTTTGTTCCTAAATCTAACATAAGTATTTTAAATTAATAAGGTTTTGGAGAATATAGACTGACACAGAATGGAGAGATCTAATATGCAATTGAGCTTGGAAAGAACCTCCACTACTTCTACGACACATGAGGTTTGATGGTTGTTCATTTTTGTTTTTTTGCTTAAATATGAATATGATGACTTGAGAATGAATGTTAATGTGATGATTTATGTAGTGAATGTGAAGAAATATGAATTGGAATGTAGATGGGAATCTAATGGGGGAGGCAAGGAAGGGCACAATGAGGGTATGATGTTACAAGGAGGTGCATAAGGGAAGGGGCACAGGGAGGGCATAGGGAGGACATGAGGGAAGGGGGAAGGGGAGGATGTAGGGAGGGAACAAAGAGGGCATGAGGAGGGCATAAGTGTACATACATGAGGAGGACACAGGGAGGGTACAAGGAGAACACAAGAAGGATACAAGGAGACCATGAGAAGGATGAGGAGAGGCTACAAGGGTAGGGCTAATTTATTATGCATTATCTTTTTATTTTCAAAAAGAATACGTTTGTTTCTCTAACAGTATTTTTATGAACTTATAAACAAATATTAAAGGTTTGGTTCTCGATGTAGGCAGCTACAAACTCATCCAGTGTTTAGGAATATGCAAGGAAGAAGATCGGCAAAGGTGAGCCCTTGCAAAGCTCTAGAGACACTTTTTTTTTATTTCATTGACTTTGTCAATATATTTGACTGGATTGTGCAAAATTTTAAGTTTGAGTTGGATATTACTATATTGTTGTGTTTGTTTCATTGATTTGGTCATGGAATTGGACTAGATTGTGTCAAATTGTATGTTTGGATTGGAATTTCATGTAAATTTCTATTTTACTAACAAATTGTAGAGTCAATGGTGTTGTAATAGGAAATATATAGTCCTCTTTTAGTATTTTCTATGTAGGTAATGCCCTTTTTCTGGTGCATTTCAAGGCACAAGAAAATTTGAACATAAAACCCAAAAGAAAAAAATATCTCAGACACTTTAAAATAAATTGCTAGGAATAGTCATTATTGGCACTTCTAAAAAGCGTTGGCAATAATGAAGGTTGGCACTTAAATAAAGCATTGACAATAGTATAAAATGGCAGCATTTCTATAGCACCAGAGAAAAAAGAAAAAAAATCAGCCCTTTTGCAATAACACCAAAATTGTTATTTTCAGCGTTTGGCAAAAAGCATCGAGAAAAAAAAATTTCTAGTGCTTCTACTTAAGCACATACAATAGTCAAGAGAAGTTGGCACAATCTGAACACCAAAAAAAATCAAGAAAGCTTTACCAATGCTTTAAAAGTTGGTAATATTGGCCTCACAATATTAGATAGCACTTTCATAACACTGCGAAAAAGCATCAGCATTGTTATTGTCAACTCCTTTTTTGGTATTGTTAATGCTTTTGAAGCACCACCAATACCCCATTCTCTTGTATTGTGGCGAGATCAATGGCTTGAGAAGTCATACATATAAAGCTTCAATTGAAGATTTGTATACATGCAACCACTAAGATAAAAACAATGTTGACAAAGGACAAATATGGATGGACAAGGACCACATCCCAAAACTATGATTAGTGAGGCTTGTGTCACCAAAAGGAAAATCTCAAAAGTAGTTGATAGGAGCTCGATATCTAGCTCAACCTAGACTTCAACTTCTTGGCATCTGAAAAAAAGGAGATGGAGCCAGCCCAATGAAGGTTAGGACTAAGTCCCACCATGAAGAAGTCTCAACCATGTTGTCCTACCATTCACTGCAACCAACAAGGCAACCAGCTTCCCAACCCCACCATCATCAACCACAAAAAGCAAACAACTAGCAATACAAGTGGCAACAACCTTGTCCTATCATGGAGGAGCTCTAGAGGGTCTTTCAAAACTACTCACCAGATCATGGCGAAAGAGACACTGACTTCATTCCCCTTAGGACATGATTCCACAATCTCTACCAACTTGGGGAAGGTCATGGCTAGCTATAGCCCCTTCTCTGAAGCACCCCTTGAATCAAGTAGTGGTTGATAGCCCTTGTTTCCTTTAAAAACTTGCTTTTTTAGAGCCACAATCATCGCGCATCACCCCATCATTCACACATTTCCTTCATGATCCTTAGATGATTCAATAGAAATACGATAGGACTTAATCACTTGATTTTCTAATTTTAGTTGGCTTGGTAACCTCAAACCCAAACTACTTCCTTGCACGAATAGCGGAGGAGCCCCACCAAAAATCCTAAAAACTATCCCTAGACCACAAGAGAGCATATCATCTAGGCATGTCCTCATCAGCTTCCTTTATTTCATCTAAACTACGTGTTCATAGGAATAGTGGCAAAAAAATATTCCACCAAAAGCCCACAAAGTTATCTTTGAACCACAAGAGAGCATAGTATCCTCATCATGTTCCTATAAATTCTTACCTCTCAGAAGGTCATAGGCAATCTTATGACCCCATGGATTGATCCACAGCCCTCAGTTTGATTAATTAACTCCTCAAACTTATTCAAAGCCCACAAGCCAATTAGGAAAGTTGTTTTGAGTTTATCCTAAAAGGTTCTTATTCGTTTTACCTTTGACTCTCATTTTTCTCTTAATGCATGGCCAAGGATGGACAAGGAAGGGGTAGCCAGACATGCTCATCTTTTTGTTGCTTTTGAACGCCCTTGTGTGACCCCTCAACCTATCTGTTTGCTCCATTTTTTTGAATTCTTGGCTTTCACATAATTTCACAATTTTTGAGGCTTCATTTACAAAATTTTAATGTTTTATTGGCTTTCTTGTGTTTTAACCACCATTTATTGTCACTTGCTAGAAAAATGATATTTTTCTCTCTCAAATTGGACTTATTTGTGATTTCACAATTTTTAAGTACATGTTTATAAAATTAAATATTCTAGTGGTTTATTTGTAATAAATGAGGTTTTGAATTTCTCATTGTAAAACAATATTGATCTCCAAAAGCTTAAAGATCTTCATTGCAAAATTTAGTTAAATATTAGAATTTTAGGGATTTATTTGTAAAATCTACAGTGGATTTGAGCAAGTCTCATATTTTATTAAACCTAATTTTAGAGATGATTTATTTGAAAATTTTTATTAAGAGAATCTAATTAATTTGGATGGTTAATCAAGTGTTTTGGACTGATATGAAATTTCTAAATATTGCTAAATTACTTTGCAAGTTGCACATGAAATTCTTAATTTAGCAAAAACCTCCTTTTAGGGCCCTTGGTGCCTTGGCATGGTGTCTACTTGGCACAAATACCAACTAGTAGGCATCTACTAATCTAGTGAGCCCCGTAGAAGACGTCAAGTCCTATTTTCTCTCTCTATATAAAGTCCAAATTTCAGTTTTCAACACATTAGTTTCCTCTATGAATTTTATGTGAGTTTTCTCCCAACTTTTGGAGAGAATTCATAGGAAGTTTCTCAATAATGCTCCAATAATTTAAAGCTGAAAAACCTAAGTTTTCCATTCATAACCTAGATGTCAGGTGTCTTCTAGAGGTGTTCCATAGGGGGTCTCGAAGGATCACATGAGTGTCAATAGGATCATTTTCTCTCGTCTTTTCTCCTTTTATTCTTTGCATCATCAGCATCAATTTTTTTTTGTTTTCCTCTCATCTAGATTTGGGCCTCTTATGTAGAAATCAATTAAAATTCATTACATATAATTTCATCACCTTTAGGAAATCTAAAAATGGGTTAGGGAGGGACCAAGAGTCCTCTCTCGCCAAGGGGGCAGGTAAGCTTTTGACAATTTATTTTATTATCTTGTTTTACTTGCAGGCACAATTATATATGTGAAATTTCATAGGATTTGCATTATTTTTTAGGTACACATGAGAATGATGTGAAGATTGCTAAAATGAGTATATCTCATCCTTACCAAAGAGGCTCCCCACAAATCCTCCCAGAGATTGTTGACCTTTGAATTTTGATGATCATCAAACTAATATTTAACAAGTTTCTTAAGTTATGATAAGATTCAGGATTTGCAATGATAATCCAAGCTTATAAAGATCAAGTCTCAAAATTAAGACTTGAAGATAAAAGGATTATAATTTGAAGGTGAAGCTTAAAACTCAAGTTGGGAGTTCAAAGAATGTTTAAGAGGTAAGATCAACTCCAATCTCACAGGTTGAGCTTTTCCTTTTATGTTGAGTCAGAGGATTTGATGGTTAATTTATTTAAGCTTTTGGGTTAACACCTCATTTAACTTGAATCCTTCATCGACATATCTTTTTTCAAATTAAATTGAAGTTGTGGACTTTTGGCAAGTTTTTCTATCATGTTCGATCACCTAAACCTCATAGTTTGGGTGCCCAAAGTCAAGTTTAGATGCCTTAACTAGTACATTCAGGAATCCGAAGATAACAAACAGAAAATCAATATTCTTTGTTCCACAAAATTCAGTTGTCAGAACTCAAAATTCAATTGCCCAAATATGTGGCTCGAATGCCTAAACACATGCGGACAAAACTTAAATATTAGATTTTTCAAACTGTTAAAGTGGTTCATTCAACCAAATATCAGTTTTGAATCCCTAAATCTCACAAAAATAGCCTAGGGTGATTCCCAACAGCTAGATTTTTGCTCCAATGGTTATATAAAAGTTTGGGACTTTTTTGCTCATTAAGAGAACTAGATTTTTCATATTTTCAAAACAAGATCCACCCTCCCAAAATCTTATAACCTCAACAAGAGCTCAAATGAGCATTGACTTTCAAGTCTTCAAATGCCCTTGTACTCAAATTTTGAGAGATTCTTGTTATAAGATTTTCCTTTTTTATTATTCAATCTTTATCATTGTAATTCTCTTTAGGAGAAGATTGAGTACTCTTCTATATTTTAGAAGAGTAGTGATAGTGTACACTCCTTGGTTTGTAAGATGTGGCCAATTGGTTTGCAAGGTGTTATAAGGGTGTGGCTTCACCTGAGTGAAACAACAATTCTAATGAAGAGTTTAAGTCCGCAAGATTAAGACAGGGGTTATAAAGTAGGCATAGTTGGTTGTCGAATCACTTATATTGATTTGCACACTCTCCATTTTTATATTTATTTTATGCATTTAAATTTAATATTGATTGCAAATTATCTTATATATGATTGTGGATTGATCATTTTCACATGCTTTGATTGTTTTACTAATTCAAATTGAGTTTTGATCATTTACTTGTACTTAAAGTGCTTTTAAGTTTTGAATCAATGTAAACTTAGTTTATTATTTGAAACCTATTTCATTGCCCCTCTCCCACCTTTAGGTTGCCTATTTGGGCCTTCAAAGACATCACACACTTTATAGGCAAGTTGTGCAACTCTCAAAACACATGTGAGCATTGTTGAGTCCTAAATCAAACAAAATTACAACCAACGCATTGTGTCATCAAACCCCAATTCTAAGGAAGACCTACACGCAATAGATATTGAACATGTTCCTTGTTCACTTAGTCACATCTTCTCAAACCAAATAGGGAGCAAATGGGCTCTCCCCTAAGATAACTAGCCTTAACCTCCTAGCAATTATCCCTAGCTCGAGGCTTGTTCGCAATGCTTGGTACCCCCTCCAATGACCAAGCATGGATAGCTCAAACTCAAGTAGAATCCTTCACAACATAAATGTCTTTAACATACTAAGTATCCAAGATACGGGAAACATGCCTACGTTTAGGAATAATACGAACCTTAAAATATAGACCAACAAAGTCCGCACAAAGGCCTCCCCCTAAATAGTGTTGTGTTTCTTGACACTTTCCTCTAACATCCTAAACACAATATTCTTATGATTGTCAATACCTTTGAATATCTTTTGTAGCACGAAAGGTGTCTTCTCACGGCTACTAACAAAGAATTCTACTTTTTGCCCTCCTAGCAGAAGCCTAACAAGAAGCAAAAGTCTTCAAGCCTAAATATGAAAGCGTTCTCTCCATGTATGAAGTCGTTGGTCCTCGTGATATGTCATAAGCAACTTGTTCAGCAATGGCTTGTCATTATCCATATTTGGATCATCCAAAACTTTGTAAACAATGTCCCTTGTAGTAACCTCTTATAATTTATAGACATCCTATGCTTCAAATTTGTCATCGAATAACTTAAATTTGCAAAGTAGCAACTATGTGAGATGAAGGTCTTTTCTTTGGTCATTGTAACTATAAAATAATTTATACACATTAGTATAATTCTAAAAAAATAATAATATAATATTATTTTCAAAATGTAAGCAGAAGTAACTTATGTTGCATGCAAGTTTTTTATATACTCAAAAATTGACAATTATGCACAATAAACAGCTATACTAATAAAAAAAAGTAGGTAGATTGCACAAAACACTCATTAGAGAAAATCAAACATCAAATACTATGTTCCATACAACAGAAATGCACATGTAACTAAAAAATATCTCATATGCTTCACATGTATAACATTTAACAACATATACTAAAGCAATTTACTCCCAAATTCACACATCTAATATGAGCAAAAAAACCTTCATTATGCAGGTTGCATTCCAAATATAATTACAAATAAAAAGGTACCCACTATAGATTTATAGTAAGAAAAATAACAACATAACTTATTCATACCATTGTTTCCTATGAATGCAAAGACTATACCAAGTTCTACTCAATTCTCATATTGAGATAGATATTAACCACTCAAAACTAACTAAAAATGCATAATGTGGCAACCATATGTTTAATTAACACCTTATAGCTTTGGAGAATAAAATTACACTTTAGTTCCTCCAAAATTATAACTACAAATTATATATAAGGAAAAATTACCTAAAATAAATACAAATTTGCTAAAATAAGTATAAATTTTACAATATAAACATAATTCAATAGTATATGGCATCCAAAATACTAACAATTAGCCAATATTCACCAAAATAAATATTGACCCAAATCCTAAACTCAATTTTGCATCATCATCTAAATTGATAACATAACTAGGACATATATGAATCAATTGGTAGACCCACCAAAAAATTTTAACAAAATAAAATCACATAAGTTTTTTCAATTTATTTTCTAAGGACGGAGGTCGATCATTGACACAAGAGAGCGCAAGAAGTTGCCAATAAGGAGAGAGATGCTAACAAGAACTAGTTGGGAGGGAGACACCACCGAAAAAAGAGGGAGGGAGGGAGAAAAATAAAAAAACACAAGACCGCCAAGAGCATGGAGTCTCTAAAAGAGTTAGAATATAGTTGTGAAGCAGGTAGAGAGAAAAGGGGGGACACAAACTGGTTGAGAGAAATTGGTTTTTTCTCTCACAAAACCGATTATGAATTCCAAAAACAAGGCAAATATGTCCTTTCAGAAAAATTAATACAACATTTTGTAACAAAAGAATTTAAATGTAAGTAGTGTCATGTCTTAAAGGCTTATTTGTAATTTGAAAAAAGAAAAGGAGTTTTTTAAGAGCTTAGAAACTTTCAAGAGAATATTAATAATTTTATCCAAAAAAAATCGTCTAGATTACACAGTGCTAGTCCAAGTTTGTTGCGAAAGCATTATGCGTTTGAGATTTCGAGCTTGTGCTTGAAATTTTGAGTTTGGTGAACAAAATTAATTGTCGCATCATTATTGCTATTTTTTCAATAATTTTAGTTTGTACTTTTACATCTCTCTTCTTGCTAAGAATTCAATTTTGAATGATTGGTGATTTTAGCAATAAAAATTAACAGCATTAAAAAACCTACCAGAATAAAAGACTTTATTCATAATTTTAAGAGGTTTTAGGAAAAAACATACTTTATTATAAATTTACAAAAATCACCTCTTTTATCACTATTTGTAAAAAATTATTTATCTTATATTATAAATTTATAAAAAATTACTTTGATTAAAAAATTTATAAATAATTTTATTTTAATTTAAATTATCAATTAAATTAATATAAAAGATCAAAAAAAATTTTCATTTGATTTTATTTGACAAAAGTAAAATTCAAATTTTCAGTTTCATAAAATCGAACAACCTCTCTCATAAAAACTAAAATAAAATGAAATATTTTTCTATCAATTTGATATTTATTTACCCAATTTGAATTTTTGTTTTAATTATAATTAGTAACATTAAATTAAATTAAAATATTTTTTATATTTTAATTGAGTTGATTTTTTTACAAATTTATAATATAAGATGAATACTTTTTTAGTAATAATAATAAAATATACAATTTTTCATAAATTTACAATAACCCAAATAATTATTTGTTAAAAGCTATAATTTTACTTAAAAATGCATGTTACTTTATATGTGCATTTGAAGCTGTGGACTAATATACATAAAATCATAAGACCAATCTATTCTCGGAGAATAATACAATGCCTGATGTTTCTCTCTCTAGAATATAGGAATAAAAATCACTGGCATACAAACCTTCAGCTTCTACGAATCACTGGCATATTTATCTTATGCTACATTAACCAATCGTACATTATGATCCTCACCACAATAGCAATGGATGTGTCTCAAACTGTACAGTTCCACCGCCAGGAAACAAAGCTGATCCTCAAGCCAATAACTAATAAGAAGCATTAGCCTTTCGATCGCCTTGGCCCCCCCTAAAATTACAAATTCCGACATCATATTCAAATCTGATTCACCTAGGAGAGCAGGAAACAATGGAAAAACCTATACAATAACCTCCCTTGCCAAATAAAAGTATGTTGGAGAGGAACTTTGAAGTACCTGGATAATGTCCAGCACCATCCAAAAGGGAACGATTCATTGCACCAATGACCCACTTAAAGTCTTTACGTCTGTCATCTCCACTTCAATGGCAGGCTTGGAACTCAATTTGTCAGTTTCTGTTTCCATCATCTTGATCTTTGCTTTTTGTATGGCTCGTATCTCATATCTAACAAGCAATTTGAGAAGCATGTCAAGTATCTAAGGATGATACTGTCAAGTACTTGAATGCTGAAAATAAAACCTGGATAATGTCAAGTGCTTGAATGCTGAAAATAACACAGCAAAAAGCAATTGAATTCAACGATGATAGATGCAACAATAAAACTTCAAGAAGCAAATTTCATTAATGTGCCTATATAAGCTTTTTTTTTTTTTACAATGATTATAGGCAATTGAATGCTGAAAAAAACAACAGCATAAGCAAATTGACTTCAAGGATGGATGGATACAACAATAAAACCTGAGAAGCATATTTCATTCATGTGTACAGTATAAATTTTCCGACAATTAGCATGTTTGGAACATGATGGTGAAAACAATGTTAAAACCTCAAGAAGCAAATCTCATTTTAGGACATGTAATGGAAAGCTCAAGTTATACTTACCATGTCTTCTACTATTCTTGCAACATGTTCTATGCAAAACAATTCAAATATAATGATTGAAAATTTGTAAATTGCAATTAATAAATCACCAATTGGAACTTTCTAACACACAAAGGAATAATTCGATAACAAATCAACTAGAATAAGTAAATCACGAAACAACATAACTTGTGTTGTTGGAACAGAAGAGAAGCAAATGGGGAAGAACTGTACTAGGAGCTGTGGCTGCTAAAGATGAGCATTAGGTCTTTTCTTTTTTCTTTTTTCTTTATTTGAGTTAAACAGATCCAACATGATAAATTTAATGGGCCGTCTCTACAAAAAGCATCTCGCCTAGGCTGTTAAGCCCCATAGGAAGGTACTTAACTGCCTAGGCAACCTGCATAACTAATTATGCAGCCCACGCAGCACACGGAGTGTGCCTATAGCTCTTTAGAGGGGTATAGGGGCCACCTCTGCTTCGGCAGCTGCTTGAACTGCATTTGAAAACCTTGTGTGATAACAAATTAAACTATCGCCACCACCTCGACAAACTCTACCACTTAATAAAAAAATTTTATGCATCACTTCCATGCTAAAGAACAACTTTTGCTAAGAAAACCTCCACTAGCTATAATCATCTGCCATCTCTTATGCCCCCCTTAAATTGCCATAGTAGAACTTACTCTTGCTTACAGAGGTAAGAAGCATTTTTAACATTACTGAGGTATAAATGAAATAAAAAGCTCACTTGACAAGGGAATCCAGCCGAAACCTTCTGTCTTTTTAGTTATGTAAAAATTGGAAATGTCAAAGGATGAGGCTTAGATAAGCAATTATTTCAGTAACAACTGGATGTAAGAAAGTCCTAGCAGAAACTGATGCATCATTATGGGCTGGCTATATATCTGAATTGGAGATGAGTTACCAAAACTACTTGAACCAGGGCAAAATCAAGCCAAGCCAATCTAGCCCCTCCATCCAAGCATGCCATGGTGCCAGGATCAAAAGAAAACACAGACCACCGCTGAGCTACGGAGTCATATTAACTTCATCATCTCATCTTCGAGCAACCGTCACTACTAGGAAGAGCTAACATGCCAATGACTCCGAACTATGGAAGGTCAGCACACTATGCCGACATGACATGCCAGAAGTTAATCCCTTGTTATGATAACAACCTATTACTCCACCAACAACCTATTACTCCACCTCTTGCACCACCTCCTAGATGACAAACAATTATCATGCAACAGTATGAAGAGCAGGGTAAAATTTCAAAGTTGTCCCTAGTTTAACCCATTAGGGAACTAGAATAGGGAAACTCCAATCCAAGAGTCAAGTTTGTGCCCTATATATAAAGGGACACAGACTAGGAACAAGGTCTCTTCTCCTCTTCCTCTTCGTCTCTTTGCAACCCCTCCAATTAGGCCATATCTTCATTGTCGAATTTTGGAGTTAAACTAGGGTTTAGATGTTGAGGATAAGAGTTTTCATTCATCTCTCTCTCTGAGACATCTCAATACATCATATATAAACCCTAGCTTCCGCATATTCTTATGGTTGAAGCTCTACAAAATCTTCAATCCTCTTGGACTCTTATTGGACTTAACCAATTACTCACTTATATGTAACTTATAAGCTTTTGTCAACTAATCTTGATGGGCTATGATGGTACACAATGTATTTCTTCAATATCCTTTCTCAAAATGGGTTGTATATGTTATCCATTTCTAACTTGTTCTTTATCTTTGGCAGCCTTTCTAAATTCAGTGATTTTATGAACATGTTTACATATTGATCCTCTGATCTTATATATTCTAACTTCAACTGTTGATTTTGTAACTTCTCTGTAACATAGTGCAAGTCTATCTTAATGTTTTTTGTTATTTCATAAAACACTAGATTATTGGATTATGTAGAGTTGTGTGGTTGTCACACCTCAACACTGAAGATCTTTCATCTCATACATAACCTCTACTATTAGTGTTATTAACCATAAAATCATACAGATAGCTAGTGCTATTGTTTTATATTCTACTTTTGCACTGTATATAACTACAACAATTTGTTTTTAACTTTTCTACACAACAAGATTGCCCTCTATCTTAATGCATAATCCTAAAGTTGACCTTCCGTCAAGGGGATTTTCTGTCTAATCAGCATCTGAATACACTTCAATATTGAGATTTATATTCTTCTTGTATAGCAAACCAAATCTTGGTTCATGTTTCGGATACCTTAGAATTTTATATACTGCCTCTAAATAGGTCTTACTTAACTTCTGCATAAATTGGCTCATTACTTTCAAAGCATAACTGATATTTGACCTCATGATTGTAAGATATATCAATTTTATAACCAGTCTTCTGTAGATATCAAGATTTTCAAACTTTGTACCTTCTCCTAACATTAACTTGACATTTAGATCCATATGCATTTTTGATGTCTTGCTTCCTAGAAGACCAATTTTATTTATTAGGTCCAGTACATATTTCTTATCATTTAGTATTGTCTGAGGTAACATTTGTGCAACTGAAGTTACTAGGACCTGGAGAGAAGACAATGAAAAGAAAAAGCTAGGACTGAGTGGAATGAATGAGTTAATAGGCCAAACTGAGCTATGGGAACCTAGTACAAGAGGAACATCCGAACAAATAGAAGCCAAGCTATAAGCTGCTACCCTACATGACCAAATTATGGTAGCTCAAAAGAACTTTCGCAGCTTCCTAAAACACCCAAGGCTACTCTATGTCAAACTATCAAAAAGGAATGCTACTCGCACAGCCACATAAAGGAACTCACCCACAAGAATGCAAAAAGTGACCCCTTTAGCCCACCAACACAATTGCCAAAAACAATGTGAAAAAAATGCAGTAAGCGCAAAGAAATATGACCATGTTCGCAAGAGTAAGAAAAAACATGAAAATTCAAAAATCCAAGAAAACTCACCAAACATCTTTTGGAAGCGATAATTGGATCTTCACAAGTCACCGAATAAATCATACAACACTGAAAATGCAAAGTAGGCAAATTTCCTGAAATAAAAAGTCGGGGTAAAAGGTAAAATAACTCCCCACGCACACCTTTCATAAAAATACGCTGAACAATTTAGATACAACCCTCAAGACCTCAAGATATCATCCAAATCATCAGTCGGTAATTAAGAAGACAACGGAACAAATTCACATTCGAAAAACAAAATCATGAACACATGGCACTCTTTAATAGCATTATAAAGAACGAGAAAGCGCAAATGGTCTCACAGCATAACGTCCTACTGTGAGAAAACCCAAGGAGACTTGCTTTCAAGGTTTCCTGCCACTTCGCATTGTCCTACCATATCGGGAAATATCAAGTCCCCTTTGCACGCATGTGCACAAAATATGTTTGCTCCGATTCCCTAAGGGCTTATCTTACAACCCTTGAGGAGGAAACTCAAATCCCCAATACTTTGTATGAGCACACCATTCAAAAAAGGCATGATTGCCATTGGGGATTATCTTTGAACTGATATAGACATGTATTAGAACTACGGCAAAAAGTATACAGATTAATGCAAAACCAAAAAGTTCTAGATCTCAACACGTAAATGATTGATGCAACTAAATGAATATTTGACCACTTTGACGCTAATCCTACTACAGTATAAATAAAAAGCAAATTACAAGTGCAACGTTTAATCAATATATAAAGAGCCCGTTACAAATTCAATATTTGATCGAGACATAAACAGTTGCAAGTGTAGTGTTTGGCCAAGGCATGTAGGACTCATCATAAGATTTAACAACCATTGATCCGTCTGATTATAAGCTATACGTTTGATTGTCGATTAATCAATTCCATAATATTAAACAATTGTTGATTCATCTAATTCACAAAATTCAACAACTGTTGATTTATCCGATTATAAAGTTTGCGTTTGACCATTGATTCATTCTGTCCATAACATTCAACAATCATTGATTTATTTTATTACAGTTTCGTGCTTAAACGTTAATTCATCTTGTACACAAGATTCAATAACCTGTCAATCCATCAAGTTATAAGCTTTACAGTTAACCATCGATTCGAGTCCAAAAGATTCAACAACCCTCAATTTATTAATTGAAAACCTTGTAGTTGACTGTTGATTCATCTAATTCACAAGGTTCGATAACGATTAATTTATCCAATTACAAGGCTTACACATATCCATCGATTAATTTGTTCTATAAGATTCAATAATTATCGATTTATCCGGTTACAAACCTCACACTTGATCGGCGATTTATTTGGATTACAAGATTTAATAGCCATCAATTTATCTAATTATAAGTTTTGTACTCTCCTTCAACTCATCCAATTTACAAGATTCAACAGTCATGAATTCATTCGATCACAAACCTCACACTTAAACCATCAATTCATCCGTTATATACGATTCAATAATTGTCATTTTATTACAAATTTCATCCTTGACCATCAATTTATTTGGTACGCAAGATTCAACGACGCTAAATTAATCAGATTATAAAACTCACGTTTAACTGTCGATTCATACAATTTATAAGATTCAACAATCGATCACACGTCTCGCGTTTGATCGTCAGTTCATCATCTTCACAAAATTTAATAACCATCAATTTATTCGATTACAAGCTTTCACGCTTGTCCGTCAATTATCTGATCCACAACATTCAATTATTGTTGATTCATTTAGTTATAAATTCTGCGCTTCACAATTGATTCATTCAATGTAAAATATTTAACAACCGTTAATTCATCCAGTTCACAAGATTTAACGATCATTGATTTGTCCAGTTAAAAATCTCGCACTTAATTTTCGATTGATCTAATTCACAAGATCTATCAACCATCGATTCTCCAATGCACAAAATTCAACGACCGTCGATTCGTCCGGTTACAAATCCTGTACTTGACCATCAATTCATCTGATCTACATAATTCAATAATGATCAATCTATTTGATAACAAACCTCATACTTAACCATCGATTCATCTGATGCGCAAAATTCAATAGCTCTCAATTAATCTGGTTATAAAGCTTATGTTTAACCATCAATTCATATAATTCACAAGATTCAACGATTGTTGATTTATCCGATTATAAGATTCGTGCTTATCATCGGTTCATCTAATTATGAGTTTTACATTTGACCGTTGATTCATCTAGTCCACAATATTCAACAATTGTCAATTCATTTGTTTACAACCCCGCGTTTGACCATTGATTCAACCGATCCAAAAAATTCAACAACTGTCGATTCATCTAATTAAAATTTTCACATTTAATTATCGATTTATCTTATCCAAAAAATTCAATAAGTATCAATTCATCTGTCTTGACCGTCAATTCAGCTGGTCCACAATATCCAATAATTGCTTATTTATCTATTTATAAGCTACATGCTTGACTGTTGATCCATCTATTCCAATTCAATGACCGTTAATTCATCCAATTACAAGTCTTACATTTTGATTATTGATTCATCCGGTTTATAAAATTTAACAATTATTGATTTATCTACTTACAATCTTCGAATTTAACCATCCATTTATCTGATCTCAAGATTCCTTAACCATCAATATTTTAGTTCTCATGTTTAGCACTCAACCGAATTATTGAAACCCAATAAAAAGCTTCATGTTTGACTTTGGAAACTTTATTATAGCACTACCACGACGAGCAGTAGTCATTCTAAGTTACATGAACTACATCTAAATGTTAGTATGTTTTATTGCTAACCCATTACAAGATGTTCTTAATTCGGTTATGAGCTCCGCACCTAACCGAGATTTGAAAAGTCTAATAACACGTTCAGCACTTGATCAAAGATTTCGATTACAAATTTAGCACTTAGACAAAATATGAAGAATCAGGTTGCGAGTTTTACACAAAACCAAGGGGTGTCAAATCAAAACTTCAAACTCCATATTTAACCTCATAAGGTCCAATTATCCATAATCTAGCTACGAAAGGAAAACTACAATTGTTGTAGTAGCCAAGAAATACGATACATATGAGGGGTAACCCATTTGTAACAACACCTCAATGCCCAACTCAAAAACAATTGTCGTTCATCAATTTGGAGAAGGTTGTCCAAAGTATTAAACACTATCCCACAACTTGGAGTATTCCCTAGTCATTACTTAACAATCATTATTACCCTACATCATAGCAAAGCTATATGCGTTATCCAGACATCTCGTTGTTTCACAGTTTGAAAATAACTTTCTGAGCTAACACTCAGGTGAATTCAAAAGAACATCATTCAAGATAATAAAAAACAAGAAAAATACTAAAACCAATGTAAGAGTTATTTCAAACAGTTACAATGCAGAATCAGACCTAAGAGAGTCAAATAGGAAGATTACAAAATTTGGTCGTTGAAAACCAAACAAAACAAGTACAAGCTTTGTTTTACGACTTGTCATCCCCAACGAATCAGTCGACAAGGTACTCCAAGACGTCTTTAACAAAACCCTAGAGTGCGCCAATTTCCTGACCCTCTTGAGGTACAGGAAGGTTGTTAAAAACCACAGCTTTGACCTCAACAACAAAAACTTCTTCAACATTAGCAAGGACTTCTAGACTCAGAGGTGCAGGAATAGGATCTCCTGGGGCTCGAGATTCGAAGGCAGAGGTTGGAGTTTCAAGAATAAAGGCCATAGCATCAAAAAAGGACAGTAGCTCGATAGAAGGAGGTTGCTCAAATAGTGGCAGCTAATTGACAAAACCTATCATCTCGTCACCAACTCCCTATAGCATCAATATCTTCAACATGACATAGAGTAGAAGAAAGTATCATAGGAAACCAAGGAATACCATCGGAGTCTAAGTGGTAGAGTTATAGATAATAGAGTAACAATTCGGCATCAATCTATCTCAAAAATAGATCTCCAGATCAAAGTCAAGCCTCTTGAGGTTATCACAGAGGTCATAGAAACAATACGAATAAGCTCCTTGAGAGTCCTCATTAACTTTTCAGCCAGTTTTTCTCGATATTTCTGTGACTCCATAAACTCAGCTACAACCTCCACCCCAGCTTTGGCAACCACATCACAATACTCCTAATAGGACAAATAGTTTGACAAGACATTTCTTTCTCTCTACTCAACAATCCAGGCCCTCTTTTCAATAGAATCGGCTCACTTTTCAATTTCAAGTTTTTTCTTATTAACCTCCACAGTCTTTTTCTCCTACTGACCCGGCCCTTGGTCTTGGTTAATTCAACATCAAGACATTAGCTTTTGCCCTTCTCCTCTACAAATGAGTTCTATAGCTTTTCCAAATGGACACAAAGCTGCTAGTAGTGCTTTGACCAGAGCTAGTTGTCAAAGTATGAAGTTATCAAAATAAAAGAGACATTTACAATTAGCACAGTGAAAAAAACACAACTGAACTAACCCGCTAGTAACTGTCGTTAATGTCCGCCATGACTCCTTAGTGTGTATTGACTTTAACACCTATTTTGAATGCACGAGCACTAGCTAAGGTACAACAACCTCGGTTGAAGGATCAAAACCCTAAGTAGCAGGGGTTGTGGCAACTCAAAGAGATGAAGTGGATTCTTGAACAATCACTCCCTTTCACTCCTACCAAAGTGAATTTGAAAGAAGTCTATGATCCTCGTCGTCTTCACCAAACGCCTTGGTGACAAATTTTTTCTTCTTAATTCAAGTTGCGGCTTGAGCAATGGTTCAAGCGCTCCCGCAAGAATATCAAACCTCACCTTTATAGTCATCCCTAAACCTTTGGCTTCGGCAGGATGTTTTTCTACAGCCTAGGAGGGGAGAGTCCGTCGAGGCTCAAAGCACATTAATAATCAGTTCATCCAACTAAAGTCTGCAATGCATGTAATAACTAAGTTGAAAGTTAGAAATACCTTCTCACAGGTTTCTTAGACTACCCTCCGCACATACAAACACAAATAGTTTTCAAAACATCACTCAGGGTATTAGCATTCCTCCTTCATTTCAAAATGAATCCAACTAATCAAGAGATCTGATAAATCGAAATGCAACCTTGGCTTAGCACCGCATTCTTCCAACTTGCCAACTGAAGTGAGAATATCTAAACTATTGGTGTTAAAGATCACATTCTATGCTTCTTCCACAAATGCACTAAAGATGGATTGCCCCAAAAAATTCAGCGGCCTTTCCAAACTACTATTTAAACTATAAAATCTAAACACCGTCTTGAAAACACTTACTGTGAGCTTACTCTTTGAAACACAAAAGACCCAAAAGACAATGATACAAGTCATTATGTTCTAAACAACCATATCTAATGGCAATTCGTATTAATATAGAATTTGGCAAACAAAGTGTAGTAAAGAAAATCTATGTCCTAATTCAAAATAAGTCCAATAGGCGTTATAACTATAACTATATTTCTCCACCAGTTTCTTAGATTTGTCTTCACTTCCAAACCTTTGCACCCTAGTTTAAGTCAAAAACCAAACTCCCAAACTAATTTGCCAATATCCTTCTCTACAATGGTTTTTTCCAACAATCACACTAGTAGCTTAGGGACAACCATATTTCAAAGCCCACGAATGGAGAAGGGTTAGAATCCTACTTCGAAGTAGAGGAGGGATAGTCCGAGCCTTGGCAAGGAATGCATACTTATACCTCAAGACACAGTAGTGAAATTGTTCCGTCATGCAAGTTCGTTGGGAGAAAGTATATTCGAGCTCTGGACTTATAAAAAACTAAGTTATGGTTAAAGTTTTATGGCAACCCTATCAATTTATAAAAGACCGAACTCACCAACTATAATCTCTCCAACATGACCAAAAACAACTTTTACAGTAAAAATAAGAAGATAAAAAATCTAAGCTAACAGCTAAAATTTAGAAAAATATGCTAAAAATTATTGAACAAAAATACAAAAAAAACTCCATTGTAGAGTGGTAAAATTACAAGGAAAATATGAAAAAAAAAAGGAGAAGGAAGAACGCTAACTCAATATGTGACACGAGGATTGTATTTGGCTCAAAGAGGTTGTTAGGGAGCCATCAACGCCAGTGAAGAAGATTGCTAGGTCTAGAAGTAAAAAAAAAATAACGTGCTCAAAAGGCAAGAAAGCTAGGGAAGAAGATGAAGTTTTTGCTCAGCCTTACCTCTTATAGCATGAAATCAATGGTGCAAATGGACTCTCGACTGCTTCAAGATGTGAATCGCTAAAAGCATATTGGCACATAGCGACACATGTCAATATCTCTAGCAACTAGGAAATCGGAGAGCCCCCATAAGGTATTACTCATAATAATCTTCTCGAATCTCATTTTGAAGCAATCATTGCAAAAGATTTCACTACTATCATCTGATAATTCATGGTACTCAAGGAACATCATGCTGAAAAAGAAAGCCTCTTGAAATCAGTATTATTATGCCCTGGTTCGGGGAAGAATTGTAGAAGGCACAATCAAACCTTTGTGATCAAGTTTCTACTACTCAACAAGAACTTGGAGGGGAATGATGTGCCATAGATTGAGTTTTCGAATATTCAGAACTGAATTATTCCACTAAATACAATGGGGGACAAAAAATATACCTCGAACTAAATCTCACAATCTATGAAGGACTATTCTAAACTATATACTTCGGCCAACCATTCTTCCCATTGACAGAATACCAAATTGGCTTACCACAGCCCATTCGAACTATCACAACCCAGTTTTCATAGGTTAACTCTAATTAACGTGCCTATATGGCATTCCAAAATATGATCCCAAGATGATGATCATTTTTTGCGTTATTTCTTGTTTCACCTTTTGCTATAAGATAAGTAGAGAACATGTCGAGACAGAAACCAAAATAGAATGCCTATACTACCTCCAATACCTCATCAAATTATGGATAGCAGAGACATACAAAAAACCCTTATCCAACAATCACGAGATCGTTTCTTCCTCTTTTCTCCACTCTATTCCCACATCCTTAATCCCCTACCTAACTTAAGTATTGGTATGTCCTCCACAAACACAACCCCCAGCGAGCATGTTTACCTTTGTTTTGCAGAGCTGTAATTTCTCACTAGAAAGTTGCCAAGTTATCTAATCAAACCACAGCGTCAGTTCACTCTCATACCCTTTTCTGTGTATTTCAGTGACACAATAGTATTAAAGGTCTTTGGGAGCTTTCGAGGGCTTTTGATGGCTTCCCAAATGCATATTTACGCTTACCTAACTCATGCCATTTGCAATCTATGAAAGGTTATCATTGTGGGAAATAGAACATATTAGTGGGCATCTTGATAGCATGTTGCATTGGTTCGAACAACCATATGCATCTTCTATGTATCCTTCTCATAGGCGGATGAACATATGCATCTTCTGTCTATCCTTCTCATTCTTCCACCATTATGTTTTCAAAACTGACTCAAATGTAAAAGGAATCACAAAATGTTTGTGCAATCATGATCTTCCAAACAAATATTTATATGATGCTAGATAATTTTTGCAGTGCTGCTTCAACACTTGAAGCTTAAACAACAATTAGAGAAAAGATGAAATGCTATCTCAGAGTAGAAAGCATACACATTTAGTATTCAAAGAAAAAGCTAAAATTGAAGAACGAAGGTTAGGTTTGATAGTGGTTAGCTTTGTAAAGCATGGCAGACGGGCGAAAGTGTGAGGAGCAACTGTCAATGTGGGGCAACAGGATGTTGAACTTTCACACAAGTCAAACGTGATGGGATGTTTAAGTTGTTCATAGGTCATGTTGAGCACTAGAGATGTGCTTCTGGGGCAAGCTTCTTTATGTTAAGCATGAAACAATAAGCCATAACCTATCAATCTTTATTATCTGACCTCAAATTGGACTTCTGTCTAACCTAGTCTATTAAGGCCCATTTTGTTTGAAGGTGTGGAGAAGTGGAATTGCTACTTTCCCGTCACTTCCTCTCCACTTATGGAAGTACTACTTCCCATTCAGAAGTGCTTCACTTTTATCGTTTGGTATAGACAAAATGTGTTTAAGAAGTCAAAATTCTAAAAATACAAAAAATGAAAGAATTACAATGTTAATGAAGTTGATAATCAGAAATAATACGAAATAAAAAACTCCTTATATGCTTTTGAAAAAATTCAAAACCAACACAAAAGAATTTATGGTAAAAACGTAGTAGTTTTGTTTTTAATAATCAAAATATTTTATTATGTAAATAATTTATATACATGTATCTTATTCATTTTGCTGTATTTATTTAAAACTAAAAGCAATTAAAGAATTATAGTGGGATTTTTTAAGAAACCTAATTATACTAAATCAAATAAATGCAAAATTTTAGTGATCATACCTAAAAATAATTTATCACATGCTTTCATCATATAGTAATAAATTACAAAATAAGATATTTCTTAGTATATTCTAATTTTTAAAGTCATATTTATTTATTAAATACCCTCTTTCTCATTCACTTTTCACTTCTAGTCACTTGCCCCCTAAAAATTGGGGAAGTAAAATTTAGTACAAAATCACTTTTGGTGAAGTGGTGGGAAGTGTTGGGGAAGTGGGGCTTCACTTCCCCAAGACACTATGCCACAACCAAACGCGGTTAAGTATGAGAAGTAAAGCCACTTCTTCCACTTCTCCACTACTTCTTTTCAACAAAACAGGCCATTAAGTAGGATTCCTTCCTAAGTTGGACCCAACTTCAAACTCCAGTTTATGCTTTATCCAACTTGGAAACCTTTATAAGCTAGACTTCTTTAATTTGAGGGTTGAAATCGTCTAACATGTTATTTAATATAGTTGAGACAGAAGTTTTGATCCACAATTTGCACATCATTACAATGAAGCTCTGCAATTAGGTTTTGTTCATTTGGTGGCATCCTGAATTCCTTGGGATTTCATAATACTGCCAAACACCCTAAGAATTTTTTTGAGAATATTTTCAGTTAGAAGGATCATTCAAAATACAAGGATTTTGTGAGATGGAAGTTTCTAAATCCTCAATGATGTAGCATATCCAACATCAAGCCTCAACATGATAATTTCATCAGATTAAGGTATCACCTACACATTTTGCAGTTACTCTTCAGGAAATTACAAGTTTTATACAATTTATTTTTTATCATAGAGGCAAATTACAAGTTATTCTCTACTTCAACTGTCTTATTCTTATTCAAACTGTCTTATTCAACTGTATATTCTTATTCTTGTGCATAAAATAATTGATTTTAGAGAAAGTGGAGAAAATTGGTGATGGTGAAGAATAAAATCTATGGATTTGACATCACAAGAATATACAGTTGAATAAGAAAATTACAAGTTTTATACAATTTATTTTTTATCGTAGAGGCAAATGACAAAGACAAACCACCTATATATGCTGCCAAGTTGTTTGGACAAATCAGAAGAAAAGAAAGAACATTGAGAACATTATATAGGAAAGCACTTTAAAAGAGAAAAGTCCGTTGCTTTTTCATTAATGCTAAGACTGACTCAAGCAAAATATGTTCTTTACATGGACAATTAATTTGGCACAAATAATATTTTGAAGAAAATCCTATGACACAAAGAAGTGTAGTTTTTATCAATGCATTTGACAATGTGCATGCCTGAGTATATCAGGACTCTATTAAAAAATTTTGAGATTTGACTCATGCCAAAGCAGACAAAATTATGCAAAATAATTGAGTGGAATGTTAGTTCTTAAAAATATTTGAGGTATCTGACTGAAAGTTGTCTTCTAGCTCTCAACTTGATTTTTCAATAGGACAAGACTATGATATGTAATATGTCACACTCAACTTCTCATTAAACTCACCCAATTACAGAACTATGTTATTATGTTTTGGGAAAAACCCAAAAATAGAATTAGATGAAAACAATATCCTATCTGAAAAATTCTGACAATAGATTGATGCAATTCCCTATAAAATGCAAATTTACACCTCAAGTGAAATCAGGATAAACTTACGGAGCAGTGTATTTCTTAACTAGTAAGAAATATATTCTCCAGAATTGTTGCTCTTTCAATTGACGAGGGCACAAAGTGTATCGAAGTTGTGATATTTCCTGAAAGAAGGAAGAAAATACATTTGTGAAAGGTCATCAAAAAACTAGCGGGAGGATAATATTGTGTAGCATTGCATGGAGGCATGGACCGTAATATCCAGTTTCTAGATTAATTACATATGGTGAAAATGTCATACAAAGCTTACAACTGCTATATCCATAAAGAGACTCATAACAGAATGCAGATAATTAAGATTCTCTAAAAATCAAATAATACTAATCAGGGAAGAGTTTTGAGGTCTAGGACACAAAATATTGATGAAGCACGCAATGCACAACCACTCTAGGAGTTCACATAATGGGAATCTTTATACAAGATGGCAATGAGCATAGATGGGACCCACATCTACTACCAAACTAGGAGTTTACAGAATGTGAATATCTATGCAAGATGGTGATGAGCATATTTTAAACCCAGAAGAAGATCATGAGGAAACAAAATGGCAATGTCCAAGTGGTACAGTTGTCGTGCATCGTGCTCTATATGTTATAATATCTTTTCAACACTACTATATTTGTGGCAAGAATAAGGCACAAAGGAAAGCCGAAAAGAGGTCTATTAGTTGCAAACTGTTTTAAAATATGATTTTGGATAGCAGCAGCCAGAATTAACAATACACCATGTTTTGATGGATAGTAAAATTTGAAGAATATTAAAATATAGTTAATGATTTCCTTGGATTTATGGTTGCAGAAAGCATACACAGAACTCTGATGACATGGAGTATGGTTGCAGCAGGGCATCTGTCCTAGAATTGACTACAATTGTTTAACAAAGAAGTGTTTAACCACATGCACTGCATGTGAGTAGGATCCCCTCATCTATTCAGATTAAAACATTATTCATCTTTAATTGAGCTTAAGATTGCATTTCATCAATATCCTTCTCTCTCTCTCTTTCTCTCTCTCTCTCTCAATTCATGTCAGTGGATTCTGTTGGCTAAAAAGCTCATATCCGTTTGGCCTACAATTTCCTAGTTATGATAAAAAATAAATCCAAAAACAGATAGAACCATCTGAAACCTAACTCAACCACAAAATGCTGATATAGATATCAGGACTGGAGATCCAAATGTCAGCCAAGTAACCTTCAATTTGGATTAGCCCATCCCAATTAAAGCCCGAGTCTTTCTAAATTGATTAAAAAGATTAAATGATAAAATAAATAATTGGGTATGTACAGTGCACATGATCTTATAATTTCCCACCAAGAAAAAGCACCTCTCATTTTTTTCTCATCCTTTTTGGTTTTTATTGAAATTATAGAGGAGTGTTTCCCTCCTATTTTCACATAATAATATAGTATAGATCTACAGAACAAGTGTCCATTCACCCAATCAGCTGACATTACATGATTTGCAGCATGAAGTCGACAAGGGAGAAGAAGGTTTGAAACCAGCATACTAATTAAGCTGAAATCTGACAAAAATGATACTTTGATAGCTGGTAGGTCATTCAATTGGACAGAGCACTTGTTAAATATTGGTGGCAAAATATGCAAGCAGTGATGTGATTTCAATTTTTGATACAAGTGAATCATCTAATCTATGAAGGTTAAAAACCATAGACAAGTATTTAATGCATCGCAGCTCTTGGACACAGAGATAAACAAATAATGTTGCATCACAGTGCAAAGGTGTTACAGCTCCAATCTAGAATAATATAACACCACAACCATAAAAACACTGTAAAATAATGGCACACCCATAAATAAAAAAATGTAAACTCAATAGCAATCTAATTTTTGGATTGGTTTGCCAGTGCCTAATGGATTAGAGAGAAATTTCTACAGAGATACCTTTGCTAAAATCATCATCACTTTGCATGTAAAGACCATGCTATTATGATTTGCAACATAAAGCATCATAACAGGTCATGATAGCACTTGGAGTTTACAAATATTTGGCTATCCTTCTTTGAGTGATTTATCAACCAACGGCACTATGTAGTGGAAACCCATAATGGAAAACCATGAAATAAGATCATGACCTCCAGATCAAACTGATTATGATGTGAAAGGGAATAATTTGTAACTTGGCAAAATAGAAATAATGAATCAAAAAGCTCAATCCACTTGCATACACTACTTAGCAAACATAAAGGATAAGCTACGATAAGTTCTAGAGTTCATTTCTTTTCTTTTCTTTTTTTTTTCATTTACAAAGAGAACCTAAGAGCTTGTTTGGTTGCAAGAAAGTGAAGGGTAGCGGGGAGAAGTCACTTTCTCCCAACTTTCTTCCACTTCTGACCCACTTCTAGAAGTCGTCCACTTCCAACTTTCGATTTGATGGAAGTATACTTAGAAAATATAACTATTAATATATGAAATATTGTTGATGTAAAAGCTTTTATTATAAATTATTTAATAACATGTGAGATTGTAACTGCAATTGTAACTCAAAATAAACAATATAAATTATTAGGCCTACTTCCGAAAATCACTTCAGACCGAAAATATGACAATGAAATTTAGTTTTTTCACTTTGGAGTCAGAAATGACTAGAAGTGGGATGACTTTCACAAGTCACTTTTGTGCAACTAAAAAATAATAGTGGACGGAAATGGCTTCACTTCTGAGCAACCAAATAGGCCCTAAAATGAAGATGAGACTGAAGTCACAATAAAAGCCTTGGCCCAAAACCCCATTCCAAACTAAAAGAAATAAAACGAGCATAAAATTTAACAAATTAAGAGACCATTAATGGTCTGAAAAGAACATATATTAAATGAATAAAATATCCCAACATCCAACTACTAATATATCACTTCAATCATTTAATGACAAGAAAATATAACCAAAAAAATCTAAACATGACATTACTAACAATCGGATCAGTTTATTGAGCTAAATTGATGAAAATGTTAATGAATCCATATACACTCTGTTAGGATAAGCTCAGCATAAGGACAAACTTCAATATAATGAAAACATCAACAAATTGAGCGAAATTGTTTCATGTCATCCGTAAAATAGTTGTCACATAATGCTTCTATTCAATCTCATATTACTCTTCACACATAAAGAACCTCTAACATAAAACAGGCAGAGAGAAGACTTAACCAATTTGTCACAAAAGAAAAGACGAATATGCATCAATTTTACGTACTTACCAAATTCATGCTCTGCAAACCTCCCCAAGGAGGACAAAAAGCAGGGGGTAAATTCAGAAAAATCCTTTCAAGTCAAAACTTTGAGGGAATTGGGATTGAAATAACAAACAAAGAAGAAGAAGAAGAATTCTCTTTTCTATACCGCATCTACCTTAACTCTGGAGAGAACGAGAGTGGCATGCCGCTCCTGCCACTCCGTGAGATCGTTCCGGACATTAGATACCACCGCACCAGAGCCGTCGCGAGGCTGATTTCCCCCATTATCTGCACCAAAAACCCAAATCAAGATCAAACCCAACTTCGATTCCATTTGGTTCAGGAATAATTGGATCAAATCAGAGACCTAGGAGGGGGAAATCGCGGAAGCTGGAGGCGTCGAAGCCCCGGACAAAGTCGCAGAGCTGCGCCGTGACGCCGAACTCCTCAAGAATCCGCTCGTCTTCCCCAGGGTCACCTGGTTTTCGATGCTCCGAACTCCTCTGCGCCTCCGATGGTGGTGAGGCGCTGCTTCGAGTCCGGAAGGGCCAGGGCAGTGAAAAGGCACTCTTCATTGCTGAATCTGGAGATGTGCTTCAGCTGGAAGGCAAAACGTGGGTTTGGTTTTTGGAAATCAGGGACAAAAAAGCTTTTCAACTTGCTTATTAGTCCAGCATAAATTCGAACATTGATTTTAAATATTTTAATAAGTTATGAATTTATTTATGGGCTAATCACGACACCTCAAAATATTTCTTAATTATAAAAAATTTTCAAAATTTTTATAATTACCTACCTCACTTTTTTTTTAAAATATTTACTAATTATTATTTAATCAATTTTTTAAACAAAAATTTTCCTTTTATCTTTCGTAATTTTACAATTAAATCCCTAAGAAAATTATTTTCTTACTTTCCACTCTTTCTCTCAAAATATTACAAATACGCCCCTTAAATATTTTTATTTATAACAAAGTCCAACTATTAATATTTTTAAAAAAATATTTTACAGGAGCTGAAATATTTTAAATATTTTATAAATAAACCCTAATATTTCTATATTTATAAATAAACCCTTTGAATTTTTTTATTTATAAAAAGTGCAAATGTTAATATTTTTTTAAATGAAAATTTATAAAAAGAACCTTAAATATTTTACAAATAAACCCAATATAAGAAATTTAACTATAAATTTATATTTGTAAATTTACAAATAAGTCCCTTTAATTTTTTTATTTATAAATAAGTCTAAAATTAATAAGTTTTAAAATAAAATTTTACAAAAAAGAGTTCAAGGTATTAAAACTTAAATTTTAAAATTACAAGTTCAATATTTGTACATTAAAAATAGACTCCTTAAATATTTTTATTTATAGATAAGTCCAACTTTTATTTATTTTAAAACTAAATTTTATGAATAAGTCATTGAAGGTTTGAAAACTTAAAATTTAAAATTACAAGTTTCATGTTGTACATTTACAAATAGACCCGTTGAATATTTTTATTTATAAATAAGTCTAAATTGTTTTATCATGTTTTAAATAAAATTTTACAAAAAAGACATTGATGGTTTTAAAACTTAAAATTTAAAATTTTAATTTTAATATTTGTACAATTAAAAATAGACCCATTAAATATTTTTATTTATAGATAAGTCTAAATTTTATTTATTTTAAAACTAAGTTTTACGAATAAGTCATTGAAGGTTTGAAATCTTAAAATTTAAAATTACATATTTCATGTTACACATTTACAAATAGACCACTTGATAAATCTAAATTTTTATCATGTTTTAAATAAAATTTTACAAAAAAGACATTGAAGGTTTTAAAACTTAAAATTTAAAATTACAAGTTTAATATTTGTACATTTAAAAATAGATCCCTTAGATATTTTTATTTGTAGATAAGTACAAATTTTACGAATAAGTCATTGAAGGTTTGAAAACTTAAAATTTAAAATTACAAATTTCATATTGTACATTTCCAAATAGACCCCCTTGAATATTTTTATTTATAAATAAGTCTAAATTTTTTATCATGTTTTAAATAAAATTTTACAAAAAATACATTGAAGGTTTTAAAACTTAAAATTTAAAATTACAAGTTTAATATTTGTATATTTAATAATAGACACCTTGAATATTTTTATTTATAAATAAGTCCAAATTTTATTTATTTTAAAACTAACTTTTACAAATAAGTCATTAGAGGTTTGAAAACTTAAAATTTAAAATTATAAATTTCATATTGTACATTTACAAATGGACCCCTTGAATATATTTATTTGTAAATAAGTCTAAATTTTTTATCATGTTTTAAATAAAATTTTACAAAAAAGACATTGAAGGTTTTAAAACTTAAAATTTAAAATTAAAAGTTTAATATTTGTATATTTAATAATAGACCCCTTGAATATTTTTATTTATAAATAAGTCTAAATTTTATTTATTTTAAAACTAAATTTTACAAATAGACCTCTCGCCAACCGTGCCCACACCTTCGCCTGCCTCCGGCATTCGCGCCTGCGCACTTACCGCCCTCGCCGGGCTGAGGCCTGTGCTTGCACCTACCTATGGCGCCCGCACTCGCACCTACCTCTGGTGCCCGCGCCTGCACGCTCGCACGCCCTCCCTAGCATGGCGCCTGCACCCGCGCGTTCGAGCTCGCACGCCCTCATCGGCATGGCGTCGTCACCCGCGCCCTTGCATGCCCTCGCCGACATGGCGCCCTCGCCGACATGCTTCCATTCATAACAGTGCTTTATTATAAATTGTTGGCTTCTTTTGTGGTAAGTTATGTCCAATTGACATTATTTTATTTCAATTGGTTGTAATTTAATGGGTTCCTCTTTTATCATGGTGCTAGTGGATTTTTCCCTGCTCCTAATGAGGATGCCTCTTCTTTGATATTTGGCTCTACTTACTGGTGAGTGTCTTATAGTGAATCATGTATTTTTCTCCCTATTCTGACTAGCTAATTTTGTTGTTGTAGTCTTTGCATGGTGGTCTATAATTTTTTTCTCAAATTCTTCAATCCTAGTTCTATGCAGAGATGGAGGTTATCGCTTCTTGGACTTGCTTGATGCCTCTGAGGAATAAGGGTTTGGTTCCATCAACATTGTGCGTGTCTGTCATGGTCATCTCCTACACCTTCTAAGCCCAAATAAATCATTCATTTTCTCTTTCGCAATGGACACATAAGAACAAAACTTGTTCAAGAAACAATAAGCAATTCTTCACATATATTTTTCTCAATTCTCTGTCTTTTCCTTTTTTTAAGTTGTAACTAGTATGGCATCACTATTCTATGACTATTTAGTTTTTGTGCCTATTAGTTGCTATTGGCCTTCTCCCTCTTTGTTCAATTCCCTTTATTTTGTTTAGTATTGATTGGGCTTGTAATGGCCTGATAGCTTTGTGTTGCAACCATTACTTGGAATGGCTTTACCTAGCTATGGTGATCCTCTTTACATTTTTGCTACAGCTTTGTGTTCCCAAATATGGCTCAAAGCAATATAAGTTATTTTTTACATTTGTCTTCCTTATATATATATATATAGATATATATATATATATATATATATATATATATTAATATATATAGTTCTAGATTGAATTGCATCTTTTGATTGTCTCCAATGGTTGTATCTCATTTTTAACATAAACAGTGACATACCCAAGTTGTATATTTTTTGTTTCTTGTGTCTTACAATATCATATTTATTCCCTTGGTGGCCCTTTTTGACACAAGTTGTGCAATGCTTATGGCAAGATAACAATTGGTGTTGCAGCCATGGATAACAAAGGATTTTCATTTTGCTAGTTTGTTTTTCTTTCTTGCCAGATTTTTTGTTTCTTTTTTAAATAAGTGATAGGTAGTGTCCAAGATTATGTTCTCAAGTATTTTTGAATAAAATCAAGATTTCCATGATTACTTTTTCTTCCCCATTTGTGTTTCCCAAAAAAAAATATGATTGCTTTTTAGTCCTTATGTGCTACGTCATTTGAGTTTGTTACTGTCTATTTATTTTGTTGTATGGGGATATTTGAATGCCTTATCACAAATCTATTCAGATTCATGATTTGAGCTAGGGATTGGGGTCTAAGATTCTATTGTTTTTAGTTTGTGTTTTCCTTGTCTTGACTTCTATCTTGGACAACATTCTTAGCTAGATTAGCTTCCTATATTTTTCCTTAGAACAAAACATGTGTCACATTGTCTCTTTATCCCAAGCTTCTCTACTATTGTATATTCCTTTTCTATTGTCGGTTTATCATTAGAGTGATATTCTTTGTCTTTTACTTAGCCTATATAATCTATTGTATTATTCAGACCATGTGTTATCTTTGGTTTTTATCTCAAACAAGGATTGTGAAAAAAAAAATCGCTTATCTAAAGTAAGCTCTCCATTGTGATATTGTTAAATTATTTGTTGCACCTTAAATTTTTTGCATTAGTTATGTTATTATAGTATTAGTCATTTTAAATTTATGCTTCTTAACTATTGATTTAATTGCATATATCTTGATCATATTTATATATAAAATATAAGAAATCTATATTAAAAAGGATTTTTGCTTTTGTTTCATGTCAAATATGAAGGTTCTTTAGATTTTTCATACCTTCATGCTTAACAACAACAATCTTTTTGCTCGTATTGTTTAGTGTGAAGTCAATATCACTTGACCTTTGCTTAGGATCAAGCTTTTTGATAAGTGGCTTATACAAAAAAACATAATAGTTTTATATGTTGTTACCTTTGGGTTTTAATTTCATTTCTCTAAATAAATTTCAGGATGGAGACAATTTTTTTGATGAATACATTAGATATACTAAAAATTTCTTTGTTGAATCTAATGGCAACTTCTCTATCCTCCCTATAAAATAAAATAAGCAACCAATTTCAAATCACTTATTTGTGGCATGCATTTTTTTTGCATTATATTTTATAATATATTACGCTTCTCTTTCTGTATTTTTCTCATCACATTATATCATGTGTTTTAGGGCATTTTTCAAACAGACGCAATAGTTTGTAAACATTGATTCAAATATTCTAAAAAGCTAAAACTTTAATACATAGTCTTAAGCTTATTTTTGTAGATAGACGCAACTTCCTATAAAAATAATTTTAAATATTCTAAAAATAAAAAATAAAATTTTAAACATAAAGACTTAATTTTCTTTTCTAGATAGACACAAGAGTTTATAAACACAATTTCAAATTTTTTTTCACAAAGAAAAAGAGAAAGAACGAATATGGAGGTAAGAGATCTAGTTTTCTAACTTCAACTTCTTCACCGGTTCCAAATCGGATTAGTGAAAAGTCTTTCTCTCGCTCTTTGTGGTCTCTTGCCTTAGGCTGGTGAGTGACATTTCTTCTCATTAATGAGAGTCTCAAAACTAAAAAGATGATAAAATATTTTGCCAATAGATTTAGATCACTTGAATGCAATAGAAACTTTTATATATATTGATGAGATGTAAGTTACTATTCCTAAAAAATATATCTTCTACTCTAATGATTTTTTTCCTTTGCTTTTAGGCTTGTGGTTCCTTCTTACATTTCCACAATCATAATTCATATGCTTAGCATCTATGAACCTCGCAAATGCTAGGCTTATATGCCCATTCTCCACTCCACAATATAGGGCTCTCATTCATGCTTGCTCTGATGTGGGCAATCCCACAATATAATACATACCGGGGCTTGTGATTAATTTTATTATATCCAATTTTAATAACATATAAAATTTTCTTTTAAAAGCTAACAACTATTTTCTTTTATTCTTTGTTTTTCACTGTTGTTCATTAGGTACTATTTCTCTATTCCTTTCCTTATTTTGTATATGTTCAATGAACTTAAGTTTCTATCTTATTCATTACTTTGTAGATTAATCCTCATTTTTCCCTCATATTATTTACATTACTTTAATATCGATTAGAAAATTTTATGTATTACTTTGTCTTTTCTTAATATTATCTTAGCACAATGCATTTTGCATAACTTATTCATTGGCTATGATTTTAATATAGGATACTGATCATTAGCAGTATGCAATGCAATTGCTTGATCACATATAAGAATGTAGGCCTATCACTTCCTTGATTAAGCCCTTTCTAAGTTTTTTTTTTATTTTCAAGCGAGTCAAAATTTTATTTGAGGTAAATTACTTAAGAGTTCTTTATTATATAGAGTTCTGCAAGAAGCTCTTAATAGAGCTTTTATGATTGAACCGGAAGTCCGCTTGGGTCACTTTAGAGCTATGCAGAACCAAATGTTCAGTTGGGAACTAGATGCCCAATTGAGATTCTAGCTCAGACAAAATTGGATACTTGATTGGTAACCAGATAACCGATAGGGCCAGTTTTGATAAAACAGAATTGATTGACTAGTCATCTAAAGCGGTCATCCAGTTTGGATTCTTTACACAAATAATGACTAATTTTTTGACCTTTAGAGTGAATCTAGCCATGGCTCTCACCCCCAATGGCTAGATTTGACTCTAAATATGTAAATAGAGATGAAGGGACTTCTCTAAATAGTTTTTGCAACTTCTAATATTTATGAAAAAGAAATTAAAGCTCTCTTAATTATCTAGTCTTCAAATTGCTCTAAAATTTTTAATTTCAAGCAAATTTTCATTACCTATAAATACAGGTAAACTCTAAAGAGATAATTACAACATACTAGGGTTTTCAATACTCATCATAAGAAAAGAAAAGTCTATTTAACATGTTTACTTGCAAAAGGAAACTCTAAAGAAACTATGCCTCCTATAAATATAAGTAAACTCTCTAATTATAATTTCTAATATCAAGTGATGTATTTAATATTTTTTTCACATATTTTATTCTTTGTGTAAATAGAATCTACTTTCATTCAATAAAAAACAAGAATCAACTTTAAAAGCAAGTATATCTTAATTTTCTACAAGAAAATAACTTAATTATTTTCTAATCCTTTTCTTATTTTAAATATTTTTTGTACTTTCTTTAGGCTCAGTTGCAACTATTAGTCATTAGAATTATATAATAGAGTGTCTTTTAAATTAAGTTTCTAATTGCATCTATTGCTTCACTAAAAGATTTGAATATGAAGTCCTAATATTGTGTTGCCATCGTGAGAAATTTTCACTTTGTTATATGCCTCCTTTATTTGAACTATATAACTTACTTAGGAATTAAGATTCTTTTAGTGCTTATTTTCATGAATGCATATTCACATTTGTACCATTGAGTGTCCAACTTGATCGAGAGTTCATAAATCAAAACAAAAGTATTTATACTTTTCATATACAAGATCAGATTAAATAGTGAAGAAAATGCACATACTTTTGTGTAACTATATTTTATTAATATTGACTATAAAGTAGACAATTGTTTAGTAATTATACCTATATTAAAGAAAGTATTATCCAATCTCTAATATCAATATTAGCTATTAATCCTTATAATCTACTTTTTCAATCTTTATCAATAATTAAATCAATAGATAAATATATTATTGCACTTTGTTTAGAGATACAAATTAATCAATGAGTATATAACATACTTATTATTTCACAAGTTGCTAGTATTTTGATTCAAGGCAATAACTTGACAGAACCATATAATTATAGTGTAATTGTACATTGAATACATAATAATGTCTATTGTATTTAACCATATTTAGGTTACTATGATCCTCTAGCTATTCTTTATTTTTAACATATGGTGAATTTGGTTGGCATAAAAATATACTATGAATAAAAAGTATTAGAAAATTTCAAATCTCTTTAGAAGCTAATATAGATAATCTTTTAGGAACTTCTACAATAGATCTTATTGAATGAGAAATTATGTGTGCAAATAAAAAAAATAAAATTTAAAATTATATCTTGCTGTAAATATTGTTGTTTTAAATTACAGATTTGAGAAAATGAACCATCACTTATTTTATCTAGTGACAAATTTTTCCAATAATATTTAGTTGATATGTATTTTAAAATTGAAATTTCTCGATTGAATTATTTTCTCCAAGGACAGAAAAAACTAAGAATAGGATTATACTAAGGAATAGTTGATAGTATAATAGTTGGTGAAGTTAGAGCATAAATGTTGGTAAACAAATTATTATGTTGCTATTATGCATTAGTTTGGTAAACCATATTTTTTCATATATACTACAAGCAATCCATATTGTTATGAGATTACAAAATATTTAGAGGCAGGAGAATTACTACATAATAGAACAAATTTGTTAGTAAGAGTTTTTTCTACAGAACTTGAAAATATAAAAGATCAACTACTTAAAAAACATGTACTTCAAGAAGTTATAACTTATGCCCATGTGGTTGAATTTCAAAAAAGATAATTACCATATGCATATATGTCATTAATTATGAAACCCGAGGAAATAATAATAAGCGTTGATGATTATGATAATTTTATTTCTACTCAAATTTCATATCCAATAGAGTATCCAGTATTACATACTCAAGTGAGATAACACATGATCCATGGACCATGTGATATTAAGAAAAAAGAAAGGAAAGAGTTTTATTGTGGATGACATATGTAAAAATAGATATATCCTTAAATGTTCTATAATAAAATAATTCAGGGTATTGATTCTTATCCAATATAGACATAGAATTAATGGTTTGTAAATTTATACTAGAAACTATTTATTTGACAATCGACATATTGTGTCATATAATCCTTATTTACTTGCATGTTACAATTACCATATTAATGTTGATATTTATTCATTGATCAAATCAGTTAAATATCTTTACAAATATATATATATATACACACACACAAGGGTATGATTATATAGCATTTACAATTAATACAAAAGATATATCAACACAAGTTGTGGATGAAATAAACCAGTATCAAGATGCATAATGGATATCACCTCCTGAAGTAGCATAACACATATATGGGTTTTATTTATATGAAAATTATCCTCCAATGTTAAATTAACAATTACACTTACATGAAATTCATAGTGTTAGCTTTCATGAACAAAAGAATGTAATCAATGTCTTGATCAATGAACATTATTAAAAAATAATGCTAACTGAATATTTTACTCAAAACATAATTTGTCTTAATACTTGCCAATATTATTATTGTGGATTTCTAGAATATTTTGTATGGAACACAAAAGAAAGAAAATGGAAATAATGCCTGCAATGTGTTATTTGTAGGATAACATTTATCAATGCTAAAAAATCTAAACGATATTCTTTGAAATTATTGTTAAACCATCATAAAAGAATTACATCATTTGAAAATTTACAAATAATAAATGCAGTAATTTATAACACATTTAAAGAAGCAATTGAATAATATGGATTTCTTGAAAATGATAAATTTATATTTAATTCACTGAATGAAGCAAGTGCATTTCAAATACCACAATTCACTGAATGATAGCCCGGATGGAATTAGTAAAAGTTTTATTACCATCTTGATAATAAGTTGACAATTATACTAATCTCATAGTTTCAAAAAATATATTTTCCTTGTAATTCCTTGTATATTTTCTCAGAACATCTATAATTGACTATGAGAGTTTTATTTTGAGCAAGATTTGAGCACATGACCTCTCACATATAAGAATATGGTACAACCACCAAGCTAATGCTTAAAGTGTAATTTCTTGTATATATAAATATGGATATCTATAAGATAATTTATTAGTTATAATATACTCAAGTACTAAAAACATAGAAATTTTTTTCTGATCATTACTTTTCAAACTTTATTTTTTATTGTCAATTATACAAATAAATGTCTTTTTTTGTTAAGAAATAATTCTTATAGCTTCCTTGAATAAATGGAGGAAGAAAATTTAAATATCATCAAATCCTTAAGGGTTTTCAAACATTGCTAGACAATTGAAATATGTGTTTTGCAAAAGAAAACTCTAAAAAAATTTAAAAGCAATGAAAAAGAGGTTATTTATCAAGGATGATGCTTATAGATAATGAAGTAAAGCTAAAATTGTTATTTTTTTTATTTGTTTACAACTTAATAATGTGTTACTACTTGTATTTTTTTAAACATTGATCGACAAGAATTGACCATTGATTTCATAATTTTTAATAAACAAATAGACCATTATGGCATGCATGTGGAGGTCGCAACAAGTTACTAGTTTCAAAATGATAGTGTTCAGGTAGCTATTCCCAACTTTCAAAATAGTAGTAGTATATACGAGATTCATATTGGTGGTAACTTAATATCGAGAAAATTGCTCATCCAATTGTAAGTGATGTCAAATGTTAATACAAATTTGTAAAATTGAATAAATTAAGCACCTTATGCTGATGTTGATCCCAATTTTGTGAGTTAAATATTTTTTTAGCAAAAAAATTATAGGTTTTAATTTTTAAATTTGTACTACACTAATCATTCTACTATAATATAATGATTTGGTCATGGTTATGCTTGTTGAACTTGAGAAAAAAAATTACAGCAAAGAATCCATTGGATACTCACACCATTCGTGAACTTATTATAGCGAATTCAATGTAGGTTATTATTATTTTCCTCTATGTGGCTCATATAATTATTTTTACTTTTGTACATTACTTTAGAAATAAAATATATAAATATTATTATATTTATACATTTCGTATGCCATTTTTCAATAGTGAAAATTTTATTCACTTAATTTAATGGGGTACCTTGGCTCTTATGTACAGACTTGAGCTTGACAAACCTATTAGAAGCAACTCTATTATATTGGTATCTCCTATTAATACAAGGTACATATGTCTGTTCGGCTTAAAAAAGATATTATAATGAACATATAAACTTGTTTGAATTATTTTCTTGAATGACATATTCTCTAGGGTTATATTTGTTGATGACTTCTTCTATTGCATTGGAAATAAATCCTGAGTAGATGGAATAAACTTACGGTATAAATTAATGTCCTCTACAATATTAAGTTACTATGTTTTCACCTAATATATCATTGTGTTATTCATTTATGAAGTTTTCTTTCTAAATACCTCTTTTATCTTATCTTAGTTTTAAAAACTACTCATATAAAAAGAAATTCCAAAAAGCATATTGATAAATGTTCATTTAAAAATTTAATAAACAACTTCAGAGTAGAGAAGGTGTTCCTCATGAATTTGATCTATAAAACATCAGGGAAAAAAGAGTTATGCTTAGTTTCAAGCAAAAAATGAATGCTAAAATTATCCATTATCTTGCGATATAATAACTTTAGTTTATTGTAACTAGGTAACTTACTTCCAAATTGAGACATGGATAGCAAGAATAGACTTTAAAAGGGATCTTTGGTACCTTGAGTGCAGATTTTGTAATAGAAAAACATACAAGACTGAAAATGGGAAAAAATTATTGCACAAACTATAATGCAATCAACGTATAGATAGGTTATAACTTATAAAGTTTTAATTTTTCTTCATCATCAGTTAACTAATATTTTGTGGTAATTGTGTTATTGATCAGCACTAGGCATTTTTTTCTACTTTACATATATGTTGTCCATGAACAATTTTTAGATTACACTAAAACTATATGGACAATATTATTTGATATTGAAGTAAAAGTTTTGAAAAAAACTATTGCAGTTTTTCATAAGATGTACGTTATATAAATATACATCTTTTGTGACAATTTACTTAGACATCAATGCTATATAATATCTTGGACCCAAATGACCTTGCTTGTTATTATTACAAGAAACTAGAGTGAAAAAGATTCATGAAGAAATGGAAAAATGTCTTAACAATATCTACCAATTTCTTATTTGTATGATAGTGAGATGGATTTTAGTGACCCAACCATAAATGTGTGAACTTGAAGGCTGATTTAGTTAGCAAGATCGAAAGATAACTTAGAGTACAAGCTCGAGAGCTGACTGGGTGCGATTCTGAAGACTAGCCTAGATACAAACCCGAAGGTTGATTGAATGCAAGCCCAAAAGCTGATTGAGATGCGAGACTGAAGGCTGGTTAAGGAGTGAGGATTTACCATCTTTGAGGGAAGGGCCATGAGTGGTTGCAGTAGTGTTGAGGGATCACTATTTCCAAGATATTGTGGGTAGCTACAACAGTGTCAAAGGTTCGGTGTGTTCGAGGGGCCACAGGTGGCTATGAGCATGAAGTTGATGGTCATGCAGGCATAGACATGACAGAGACGAGTGAGACCATAGGTGACTGTGAGCATGGGATGAGCCAATTCATCCTCATGCATCTTCTCTTTTGATTCACCTCCTTTCTTCACTTCCCAATTTTGATTTTTTTTTTTGCAACTCAATTTTTATATCTCTCTTTTTTTAACATGGCCAAATTTTCCTTTTTTATTTTTTGTGAATATGCATGATGATTTATTATTTAAAATGGCTATGGATAATAATTAATTATTTTGAATTAGTTATGGATGATGATTTATTATTTTGAATTGGTTATGGATGAGGATGTTTTAGTTTGAAATTAGATAAGTTCTTCGAGGGTTGTAGATGAGTTTATCTGCTCTAAATTTGAAAGATGTACGCACTTTAGATGTTGAATTTACAAAGAGTTATTTGCAATTTTTTTAGAAAATTTGGACTAAATGATAATTCTATGAATTTTAGGGACTTTTTGCAAAAATATTATCTATAGAGTTTTAAAATTTTTAAGGTTCCTTTTGAATAAAATTTAGACTTATTTATAAATAAAAATTTAAAGGGGCTTTTTTTTGTAAAAGATTGAGATTTTAAGGGTTTATTTGTGAATATAAAATTTTGAGGGATTTATTCATAAATTTTAAATTTTGTGGGGACTTTTCTTTGTAATTTTAGGCTTTTATTAATCTTTTCATAAAATTCTAATCCCAAGAACTTATTTGTAAGAAAAATCCGACCAGAGATCTTATTGTAAGAATTTATTTTATCCAAAAGTCTATTTATCAAGGTTTTAAATTTTGGCCGAAACCGAACTGTTTTGGCCGATCTGTTGCGGTTTAGGATTTTTGGCTGAGTGCTTTGCTGGCGGGGCGCGTGCTGCATGCAGGGCCAGCGCATCGAGCGGGGAGCTCACGGGGCCAACGCAGCGCGAGGGGAGCTCTCATTACGAGCTCACGCGGGGAGCTCCCATGGCGAGCTCGCGCGGGGAGCTCCCACCATGAGCTCGCCCGACCTGCTCACCCCTGCTTCATGCCCGAGCCCACGCCCTTGCCGGACTGGCCCCCGCGTGCTCGCCAACCTGCCACTACTCCCTCACCCGCCTTGCACCCTCGCTAGCCTAGCCCCTACTCCCACGAGCTGGGGCCAGCCTCGCACCTGCGCCAGCACCGTCGCCAGCTCGGTTCTAACGCCTTCACCGGTCTCTGCCAAATACTGTTAATGTGCATGAGACTATTCAGATAACTGTTCATTATTTTAAAAATTTGTAAACATATTATAATTTTTTTAATTTGAAGTTAAAAAATAATTAAAATTAAATTACATTTTTGTCAAAATATAATTAATAAATAAAAAAAAATTTTGGTTAAAACTGAAATGGAAATGATTTTGATCGAAATGCGTTGATTTTTTGTTTACGTGCATGCGTATATGACTATTCCACCGAAAGCAAAGTCAAAAAAAATTTATATCGGTCTCACCCCCATGTGAATCGTTGCCACAAGGTCGCGTAGAGCTAGTTGTTCTGGCTCGTATATCTATAAATATCCATCTAGATCGTTCAGACACTGAATTCATAATTCCACATCGAAATGTTTCAAACTCAATTGATAATGATTATGATGATGATGATGATTAGTTGTATTACGTTATTATTAATAAATTATGTATGTGTCAAGTATATTTTAATAATAAGTTAAATTTACTTATGTTAATTTTTAACTTTTTAATCATATTCATATTATTTCTTGTATATATTTTTATATAATAATATATAAAAATAGTGGTTAACTATCAAAATTAATTTTAATTAATTAAAATAATATTTAATATTATGATAAAATTAATTATAAATTCTTTCATAATTTATAAATTTTTATAAATTTTTTTTAAATTTTTATCATATTTTTAATTTGAAATCAAAGTAAAGTCAAAATATAATCAAAATATGGTCAACACATAATTAATAACTAAAAAAAAAAAATCTTTCGACCGAAACCGAAACGGCTGAAACGTATCGGTTTCGTTAGGTGCTGAAACTGAAACCGAAACCGAGATTTAAAACCTTGCTATTTATACAATACGTACATTTTTTTCATTTTACTCCATATTTTATATGAATTTTTTGACGCAATTTTGGTTCCCATATCCGGCCCACTCAGCCCACTTTACTTTGAGCTCAAATTTTCTTAAGAATTCAAGTCCAAATTGAGCTTGATTTTTGGTCAAATTTGATCGTGTTATATATTCAATTGAGACCCACATTTGAGTCATAATTTTGTGACACACAAGTTTTAATTTTAATTATATTTTAATCAATTTTGATTGTGGCAAAAATTATCTCAAACAAAATACCCTCTTTGCATCCTCTTCTCGAGTTCTGACAAGAGGAAAGCGTGCGAACAAACTTAGGTACTTGCCCCTATGTCAATAATCTAGTAATCAATTATATGGGTTTGAATTGACATGAAAGTAGATTTGACTTGTTATGTGATGATGAATTTATTTGACCATATAAGAGTGGACTTGATCTGCCATGCGATGATGGATTTATTTTATCATGTGAGAGTGGACTTGGTTAGCTACATGGAGCGGACTTGAGTTATCATAATAAGTGGACTTGAGCTACTATAATAAGTGGTCTTAATTTATCATGATGAGTGGACTTGAGTTTTCTCAATGAAGTGGACTTGATTTGATACAAAAAACAAACTTAATTTACCATATGAAAGTGGATTTGATTCACCATGTAGATATGGCTTAATCACCATGTAACCTAGACTTGATTTTCCATGTGAAAGTAGATATAGTTTTACCACATGGAAGTAGCCTTGATTGCCACATGAAAATGGACTTAAGTTATCACATGAAAATGAACTTAGTTTGCCACGTGAAATGGACTTGATTTTCCATACAAATTTGAGCTTGATCGCTACACAAAATAGACTTTGTTTGCCATCTAAATGTGGGCTCAATTGCCAAAATGGACTTTAGTTAGCTAGTTTTCAAAGTTCTTACTTTGATTTCGCTATGTTAGATATTTGACTTTGTAATCCTCATAATTGAGGTATTTGATTTTTCATTTTGGAAGTAAGTTTGATTTTACCATTTTGGAGATAAGTTTGATTTTACCACCTTAGAGATAATCCATTTGGTTTTACTATTATGGAAGTGATAGGCTTAATCTCACCATATTGGGGATAATCAGCTTGATTTTACCACTTTGAAGATGATGAGCTTGATTTTACTATTTTGGAGGTAATCAATTTAGTTTTATCATCTTGAAGATGATGAATTGGATTTTACCATTTTGGAGGTGATAAACTTAATTTCACTATATTGAAGGTGATAAATTTGATTTCGCCGTATTAGAGGTGATATATTTGATTTCACCATATTGGAGGTGATGTACTTCTTTTGCCACTTTAGAATGATATATTTGGGTTTACCACTATATAAGTGGTCTTCTTAAAGTCTTTGTTAAGAATTTTATAACTTTTGACTTGATTTATAAATTATAGAAGCAATATGAAACATCGTATATGTTAGTTCCCTTTGAATGCCATGATGATAGACATCTTCTAAATATTAGAGAGGAGAATTTTACTTGCCCTCAGTATTTTAAGGTGAGGGAAGAACCCCTTACACCCTTTTTTGTATTTTTGAAGATTTGGCTATATGCTCCCTTTATGAGTATTCGACAACAAAGTCTTGATTTTCTTATTCATAACCTCTTGATGGTGGGAAATGAAGAGCTCACTTGGTATTAACTCCATAGATTGATTGCCCACTTCAAATGCTTTACCAATATACTTTTCCTAAGCATTTGAATATGGGAGGACTTGGCTTTATCTTTGCCATCTTCTTTTATGAGAGGATGAATTTAATATGTGATTGAATATTCACCGTGGATGCTTAGGCAATATGTGTTGAGTTTTAGATGTCTTGAACTCTAATTAGAGTTTGAGTTAAAGTAGGAATCCAAAGTCGGATTTAGATTTATATTATTAGGAGTTGTAATTGTGTAAAACTCAGGCCCAATAAGAGTCTATAAATATACTATAATATATAGCACTTATGTGTGACGTAGTATTGAGATTGAACTAGAGAGAAAGAGAGAGAGGAATAGAGAGAAGAGAAAGAAAGAGAGTGTTGGCTCTCGTGTGTGGGTCTTTCTAGTGCTTCTCGGTGGTCTCTCGTGGTGGTTCCTCGTGGTACTCTCTTGAAGATTCTCTCTGAAGGTGGAGGCGTTGCCGAGGCTTGGAGAAAGAGTTTAGTTGAGTAAGAAAGAGTAAAGTCGTTCTTATAAACTCTTGTAAAAGCCTTTATCTATTGATAGTGGATCTCCCGTTGTCTTATCTTGTTATTTCCTTTTATCTTGTATTACTTCTCGTTTCTTATGTTGTTTGAGAACAAGGCGATCCGTGAAACTTCCGCTGCGAATCCCAACAATTGGCATCAGAGCCTAGAAGCAAACAACCAAGATGACAAAGTCCTTACTCGAGGTGGAGAAGTTTGACGGCAAGATAAATTTTGCCTTATGGCAAAAGAAGATGAAGGCGGTTCTTACTTTTCAAGGTCTACAAAAGACGTTAGAGGGAAAAGAAAAGAAGCCGGTCAAGATAAGCAATGAAGACTGGGAGGAGATAGATCAAAAGGCATTGAATTTAATTATTCTAAGCCTGACTGATGAGGTTTTGTACAATGTCATTGACGAAGAGACGACGATGGACATCTGGACAAAACTCGAGAAGTTGTACATGTCAAAAAGCCTCACGAACAAGTTCTATCTGAAACAACAGTTGTACGGACTGCGTATGAGCGAAGGTACAACTATATTACATCACCTAAATGCTTTCAATAAGATTATCAATGATTTGCTGAAAGTTGATGTGAAGTTTGAAGAGGACGATAAGGCGCTGATTCTCCTAATGTCTCTTCCTGCTTCGTATGATCATATTGTGACCACAATTCTTTATGGTAAACAAACTCTTAAGACCAAAAGTACTGTAATGATGAGATTAAATTGAGTTGCATGTTAGTCTCATGGCAAAGACCGGCGAGAGGACGCAGGCGCAAGGCCGGTAAGGGCGTGAGTGCATGCCTAAGGGCTCGGGCGCTCGTGCGAGGCCGGCTTGAGGCCGGAGAGAGGGCACATGCGTTGGCGCCAGGATGGCGAGCACACAAGTGTGGGCGCCAGAAGCTGACGCAAGGGCGCAGGCACTAGAGGCCAGTGCGAGGACATGGGTCACACGGTGGAAGTGGTATCAGAGCTTCAGGTTCGAAGCTGTGCAAACTCTTAAGACCAAAAAATTACCGCGATGATGCGACTGAATTGAGTCACATGTTAGTCTCATGGCAAAGACTGGCGAGAGGACGCGGGCGCGAGGCCGGCAAGGGTGTGAGTGCAGGCCCAAGAGCTCGAGCTTTTGGAATGGTTTGGTGTCTGGCTCACTATATGGATTTGGTTTGACGCTCTTGCGACTCCCCAACAAATATGCCCTCTAATATCACCATGTATTTTTGGAAGGAAGCTATTGCATATGCTTGTGTGCTTTAGATGTGAGCATATCCCATTTTCATCCTTGCACAAACTAGCAAAGAAGTATGGTTCTTATTTTTTAAGAAAAACATCCTATTTTAATCAAAAGAAATTCCATCTTCTCCATTTCAAAAGTTAGATTCTTGTATCCACAAGGGTAAAGACTGCTACCTAAGAATAGTTGGGGGAATAGATTCCAAGTTATGTTGGAGTGATCATAGAATCAAAGAGCCTGGGGAGAGATATGCCCCAAGTTTTGATCACTTTCGGTAGTGGTTGATGACTTGACTAGCCGGTCCAAGTGATTTGACTTTGATTGCTTGGAAGATTATCTCGAGGGACCTTGAAGCTTCTTCATCTTATCATCTATACCACATCTTGGTAGGATAAAAAATAAAATAGAAAGTTGTTATTTTAATGAGACTCATCTTCTACAATGCCATATTGATATGCTGGAGTAGAATATGTTGTAGCAATGAGCTGACTCAGTGAGCAAACAATTTAGTCGATGCTTTCAAAATGTAGTACTTCAAGCCAACAATTCATCTTCTAGAATGTCAGATTGGCACATGAGATTCGAGGGAAGCAATATTATAAAGTGAAGTTCTCTCTCTTTTGTTTTTATTGTGATGTTGTAAGAAACAAATTATACAAAGCATATGTGTTTGTACATATTTTATTTTATTCTATTTTCTGAAAGAAAATTTTCTAGAGATTTGTTATTTCAAAAATATTTTAGTAGATAAGTGATGCATCCTTCTATTTTCGATTAAGGCCTTCTACTTGATTAGGTCTATTGAAGTCTAAGGATGATTTTGGTCTCAAAAGGTGATAAGTTACTAATCAATCTCCCCTTATGCTTTTTTCATAGTGCAATATTTTCTTCAGGAACCTGTTTTTCTAGCGACTTCATTACTTTCACCACGTTCCTATGGATTAGTTGCTTCTTTGAATTTGGCTTTGATCTCGAATGCCTCTTAACCTTAATTTTCAGGATTTATATACCTACAGATGTCAATCGGTACTTACCCTTTGGGTGATCTTTCTTGATCAATAATAAATCGAGATGAGACTGAGTCAGTTCTACTAATTCTGACATGTGATCTAATTTTCTTCCATTTTTTAAATCATTTTTTATCTTTATTTTTTATTTTTTATTTTTTTTTAGCAATCTCATTTCTCTTTCGAGGATCCAAGATTTGCGGATTTGCAGATGCTAATCGATTCATATCCTTTGAGTTCGTCTCTCTTGGCTTGGTTTTCCATATGAAACTTGTTTATTTAGGACTTTATTTTCTATTCTTCTTTTTTTTTAGGGGAGTGATCTTTTGCCTCTAGGAGGAGATTTCTGAGATGTTATCTTTTGATCTTAGCATTTTTGTCTTCAAAGCAATTTTATTTTTAGGGTTATAGTTACTTATAAATTGGTTGTCATATTTTCAGGCTTGTATTTTTGAAGTTAACTTAGGGTATAGGTGGGCGGGAGAGGTACTGGAATTCCAACTCCACCATGTTTCATCATTGACTATCCTTGACTTCATTATTCTTTTTATTTTTAAAGACCTTGTCTCTAAGATAGAAAGTACTTCACCTGAATACTAAATTTTTTTTATTTTAATTTTCTTATTGAATTTTCTTATTTTTTGTTTTGCCTCGAGAAGTATGAAATGTATACTTGACTAGTTAATTTTGATGTAATTAGACATTTTGCTATAGCTAGACATTTTTTTTATTTTGTGATTTCGAAAGTCATGCAACTATTTGACTCTTCCATGTTGTTGACTTAGTTCGAGCATCCTTCTTTTCAAATTTAGTTGCTCTTCCATTAATTAGTGTAGCAAAGATAGCTTTGCCCCTTTCTTAGCTGAAGGTTGAACGTGTGTTCTTCCATTATTCTCCTTTAGCTCTTATAGTGTTGGAGGCAATGATTATGGAATTTAGCTTCAAGTTTAATTTGACATTCTGAATTCGATCAAACACCCTATTGGTCCTTCCTTAAGTAAGTTGTAGGTAGTCAAAAATTGACTTTTACCTATTGATTAGTCTTTGATAGACTGATATCTTGATTTATGCCAATGGAGTCTCTATTTCATCATTAAGGTTCGGTATGATGAAATTTGACCTTTGCCACTGGGGAGAACTTGGCCCTTGCCCCCTAGGTGAACTTTATTTTTTGCCTCCTGGGTGGACTTGATCTTTTGCTCTCCAGGTGGACTTGATCTTTTACACCCTTGGACTTAATCTTTACTCATAGGGTTAGAGGTGAGGGGGCTGATTTGTACTGGATAAGTGGAGCAGTGATTGGATCAATGGTAGTATTAGTAATGCTAGGAGCAGTGATATTGTTAGTAAAAGCAAAATCACCATGCATGAATTAGATGGAGTTAGATACAGCCTGATAGCTACTATGAACTCTGGTTGGCCCCATGATAATTATTATTATATCATTGAGATTTGGCATAATAACATTTGGACTTAACCCTTTAAATGAGGTTGGGCCTTGTTCCCTGAATGGGAGGTTCTTACCCTTGGACAGGAGGTCTTTGCCCTCTAAAACAGAGGCCGTTATCCTTGAGTGGACTTGGTCTTTGCCCACTGGGTGAGAGGCGAAGAGTTGATCCATGCTTATGTGGACTTCGGTTACCCCTGCAGTGAGCATTGGTTGGTAAAGTGTGTCATAACTTTGCCCCTGTAGTGATCGTTGGTTGATAAAGTGTGTCGTAAACCTAGCACTGAGGATGATGGTGTGTATTGGGGTAGGAGGGCCACTTGATGATGTCCTTTCTCTTTCTCTTAGTCAATAATTAACTTTTAACTTTTCTTCTTTTGATATGTGCGCATTTCAATAAGATTTCTCTACTAGGAGAAGAAGTCAAATCCCACTGGGCATGTCAAAATTTGTGAGATCAATTTTGATATCCCAACTTTAAATATGCAAACTCGAGGACTGGTTTAGTTCGCGAGCTCAAAAGCTAGCTTAGAGGTAAGGTACAAGCCCGAGGGTTAACTAGATGTGAGTCCGAAAACTGACCTAAATATGAACCTGAAGGCTTGCTAAATGTGAGCCCAAAGGATGTCTTGAGTGCGAGCTCCCAAGATGATGGTATATCTTAGGGTGGAGATATTCTTTATTATTATTATTTGATTTATTTTTTTTTTTGCAAATGAGAACACAATTGATCAATCTTCAATCGTAATTCTACCTTGTCGATGTCTTTATCATATTAACTAGGTTTTTACACTCGGAGAAGAAGTCAAGCTTCATTGGATATGCCAGAATTTGTGAGATCAATTTCAATCGCCATGTATCGTAGGTCAATAGTAGCCTATACACTTAATCTTCATCATCATTTTTTGGCCCCACTGATGAGCCCTACAAACCCTAGAATGCACTTCATATATAACTTTCTTAGCTTCTTTGTCTGAGAGACAATACAAAAGTAACAGTTTAAGTACAGTTGATATAGTTGAGGCATAGTCAAAATACGGTTTTGGGGGGTGGAATCTGTGGCGTCAACTCATAGGGTTTGTAGTTTTCCTAATTTCTTCTTTAGCAGAATGTGAGAGATTACCTTTTGATTTACTAGAAGCAGAAGAAGAATTAGTAGCAGGTTATCAAACCGAATATTCAGCTATCAAATACAGTTTATTTTACGTTGCTTTTTAATATTATTGGAAGTTACTTATTCATTTATCTAATGCAAAAATCACATCAAATAAAAAGAACTAATTTGAGCCTTCTCATTTGGATCTATAAATAAAATAAGTAATTTCATAATCCAAACCTACTTCCAACATGATAATATTTAACCTAAGATATTATCCTTGAAAATTAAAAATTAGAACATGAATGAATGGGCTTAAAACTACATCTAAGAGTTGTATCTTGATTCACACTTGGAGACTAAATTAAATGGAATTCAAAGCTCTAAAACATCCTAGACTTTTACATGCTAGTCTACTAGCATTCATAAGAAAACCTAACATTGAATCCAATTGCTTTTCGAAAAAAAAAGAGTTGAGAACACAATATTTTAAAACTTTAGAATTGATATCTTTCCTTGATTCAACACAATCCTCAAGTCTAATTATAAAGATTTGTAGAGACAAACCCAATCAGGAACTATAATAGAATCCAAGTAGCAAAGATAAACCTGATTAGGAACTTCAAAACTAAAATTGAACATTCTCTAAGTCTCCAAAATAAAGTATAAAACTAAAGTTAAAACTTGAACATTTTTGAGCTTCCAAAATAGGTTCAAAACTAAACTACACTCCAATATTTCTAGCTTCAAAACAAGTTCAAGAAACTTCTTTTGATAAAATGTCAAGGAAGTGGGAGATCTAGACTCTTAATTTTTGGTACCATATCAATAGACCAAAATGAGTGAAAGAGAATAGCCAACAATCCATAATTTCCTTGTTATCTAGCATCTTGATATTAAAGAGAAATTTCTAGAGCAAATCCTCACAACCTCTAGAGAAGCCAACCTTTAAAATCATGGTTTTAGATTTAGGTTTAAAAGCATTATAACCAATACTTGTAGTGTAGAGTAAGTCTAAAAAAAAATTTTGCAATATTAGAGTAAAAGATCCAAAAAACCACAATTCCTAAAAGCAAAATAATGACTCAAAATACACCAATAATATGCAGATACAGAAGATGGTAGTGATTTGGCATCATCAAAATTTCTACAATTAATAAATCAATAGCTAGAAATCCAACCTACTCTTATTCCTATTCTTGATATGAGGAAGAAGAAGAAGATCAGCTTCTTTTGCTGTTGTTCACTAGAAAGAGAAAGAAAGAAAGGACAAAAGAGAAAGGAAATTTTGCAAACATGCCCTTGGACTAATAATAAATTTTATAGGTAAGTCCTTCATGTTTTCTCTTTATATAAATATATTTATCTTCTTTATATAAAGAAGTCTAGGTGGATAGTTGGTCATCGTACTAGCCTCTTATAGAAGAGGTCCATGGTTTAAACCTCAACCAAGACACAATTTAATTGATATTTTTTTCTAGTTGTTACAAAAAAAATAGAAAATATAGTTAAATGGATAAATATTGAAGAGCAAAATTAAAATATTTAAGCTTATATTGAATAATATGCATATGTACATGAAGAATACCAAAACTAAGACTAAAATTATAGTTAACTTACATGAAAATTTGAAATAAAAATAAATAAAATTTAAATGAATAAATATCAAAAAATCAAACTCAAACTATAATAAGTGTAAAAGAGATCCAAATATTATTAAGTTGGAAAAAATATAGAAAAGAGGTAAAACTACCATCAACACCACTATTTTTGCCACACTGATTACCACCATCATCCTCATTATCTCGTGCCTTCTTTCCCCCACTTGATGTACCATTCTAACCATTTGTGAAACTATTAAAGTGACTTGCAAAAAGAACATGATCTTTAATGCTAATAAAAGCAAAAAAAAAAAAATACTTAAATGGATAATTATTAGAGAGTAAGCTAGAAAGTATTCAAGCTTATATTGAATAAGATGCAAATATACATGAATACTAAAACTAAGAATGTGCATGACATGTGTGTGGTGGTTAAGTGCATAGGACATGGTGGGTAGGCAGTTATGCACAATAAACTTGGATGGTTCTTGATCATACAGAGTAGTTATGCATACCAGATGGTTATTAGCTTAATAGAGCAACTGTGTACAACATACATTGTGAGTGGTTACACAATGTGTTGGTTATGTAACCTCTCCATGGGTGATGGTTACCAACCATAGTATATTTACATATAGCATGAGGCTACAAAGAGTGACATAGGGGGAGAGTGTGGTGACCCTTGTTTACTCTATCATTAACATAGAACAGACTCTTCTCCCACCTAAAAAGTCACGCTAGTCCTTGCTTTCCTCTCGAGTGAGTAGCCGACTGGAATGGGTCTTCTCCTAGCTCAAAAGGAAGTGAATGAGTTGAGCCAAGGAAGCCAAAATTCCTAGGAATGAAGGAAGATTGGTCAGTCACCCAGCAAGAAAGAGTGGTTGAACTCCAAGCTGAATTGGTACCTTAATCGAGACAAGGTCATCGAAACCATCTGCTAGGTTGCTTGCTCACTTCCAAAGCCCTAAGCAAGAGGTCCCTACAGTCCTGTTTGTAGAACTATGACTAATCCTTTTCTGTTTAGCCCTTATTTTCTTCTTTTAGTTAGCCTTTCTTGATTAGGACTTAGGAACATGGATTCCTCAACTCTAGTTATTCATGCTTTGGTCTCTCAAGGCTCTTCACCAGTGTCTAGCTATAATTTATTTTATATGATATTAATAAAAAGGTTGGGTAAAGCTCCTATATACTAGTGTGTGCATGCTATCTCTACCTTTGTGGGTTTTGTGTATGGTATTGATAGGTTAAGTGTGATACTTAGTGTCATCAAGTGGTACAATTTTGTGGGCAAAAATTCAACTGTGTGACAATTGGTATCTCAATTTTGATATTCTTCATGTATATTTTTATATTATTAAATGTAAGTTTGACTAGTTGTTGACATGCTCTCTAATATTTATTCATTTAACTATATATTTTTATTTTTTAGCATTAAAGAATTTTTTTTGTAAGTTATTTTAATAACTTCACAAATGATTAGAATGGTGACATCAAGTGGAGAAAAAAAAGTAAGAGACAATCAGAATGATGGTGATGATCGATGTGGAAAGAATAGTGGTGTTGATGGTAATTTCTATCTCTTTTCTTATATTTTTTTTCCAAATTACTATTATTTGGATTTCTTTTAAACTTATTATAGTTTGAGTTTCAGTTTTTGGTATTTATTTATTTAATTTTATTTTTTGTTTCAAAATTTCATGTAAATTAACTAATTTTAGTATTAGTTTTGGTATTTTTCATGCATATTTGCATATTTTTCAATGTAAGCTTGAATACTTTCGGGTTTTCTCTCTAATATTTATCTATTTAGCTATATTTTTTATTTTAGTTAGTATTAAAGATCATTTTTTTTTACAATTCACATTAATAGCTTCACAAATGATCAGAATTATGGCATCAAGTGGGGAAAGAAGACAGGGGACAATGAGAATAATGATGGTGATCAATGTGGTAAGTGTCACACCCGTTGTGAGTGGTAGGTGCTACCACAATGAGATCATGTAATAGACCTCATGATCTCGGAGGAAATGGAGTGCCTCCAACATATATATGCATGGGCAGCACACATATAAGGAAACAACCAACTGTGGTGGTCGGTGCCACTACGAGGAGAATCATACGAGGGAGCGCGTGATTATGCGAGGCGACGGACTGCCTCCAACATAAGTGTGCGTGGGCAGCACACATATGAGGAAACAACCAGCTGTTGTGGTCTGTGCCACTATGAGGAGGATCATGCGAGAGAGCGTGTGATCATGTGAGGTGACAGATTGCCTCCAACGTATGTGTGTGCGGGCAGCACATATATGAGGAAACAAACAACTGTGGTGGTCAGTGCTACTATAAGGAGGATCATGTGAGGGAGCGTGTGATCATATAAGGCGACGGACTACCTCCAACATATGTGTGTGCGGGTAGCACACATAGTAACAAGTGACAGAGTCACGACATGTTCAGATGGAGACCTGAATAGCCCAAACAGTCCTGCAGAGTGAGCAACGGGATATGCTAGCTAAAGTGAGTTGCAGGAGCATGTGATACATGGCCAGCAAAGAGGCAATTGAGGGCTCATGGGATAGGTGGCTGCAGCTGGAGGGAGTCAACAAATTGCCAGAAGAATATTGTAAAGTATGTTCTTCATGACTTCCAACAGCTGAACTGTAGAAAGAACATTGTGGAACATGTTCTTCATGATCTCAAAGGGTGGCTCCTAGCCAAATATGTGTACTATAAATAGACTAGGGGGTCTATTGAGCTGACGACACACAGGTTGAGGGAGACTTATAGTTTCACTCCGCATTAGAGTTGTATTTTTTTTATGTGAGTAATAAAAGGTTGGTAAGTTTATCGTACTTCTCTTCTCCTCTATACTCTTGTGGGCTTGTGCGAGTTTGGCGGACTGAGGTGAGCGAACCTTGGCGCCATCATGGGCAAAATTTCAGGGTAGAAGTTTGACCGTGTGATAAGTGGTATTAGAGCCTGGTTTGGTGGAAAACTGGTTCAGCTAAAGCCAAGATCAACAAAAACCATGGTGAACCAAGTGGAGCTTCGGGATAGGTTGATTTGCATCGAGGGGATGCTGGGAAATCCTCCAACCGAAGATGCAAGCAGCTTATGGGCGCAGTTGGCTTGGCAAGAGAGGCAAAATGCTGCTCTCAAGGAGGCCCTTGCAAGTGAGGTGAAAAATGCGGAGGAAAGGTATGCTGCGATCATGGACTCCATGATATCAAGTCTGAAGTCCTTGGAACAGGACTTGGTACTGGTAAAGAGAAGGGTGGCAAACTCCATTATTGAAGGCGGAGCTCCTTCAAAAGTAAGAGTCCCAGAACCCCATTCCTTTAATGGTTGTAGGAATGCAAAGGAGTTGGAGAACTTCTTGTGGGATATGGAGCAATACTTCAAGGCTACTCACATTTCAGAACGGGAGAAAGTAACCATCACCAACATGTACTTGAGTGGAGATGCCAAGTTATGGTGGCGTATCAGAGCATCGGAGAATGCTTGAGCTGGGAGAGCTCAGCTGGAGGATTGGGAAATCCTCAAGAAGGAACTAAAGGAGCAGTTCCTTCTGTGCAACACAGGGTGGATTGCATGAGAATCCCCAAAGAAGCTGTGGCATTCAGGGACCATAAGGGAGTATGTGCGGGAATTCAGCTCCCTCATGCTCGACATCACCAACATGTCCGAGGAGGACAAGTTGTTCAACTTTCTTTCTGGCTTGCAGTAGTGGGCTCAAGCTAAACTTCGACAGCAAGGAGTGAGGGATCTTCCATCGACCATTGCTTCTTCGGAAGGCTTGGTGGATTTCAAGTTGGCGAAAACCACCAAGAAGGCCACGAATGGAAGGAAGATGGGGCGTGCAGAAAAAGATGGCAAGAAGCCTGAGGGTAAGGGCAAGAAGGTTGCAGAACCGAGCCAGTCCAAGTTGCAGCCCAACAATAGAGAGCAGGGCTATTTTATATGCAATGGTCCTCATTGGGCAAGGGAATATCCAAGGAGGGAAAGACTATCTACTCTAACTCTCAGGGAATCTGAGGAGGAAGAACGTGGTGTGGCGGCAACACCACGCAAGAATCCATTGCAACTACTAAACTCAATAATGGCAGAAGGCCAGCAGCCTTGTAAAGGGTTGATGTATGCATCAGTGTTATTAAATGGGAGGCCTATTTTGGCTATGCTGGACACAGGGGTGACCAGTAACTTCTTCTCCCATAAGTTGGTAAGTGAATTTGGTTTGTAGGTGCAACCAAGTTCATGGAAAGTGAAGGCGGTAAACTCCAGGCCAACTCCGATTCATGGAATGGCCAGCGCAAACCTCAAAGTTGGAGCTTGGGAGGGAGAGATCAGTGTGACAATCTCAGCACTTGATGAGTTTGAGTTTATCTTGGGGATAGACTTCTTCGTCCAAGCTAAGGATAGCTTGATGCCTCACTTATTAGGTATGTTGATTTCTGTGGGGGAATCACCATGCTTTGTACAAACAGTGTATGGAGGGAAAACTGCAGTAGCGGGTATGCGATCTCCTCAACAGCTGAAATTAGGTCTCAATAGAGGCGAGACCACCCATGTTTTAGCACTAATCAAGATACAACCGGATCAGGTCGTGGAGGTACCTGATGATGCTACAACTATCCTGGAGGATTACGCAGACATGATGCCACCAAAACTGCCCAGTGAACTTTCCCCTCGGAGGGCAATTGATCACAAGATTAAGCGGGAGCTAGGTCCTAAACCTCCTACTTAGGCCCCTTATCAATTAGCTAATACAGAGCTTTTGGACCTGAGAAAACAGCTCGATGGACTGTTGGATGTGGAACTGATCCAACTGTCAAAGGCCCCATATGGTGCTCCGGTGTTGTTTCAGTGGAAATAAGATAGTTCACTTTGGAGGTGCAGGAACTATCGAGTGCCAAATAAGGTGTTCTCTTGGCTTAGAGAATATAAGCTCTTCATAGAGGAAGAGAAATATGAGTTCTATCGGGAGCGACAGAACCAAGTGATGGATGCATTGAGCCAAAGGGAGGTGCAATGCTACGTAGCTGCACTACAAATAGTGCAGTCAACCCTGCTGGAGAGGGTTAAAGAACAAGCCAACGTGAACCTAGTATACGTCCAACTCAGGGGAGAGGTACGTGAAGGGGTAATTAAGCATTATTGGCTTGAAGATAACTTGTTGTATGCTAGAGGCAACGAGTTGTACATCTTGAAGGTGGGAGAACTGAGGCGTGAGCTGCTGCGAGAGACTCATGATCCTCAATGGTCAGGACATCCTGGAGGGCAAAGGATGATGACACTCTTGTCCAGGTCATATTATTGGCCAAAAATGGGGGAAGACGTCGAGATGTACGTCAAGACTTGTCTTGTGTGCCAACTTGACAAGATGGAGAGGAAGAAGAATTGGTTGGAGCTGTTGGACACAACCCAATTTTGTTACAACATCCATAGGTCATCGGCTACAGGAATGAGTCCTGCAGAGCTTGTCATGGGACAGCAACCTCTCACTCCTCTCGAGTTGGCTCAATCGACGAACCAAGGAAAGTGCCCTACTGCCTATTGCTTCGCCAAGGAGAAGGAGGAGCTGATAGAATAAGCTCGGGATAGCTTGTGCAAGGTAGCAAACTGCATGAAGAGGTATGCAGATGAACGAAGGCGTTCATTAGACTTTCAGGTTGGGGACATGGTGTTGCTGAAACTTACTCCACATATATGGAAGAAAATCAACAGTAAGACCGTATATCATGGGTTGGTACCAAGGTATGACTGCCCCTTCGAAGTGATGAAGAAAGTCGGGCAGGTTGCTTATCAGTTGAAGCTACCTGACAGGCCGAAGGTACAACCAACATTCCATGTTAGCTTTCTCAAACCTTTCAATAGGGACTTTCTTGGAGATAGATAGCAAGGCAAAAGAGCTCCACCAGTAGTTCGAAAGCAGTTTGACAAGGAGGTCGAGAAGATCCTTACACACCGGACTATGGGGCAAAGTAAGAAAAATCGATGGATTGATTTTCTTATGATGTCGAAAGGCGGCAGTGAGGCTGATGCCATGTGGGAGTGGGACTCTACGCTATGGCAGCTTGAGAGACAAATGAAGGAGAACATGGATTCTACTTCGACGAGGATGTCAAACTCTCCTGGTGGGGGTGGTTTGTCACACCCGTTGTGAGTGATAGGTGACACCACAACGAGATCATGTAACGGACCTCATGATCTCGGAGGCAATGGAGTGCCTTCAACGTATGTGTGCACAGGCAGCACACATATGAGGAAACAATCAGCTGTGGTCGGTGCCACTACGAGGAGGATCATGCGAGGGAGCGCGTGATCATGTGAGACGACGGATTGCCTCCAACGTATGTATGCGCAGGCAGCACACATATGAGGAAATAATCAGTTGTGGTGGTCGGTGCCACTATGAGGAGGATTATGCGAGGGAGTGCGTGACCATGCGAGGTGATGGACTACCTCCAACGTATGTATGCGCGGGTAGCACACATATGAGGAAACAACCAACTGTGGTGGTCGGTGCCACTATGATGAGGATCATGTGAGGGAGCGCGTGACCATGCGAGGCAACGGACTGCCTCCAACATATGTGTGCACAGGTAGCACACATATGAGGAAACAACCAACTATGGTGGTCGGTGCCACTACAAGGAGGATCATGTGAGGGAGTGCGTGATCATGTGAGGTGGCAGACTACCTCCAACATATGTGTGCATTGGCAGCACACATAGCAACAAGTGACGGAGTCACGACATGTTCGGATGGAGACCCAAACAACCCAAACAGTCCTACAGAGTGAGCAGCGGGATAGATTGGCTAAAGTGAGCTGCAGGAGCGTGTGAACAACTTGGACACTTAGCGCCACAGGTTGAAGACATGTGGCTGCAGGATGGAGAATCAGAGCTGCAACTGTCAAGGGACACATGGCCAGCAAAGAAGCAATTGAGGGCTCATGGGACAGGTGGCTGTAGCTGGAGGGAGTCAACAAACTGCCAGGAGAACATTGTGGAGCATGTTCTCCACGACTTCCAACAACTGAACTGCAGAGAGAACATTGTGGAGCATGTTCTCCATGTTCTCCAAGGGTGGCTTACAACCAAATATGTGTACTATAAATAGACTAGGGGGTCTATTGAGTTGAGGGACACACAGGTTGAGGGAGACTTGTAGTGTCACTCCGCATTAGAGTTGTATTCCTTTTATGTGAGCAATAAAAGGTTGGTAAGGTTTTTGTACTTCTCTTCTCCTCTATACTCTTGTGGGCTTGTGCGAATTTGGCGGGCTAAGGTGGACCTACCTTGGCGCCATCACGAGCAAAATTTCAGGGTAAAAGTTTGGCCGTGTGACAGTAAGAATAGTGGTATTGATGGTAGTTTCTATCTCTTCATTTATATTTTTTTCAGCTTACATTAATTTGAATTTCTTTTAAATTTATTATAGTTTGAGTTACACCCTTGGCAACCTTGATGCTGACACTATTGTAGGCGTCTTCTTCTTCTTTTTCTTTTTTAAAAATTTTCAAATTATTTTAGGAAAAATATTTTTTAAAATACATAGTATTTTAGGCCTCACAAAGTATTTCATCTTCGGAGTATATGCATTATCAGGGTAGACATCCATGACCACATATGGTCCTTTCTAATCGGGTTTTAACCCTTTTTTTATCTTTTAGTGGAATAACATGCTTCAACGTTAGATCTCCTACCTCGAATTTGTGCTTGATCACTTTCTTTTAATATGATTGCAACAACCATCACTCATAAACTTGTGTATGTTTGGCTATATTTAGTCACCTTTTAGCTAGCAATTCAAGCTGGCTTAAAAAGAGACTCCTACATTTTGATTATGCTTAAGTTGTTTTCATTGTAATTCTAAGTGATGAGATTTAAATCTCATATACTACACTCTCCATTCCATATGTTAGTGCAAACGGGATTTCACCTATGAGGGTATGTATGAAAGTGAAGGAAGCCCATAAAGGCTCATCTATTTTATTTATCCAATCATATTTATTTTATTGACCTTAATTTTTTTTAGCAATTTTGATTAGTCTTATTAGGAAATGTTTATATAAATTCTGTATTTGTTGTGAGAGAAATTATGGCTTATTGTCCATCACAATCATATTTAACACGCTAAATTAAAACAGGATATTATGCCTAACAATATGGATGACTCTTACTACTTTAAACTCTTGAAAATATTTAGTTTTAACCCATTTAGTAAAATATTCAGTTGTGATTGGGCTAAAATTTTTTTTATCACCAATAGCATTTTCTTAAAATGGTCTAATCACGTCCATGATCCATATTACGAATAGTTATGGGGTTGACAAAATATGGAGGGAGGACAAAAGAGCATGAGGCCTTTTTTACATGAATCTAATATTTTTGGTACCTCCTAATGAAATCTCTACAATATTTCTCCATTGGATGTCAGTAATATCCCATTCTAATAATTTTCTTATCTAGGAGAAAATGATATTTTTACATATATACCTTATAAACTTATAAAATTATATATAGTTTCATAGTTTAAATAAAATTTTACATATATGACCTTAAATAGTCAATAACTGCATATATACACTCAAAATATATATGGTTTTTTGCATATAGGTCCTTGTAAAGTACTACAATTACATATACCCTCAAACTTTATATTGATTTTTGCATGTGTACCACAATATACATTGTCTTGTTGCTCGCCTGCTCCTGCAAGTATAAAGTTGAAGTGTTGAACTATTGAAGACTTGGAACTTGGAAGTCTTGAAGTGTCATGCTACATGAAGTTGAACTGCTGAACTGTCGAAGTGTTTTGCAGCTTGCCCGCTTCTGCTAGACTTCTACTATACATTGTCTTGCTGCTCCTGCTGTTGTGCTGCTCCTGCAACTTGAAGACTTGATTCACTTGAAGTCTTGAAGTGTCTTGTTACATGAATTTGAGCTGTTGAAGTATTTTGCAGCTTGCCCGCTTCTGCTAGACTGCTACTATACATGCTCCTGCTGTTGTGCTGCTCCTGCTGCTCCTGCTGCTGTGCTGCTCCTGCAACTTGAAGACTTGATTCACTTGAAGTCTTGAAATGTCTTGTTACATGAATTTGAGCTGTTGAAGTGTTTTGCAGCTTGCCCGCTTCTGCTAGAATGCTAGTTTGCTACTATACATTGTCCTGCTGCTGCTACTCCTAGCCTCCTGCTGCTCCTGCTGTATTGCTCCTGCTGTGCTGCTTCTGCTGTGCTGCTCCTGCTGCTGTGCTGCTCCTGCAACTTGAAGACTTGATTCACTTGAAGTCTTGAAATGTCTTGTTACATGAATTTGAGCTGTTGAAGTGTTTTGCAGCTTGCCCGCTTATGCTAGAATGCTAGTCTGCTACTATACATTGTCCTACTGCTGTTACTCCTAGCCTCCTGCTGCTCCTGCTGTGCTGCTCCTGCAACTTGAAGACTTGATTCACTTGAAGTCTTGAAGTATCTTGTTACATGAAGTTGAGCTGTTGAAGTATTTTGCAGATTGTCCGCTTTTGCTAGACTGCTAGTCTGCTACTATACATTGTCCTGCTGCTGCTGTTCCTAGCCTCCTGCTGCTCCTACTGTGTTGCTCCTGCAACTTGAAGACTTGATTTACTTGAGGTCTTGAACTGTCTTACTACATGAAGTTGAGCTGTTCAAGTGTTTTGCAGCTTGCCCGTTTCTGCTAGACTGCTAGTCTGCTACTATACATTGTCCTGCTGCTGCTGCTTCTAGCCTCCTGCTGTGCTGCTCCTGCAACTTGAAGACTTGATTCACTTGAAGTCTTGAACTGTCTTGCTCCTGCTTGTGCGGTTGTGCCATTGTGACATGTGAGATACTGAGATTAACTGATTATTTATTGGGTTGCAATTTGCAAACTTGCAATTGGACTGGGTATCAGCCTATCAGGCCAGATTTAGGGTTAGTATAATGTATATCTTATATTAATTTTTTTTCCCTTATGCAAATGACCAGATCCGTTCATCCAGTCCCGTAAAAATTCGGTTTGCAATTCGGTTATAACCGAACCGAACCAAAATATTTCAGTTCGGTTTCGGTTCGATTTTTATACTATTCGGTTCGGTTCGGTTTTGATTTTTGAAAATTTCAGAAATTTCGGTTCGGTTCGGTTTTAACCGAATGCACAGCCTTATTTCCTATCACCTAGGACAAAACTAACTGAAATGCCAACCAAACCAATAGTCTCCGGACCAAAACCGAAGCCCGGATTTAACTTCTCCAATTAAGCGACCAAGCAATAACCGAAACCGCTCCCCAACAGATGAATGCTCCGCACGCACCGCCACCACCTCCTCGCCGCCCTCCGCGCCGCTGGCCGGAAAACCTCTTCGGCTACAACCCACCTTCTCCATGCCCACCTCTTCAAGTCCGGCCTTCTCCTATGCCCGCCATTCCCCGCCGCCCTTCTCAACCTCTATTGCAAACACCCACTCCTACACGATGCTCACCTCCTGTTCGACGAAATGCCCCATAGAGACCCCGTCCTCTGGTCCTCCCTCCTTTCTGCCCAATCACACTCTCGCCGGCCTCAACTTGTCCTCCCCCTCCTCCGCACCATGATTACCGTTGATAGCGTTGCTCCCGATAATTTTGTTTTGGCCACCCTCGTTAATACCTCCTCCCGCTTGCGCTCGATTCGCTTGGGCAGGCAGGCTCATGCATGGTTCTTGGCGTCGGAGTTCTCAGATGATGATGTTGTTAAGTCTGCTATTGTTGATATGTACTCCAAGTGCAGGGCCCCTGATGAGGCTCGCAAGGTGTTTGATACGGTGGTCAATAAGAACCGTGTGTGTTGGACTGCAATGGTGTCTGGGTATGCATTGAGCGGTCGTTGTTCGGATGCTGTTGAGGTTTTTCAGGCAATGCCTGATAAGGGACTGCTGACATGGACTGCTTTGATATCTGGTTTGGTGCAGAGCAGCAACTTTTTGGCTGCCATGAAGCTGTTTATTGAAATGAGAAGTGAGGGTGTCAGCGTGGATGATGCTTTTGTTGTTTCGAGTGCGGTTGGTGCTGCTGCTGATTTGGCTGCGTTGGTGCTGGGCAGGCAGCTCCACTGCCTTGTGCTGGTACTTGGGTATGAGTCAAGCATGATTGTTGCCAATGCCCTCGTGGACATGTACTCAAAGTGCAGTGATGTGTTCTCGGCGAGAGCCGTGTTTGAAAAAATAATGATTAGAGATGTCATTTCATGGACGACTATGGTAGTTGGAGAAGCCCAACATGGAAGAGCTAAGGAGGCGTTTGCACTGTTTCATGAAATGCAGCTTACAGGTGTGAAGCCAAATGCGGTGACTTTTGTGGGTTTGCTATATGCTTGCAGCCATGCTGGCTTTGTTCAGAATGGCCGAGTTCTTTTTGATTCAATGGTTCATGAATATGGCATTCAGCCCTCTCTGCAGCACTATACTTGCTTGTTGGATCTTCTGAGCCGTTCCGGGCATCTCTCTGAGGCGGAGGAGCTCATAAAGACTATGCCGTATGAACCCGATGAAGCTATATGGGCAGCTCTTTTGAGTGCTTGCAAGAAGTTTGGTAAAGTCGCAATGAGCGTAAGGATCGCTGACCATTTGTTGAGCTTAAAACCGACAGACTGTTCGACTTATGTGTTGTTGTCAAATACTTATGCTATTGCTGGGAAGTGGGACAGTGTTGCAAATGTGAGGAAGCTGATGGCTGATATGGAGGTCACGAAAGAGCCTGGTTACAGTTGGATTGAGCTGGGGAAGCAGAGTTACTTGTTCACAGCTGGTGAAGTACCACATGATGTGCGCAGCGCAATCCTGGAATTGTTGGATAAATTAGTGGTGGAGATGAGGAAGAGAGGTTATGTTCCAGACACAAGCTCAGTCATGCATGACTTGGAGGAGAATGAGAAGGAGCAGCAGCTTTTTTTGCATAGTGAGAGGCTTGCTGTTGCATTTGGGCTTCTCAGGTCAGTCCCTGGAACAATAATTCGAGTGGTTAAGAACCTTCGGGTCTGTGGGGACTGCCATACAGTGTTGAAGATGATTAGCAGTATTACAGGGAGGGAGATAATTGTGAGAGATGCCAATCGGTTTCACCATGTCAGCAGTGGGAAGTGCTCTTGTCGGGATTTTTGGTAGCACTTAAGGTATGCAGCTCGAAGATCATTTTAGATATTAAGATTTATTTTAAGAAGCCATCACTTTTTGGTACTCTAACTTTAGTTTCTAAATTTCAATTATTTTTTTATTTATAAGGAACCTCCAAAGAGCTGCAAAACCAAAGCTTTGAAAACCTATGTGCATCGCAAAACTTTTTCATAGTATTAAATATTGAGCCAGCATTGCAAAACGTTTTCGTAGTATTAAATATTGAGCCATCGCAGCTTAATACGGGGGTAAGTTGATTCTTCTGAGACATGGAATTGAAACTTTTACATGTACTGATGCATAACAGCGCAAGAGTAAGCTCTTCACTATCTCTTTGTAGATTCTTATCTGATGAAAATAGTCCAATCAATGTTGAAGTCAACGAATTAGACATTCATGAGTTTCAGAATTGTCATTGGATAACACAATCTCATACAGAAGACATTTAACCACGAAGGAAATGAAATTAGAGCTACCAAAATAATCTGAACTAGGTATCTTTGGCTTAGGCTTAGTTAATCATGTGAAGAAGAGACTGAGGAGCTCTGCGTTTCAGTGCTTGTCTTGCGAGAATCATCGCCAAGCTGCTAGTTATTGATCCTATCAGCAAGGCGCAAGTTTGAATTATTTGGGCTGTCAAGCTTAGCGGAGCAAGAAAGACTCCATTTCCGTACCAACAGAGTCAGCACACTCACAGCATGACCCATGTCTGGCTTGTCTCTCGGGTTGATGGTAGCTCGGCCCCTTCTGGATGCTACATAGGGTTTTAATGTCCAGTTGGACAGTGGGATCCAGGAATTATAGGTGGTCTGAGTTGTCAGTGGTGAAAACTTAGATGGCAAGATGAGACTAGATAGTTATCCTTTGTGGGAAGGGAGTGGTCTAGTGCCTTTCGACCTGTGGTCATCTCCATTAGGACTACACCGAAGGCATAGACATCAGCTTGGGTAGTCAATTTGCATGTTCCTGTTGCATGAGCAATGAAATTATGCATCTGCATTCCATTACAGCCATGATGGTGAGTGTCACACGGCCAAATTTCTATCTTGAAATTTTGCCAATGATGACGCTAAGGTTTTCCCACCTCAGTCCGTCAAACTCGCACAAGCCTACAAGAATATAAAAGAGAATTTTTTTTTAAGTACAACAATCTTGTCAATCTTTTATTGCTTACATAAAAGGAATACAACTCTAATGCGAAGTGACACTACAAGTCTCCTTCTATCTGTGTGTGTCTCAGCTCAATAGACCCCTTAGTCTATTTATAATACATATTTGGCTGTGAGCCACCCATGGAGATCATGGAGAACTTGTTCCCACAATGTTTTTCCTGAAGTCCACCTGTTAGAGATCATGGAGAACATTCTCCACAATATTTTCCTTGTAGTCCACCTGTTGGAGGTCATGAAGAACATTCTCCATAATGTTCTCCTTGCAGTCTACCTGTTGGGATCATGGAGAACAAGATCCACAATGTTCTCCCTGCAGTTTCCTTGACTCCCTCCAGTTGCAGCCACCTGTCCCATGAGCTCTCAATTGCCTCTTTGCTGGCCACATGTCCCTTGACAATTGTAGCTCTAATTCTCCAGCCTGCAACCATATGTTTTCAGCCTGCAACGCTAAGTGTCCAGGCTGTTCACACACTCATGCAGTTCACTTTAGCCAACCTGTCCCGCAGCTCACTTTGTAGGACTGTTTGGGCTGTTCGGGTCTCCATCCGAACATGTCGTGACTCCGTCACTTGCTGCTATGTGTGCTGTCTATGCACACATATGTTGAAGGCAGTCCGTCGCCTCGCATGATCACGCGCTCCCTCGCATGATACTCCTCGTAGTGGCATTGCCTGCCACAGTTGGTTGTTTCCTCATATGTGTGTTGTCCGTGCACACAAACATTGAAGGCACTTTATTGCCTCCGAGATCATGAGGTTCGTTACATGATCTCGTTGTGGTGGCATCTACCACTCACAACGGGTGTGACATGAGTTTATAGAAGGTTCATAAGTATGCAACATATCTTGCTACCTCCTTATGTTATATATTTAGAGGGTGTTGCATCCGTCCAATTTGAGTCAGAGTTTGCGAGTTCTTTCGGTGCTCTCTAACCGATTTCAACCTGCACATATAAACAAACACTATACGTTTGGTTGTGATCGGGGGAGAATGTTCCAATAGTCAAACTAGTATGTCATCATTTGTAGGTCTCTTTCTCCAAGCAAAGTTAGGATTTGTTGTGGAAGAAAGTATATGTTGGAATTGGATTTGCGAAGGATGAAAGGGAGAGAATCGGAACTCCTTATCTTGATATCTTATGTCTTGTTATGTAGGACATTTTGGATAACTCGATATGATCTCGTCGGGTAGTTTTACCATGATTAGTATATGAGTTAACCAAAAGTATTTCAAGAATCTTATTTAGTATTCTATGTCGCAATCTGATAGGTTTTGTCATATAGTAGGAGGTGGAGCAGATGTAGCAGTTGGTGCAGAGAGTTGGTGGTGCCGAAGTTTGTCTCCTAGTGCTCCACAAAAGTTATCTCTCATAAGGACAGAAAGAGGGCATAGAATGTTCAAATAATTTATCGTACGTGGGTCATTAGCCTATTCTAGTATAACTATAGAACTCGACTTTTAAGGACTAAGCTGTAAAGCTCGTCTCTTGATGATCGAGTTGTGGAGCTCATATTCTGATGTCTGAGCTATGAAACTCATATTTTGATGGCCGAGCTGTAGGGTTCATCTTTTGATGGCCGAATTATAAAGCTCATTTTTTTATGGCCGAGGTGCAATAATAAGGCTGGCGGGTTTGGTCTTAGTTCAATCTTTATTCCGATTTGTCTCGAGATTTGGTTCTATTTTAGCATTGCTCTTTGACACATCATGGCTGCCCTAAGCCCTTCATTTGACTTTCTTAAGAGCTTGCATTCTAAAGATTGTTCACAGTAGCTACTTTTCTCAGGCGCACATTGCCTCTAGTAACCGTAAGTATTAGACCTTTGGTGACCTTTGTTTAATGCTCTAGCAGCCTTCGTGGTGCTTTAAATTTTGGGGATGTCTCCTTGAATGTCATTCTCACTTGTTAGTTTCTCGAGATGCGATCTTTCATCGGTAGGCAACTTTTGGCTTTCAAATTGTCTACCCTCGAGTACATAAGGAGTGAGCCCAAGGCATCTTCTGCCAATTCCTTGAGGTCTTGCTTATTTTCTCGCATTCTATTGCAACTACATTTTTCTTAATTTTTTGTGATTGCATTTTCTCCTTCCTTGATTTCACTTAGTAAGTTGATTATTGTAGCTTGAGTCTCTTTGGGTGATGTGTACACATGGGATTTTATGCAAGGATCTAGGACTCTACTTCTCTTTGCGAGGAGTACTCTCATGTACCTAAGTCATTATTAGATACTCCAAATGTGTAGTAGCTTCCTGATGATGCTTTGGTGGCACTTCGTGCCAAGCTTTAGAGAAATGTAGGTGTCTCTTATTAGTTTCTTGCTCTTTGGATTGTGTTATCAAATAGTCCATTTTTTTATTAATTGTAGATTGGCGATGTTGTTTGGAGTATATACGGACAACTAGTGGCCCATAGTGAGAAAAACTCTTGGGCAAGGCTGAATTAGCATTATTCACTGTAGGAGTTAGATTGCTCCAACGATAAGATATCAAAACTTTAGCGGATTCTTCTCATCTCTCATGACCAACTCTCCGAGAGTCAAGAACGGGAGGTCTTTTTTGGGACTTGCTAGGCAAACATGGCTCAAGACTTGGCCAAGAGGGAATGGGTTATGGCAGTGGAGCTGTTCCACTTTAGTGATGAGTTTCGAGTCTTGTTAGAGTAGGCTCGGGAGAGCAAAGTTGTCGAGGGAAGGTGACTCTTGATAGAGATCAAGTTTTTCTCATTCCTACAGAGGTACGCTTATTGCAAGGATGAGATGCTTCGCAACCTGTGCAACTGAACACTTGATGGAAGGTGGCTCTTTGTTGGGCTAGTGGAAGAGAGTATTGGTTAGTGCTTGTGGGATTAAAGTTGACTACCTAGAATAGCGAAGACATCGAAAAACGATCTCGAATCACAAATCAAAATTTATTTTAATTTAAAGTGTGCTATCAGGTGTTGTGAGAATATGACTTGTAACAGACGCAAACCTTTGTTGTTAATCACCTTGGGGTTGTAAGAAACTTCCTATAGTAAAAAACCTATCTAATAAAATAAAAATACAAAAGAAAGAAAAGAAGAAATCATTATTTCATTGATTTAAGAAAGATGGTATATGGTTTAAGAAAAAGTATATTCTCACTTTATAACAAATTTCAACATAAAATTATAAAAAACATAAAAAAATAAATGAGAAAGAGAAAGAGTAAACAAGTTTTGATGTGTTGTTGCTCTGCTCCCTTATGCTTTACATCACGTGGCATCCAACCTGAATCGTGGAAGAGAATGAGAGAAGTTTAAAATATTTCCAATAGCTTTAAGTATTGACAGTAACTTCGAGATTTGAAGTGTTTCTATAACCAATAAGGTGTAGGCGATAACTTCTTTTAGGTTGAAGTATTTTCATTAGCAAATAAGTCATTAACAATAACTCTATTGGAACTGGAGGATTTCTGTTAGTCGATAAGGCATTGACGATAACTCCATTGGGGTTGGAGTGTTTCCGTTAGCTGATAATGTGTTGGCGATAACTCCTCTAACTTTGAAGTATTTTTATAGCCGATAGGTAGGTAATAACTTTTTTGATTTTGAAATATTTCTATAGCCGATAGGATTTAGGCGATAACTTCTTTGGTTTTGAAGTATAGGCGATAATTTCTTTGGTTTTAAGTAGCACCACCAACAACTTATAAGGTTAAGTATAGGTTGAAGATGCGTCGCTAACTACTAATATTGGCTATCTTGAAAGATATATCATCAACTGCTTATAAGGTTGTTTAGCTTCAAAGACGTGTCGTCAATTGCTTATGCGATTGACTAACTTGTAGGGACATGCCGTCAACTACTGCTAGGGTTGACTAGCTTGAAATGTGGCCAATGGTTTTGAGCACATTGTTGATTAACTTCATTGATTTAGTAGCATCATCGATAGCTTAGGGGGTTGGGTATAGTTTTGAAGTATGACCAATAAGTTTGAGCGTATTGAAGATTAACATCTGTAAATTGATAACGTCACCAATGACTTATGAGATTGGGTATAGTTTTGAAGTGTAACTGACAATTTTAAACGTATTAGTTATTAACTTCTTTGATTTGATAGTGTCATCAACGACTTATGGAGTTGGGTGTAATTTTGAAGTATGACTGATAGCTTTGAGTATATTGGCAATTAACTTCTTTCAGTTTGTCAGTATCACTAACAACTTATAAGGTTGGGTATAACTTTGAAGATGCGTTATCAATGGTTTCTAGGGTTGACTAGATTCAAAGTGTGACTAATAATTTTAAGCATGCTGGAAATTAACTTCTTTAATCTGATAGCATCACCAACGACTTATAAAGTTGAGTATAACTTTGAAGTGTGATCGACAGTTTGAAGCATGTTGGTAATTAGCATCTTTTGAACAAGGCATTGTGGCTAATTAATTAAGTGAGTTCAATCCTACCTTAGTTTGGTTTAATTGATAATCGATGGCCTTCTAAGTGTGTTGTTAATTAAATTTGGAGTGTTGCCAATGCTTTTGGGTTGGCTTAGCTCCAGAGGTGCGTCATTAACGGCTTTTGAGGTTGATTAGCTTTGAAGTGTTGCAAAAAGCTTTTTTAACACATGCAACGAGACTCAATTTGAACTTATTAGTTCTATTCGAACTAATTCTGATTCACGTCAGGGTGGCATTATCACCCGTTGTTCAGGGCCTTGAAGTATTATTAAAGATTTAGCGCATCTAATAGGGCTCGGTTTGACCCTATTTAGTTCAGGTCCGAGTTTGATTTTATTTGACTTGAGTCGCGTTCAACCTTGTGTTGGACCTTTGTCGAGTCCGTATCTGCACTTTGATGGACTTCAGTTCGAGTTTAAGTTGATTTAGTTCAACTTAATTTTACTTCAGGCTTAGCTCGGCTCGATTTTGATTTGACTTTGAGTTTGCCTTTTTAATTTGAACTTGATTTAACCTAATTAGAATTTGATTTAAGATTAATTTAACTCTGATTGGATTTGATTTGAACTCAATTTGATTTTAAATTGACTCAAGTTAAACCTAATTAGAGTTGAGTATGAGTTAAACCTGATTTTAAATTGACTCAAGGGCTAGGTGCGAGTTTGAAGAATGACTTAGATGTGAACTCGAAAGCTGATTGAAATATGAGCTTGAAGGCTAACTGAACATGAGCTTGAATGCTGGTTAAGTGCGAGTCTGAAGGCTGACTGAATGGGAGCCTGAAGGTTGACAAAATACAAGCCCGAAGGCTGGCTGAGTGCGAACTCGAAGGCTGGCTAAGTGTGAGCTTGAAAGCTGAATGCGAGCTCGAATGCTGGCTGAATGTGAATTCAAAAGCTGGCTAAGTGAGAGCTTGAAAGTTGGTTGTGTGTGAGCCCAAAAATTGGCTGAATGCAGGCCCGAATGTTAGCTGAATATGAGTACGAAGGTTGGTTTGGATGCGAAAGTGAAGGCTAGGCAAGTGCGAGTCCAATGGTTGGTTGAGTGTGAAGTTGAAAACTTGCTTAAATGCGAGTCTAAAGGTTGGCTGAATGTGACCCTCAAGGCTGATTGAGTGTGAGCCCAAACGTTAGCTTGGTGGGACGAGGATCCGCCGTCTTCAAGAGGTCGTGGGTAGATGCAGCGAGGTCATGGATTCGTCATTTTTGTGACTATCTTCATCGTCATCTTTAAGAAGCCGTGGGTGGTTGTAGCGAGGTCAAGGGTTCGCTGTCTTTGTCACTATCTTCATCACTGTTTTTGAGGGAGCTACAGGTGGCCGTAATAAGGTCAAAAGTTTGCGTCTTCATCACCATCTTTATCGTCGTCTTCATCACCATCTGCAAGTGGGTTGTGGATGGGCCGTAGGCAGTATTATGAATTCGTCGTCTTTGTCACCATCTTCGAGAAATCACAAGTGGCTGTGGTGATATCGAAAATTCTTCACTTTTCTTTGTTAATTCCCAGCAGCTTTTCCTTTTTTTTAATTTTTTTAAAAATCAAAACAACTATTTTTTATATATTTTTTATTTTTTATTTTTTCCTCTTCAAACCTAAAATCTTTTTTTTTATTTTTGGTCGGATTTATTTTTGCTACACAAGTTTAGTTCTTCATCCCTTCCTCTTTCACTAAGCGCGTGCCTTTCTTTCCCTTTTTTTTGGCTTCTCACGGCCGGTCGGGAGCGGCCTGGTCTCTTCTCCGGCTGGATTCGGCTGTAGATGGCTGGATCTAGTAGGCCTTGACCGCTGCGGGGCAGGAGGCGCCCCGAGCCTCACTGGAAAGATCTCGCCGTCACCATTAAGATCCATTGACCCCTTTGACGGTGCAACATACCTCACCAAGAAAGCCTTAAACCAAGATGCTCGTTCTCCCTCGTCGAAGTTCATGGCGTAGCTTAGCGGATCGTACTGGAACTTGTTTCAGCGCACCCCACTGTGGTTGAGCTGCCATATGAAGGTCTCCCAGTGGGGTCTAGTGACGATCTCTGACCACTCCTTGACCTAGTGGATCGCGCATCGCTACCACTGCTCGCATCCGAGCTCGCCGGAGTGGATCCACTCCCAATCGGTGTTTGAGGGCCAAAAGAAGTAGCGGTGGCCGTGGCGGCGGGAGGACTCTGTCTTTGGAGATAGTGGTTGCGGATCGCTGGATCCAAACCGGTGGGCATCGTCAGAGCCCATTGATTTTGCCAGCGATTGTTTTGGGGAGAGAGGGAAGAAGCTCACGGGTGAAGGCAGCGGATGCAGTGAGGCAATGGCTGTTGTGTGAAATCGTATGGGAGCAGGCGCAGGGGACGAGCGGGATGCAGGCTAGTGGCGTTTCATGGGCGGTGGTGGTAGCGCCATGGCGAGCCGGTGGCCGGTAGAGGGGAAGAGGTGGCTAGTGCGTAAGAGATGGTTCATCGGCGAGACATGGCTAAGGTGACTAGGAAAAGAGCATCGACAGCTGTGGCGGAAGGAAGAGGAGCCATTGTCGGTTAATAGTTGCAATACGAAAGGGGAAGAGGGCAGAGAAATATAGAAAGTAAGACGTTTTTTTACCTTTGAATTTTCTTTCTTGCTTGTCCCCAATAATCTCTGACCTTTCTTCCCGTTTGGTTTGAGTGTTGATTTTTTTTCAATTTTTTATTCTCTTTCTTATTCTCTGATTTGCAAATTTCATGAATTTTTATAGGCAGGTGAAGATTGGATCAATTTTTATTTAAAAATTTAAACTTGTGACAATTCATTGTTGTGAATTGTTTTGAATTGATTATGGATGTGGATAAAATTTGTTTGAATATGGATTTTATCTTAGTTTGGATGAGGATAATATCCTCAATTTAGATACTTGAATCATGAATGAAAATCTTATTCAAATTTCATATGATGGTTGAAATTATACTTTTGTGCGAAATCATGAAATTCAGGAGGCTGTTTGTAACTTTTTGAAAAATTAGACTAAATTATAATTTTATAAGTTTTAGAGAATTTTTTTTGCAAAAGAACTAATTTATAAATTTTTGAAACTTCTAGGATCTACTTTTGAATAAAATTTGAATTTATTTGTAAATAAAAATTTTTGAAGGACTTATTTGCAAAAAGTCAAAATTTCAGAAGTTTATTTAGAAATAAAATTTTTTTGGAGGGGTCTATTTGTAAACTTTTAAATTTTGTAAGGATTAAATCATAATTATCAATCCTTTGAGGGGTTTATTTATGAATCCTCAATTTTGAGAGATTAATTTATAATTTTAGGATTTTATTGGATTTTTCTGCAAAATTTTTATTTTAGGGAGATATTCGTCAGAAAAATCTGGTTAATGACTCATTGTGAAGATTTATTCAATTCAAAGGCCAATTTACAAATTTTTTTATATTTTATCATTTTGGCCAAGATTTTAGATGAATTTTAGACTCAATTCTGATATAAAAATTCAGTCCAATTAGCCTATTTGGATTAGTCCTAGTTAGAGCCCGAATTTCCTAATGATTTGAGCTCAATTTTGATCAAATTTGATGCGATTTTAAGTATGACCGACTTATATTTGAGATATAATTTGGTGACATACAAGTCTCAATTTTAATCATATTTCAATTAAACTTGATTGCGGTAAAAATCGCCTTAAACAAATTGCCCTATTCGCAATCTCTTCTCGAGTTCTGGCTAGAAGAGAGGGTGTAAAAAATTTTCAAGTATTTACCCCTACATTAACATTTGAGTTAATTATATGAGTTTGAATTGCTGCACGAGGGTGGGCTTAGATTGTCATGTGATGATGGGCTTATTTTAGCATGTAAGAGTGGATTTGATTTATCATGTAGAAGTGGACTTATCACTTGATTTTGCATGTTCTGATTAATTTTATTTTCAACATTGTGTTCTTTGATTTATCACTGCGCAAAATGGACTTTACTTTGCTAGTTTTTAAAGTGTTACTTTAATTTTGCCATGTTAGAGATGATATATTTGAAATTTTAATTCTCATAAATGAGGTATTTGATTTTACCATTTTAGAGATAAGTTTGATTTCACCTTAAAGATGATGAGTTTGATTTCACCATATTGAAGGCAATAATGTTTGTTTTGCCACTTTAGGGTAGCATATTTGATTTTACTATTATATAAGTAGCCTATTTGAATTCTTTGTTAAGGATTTTATAATTTTTGACTTAATCTATTGATCATAGAAGTAATAGGAAACGTCATATATGTTAGTTTTTCTTAAATTTCATAATAATAGATGTCTCCTAAATATTAGGAAGGAGAATTTTACTTGCCTCTAGTATTCTAAGTAGTAAAATCAAATGGATTGTTTATAAAATGGTAAAAATCAAATACATTATTTATGAGGATTGCAAAGTCAAACATGTTATCTCTAGCATGGTGAAATTAAAGTAGTGATTCTTGAAAGTAGCTGAATTAAAGTCCATCTTGCGTAATAATCAAGCTCATATTTAACTAGCAAAATCAAGTCCACTTTCATATGACAAAGTAAATTTACTTTCATATGATAAACTAAGTTTATTTTACATGATAATTAAGCCTGTATTTAAATCACAAACCAAGTTTACTTTCATATAACATATTAAGTTCATTTTCATATAGTAAATTAATTTTACTTTTATATGGCAAATTCAATCCACTCAATGTGGTGAATTAGCTCAAAAAAGTCAAATCCAACTCCCCTATGATGGATTGGGTCTGTCATGTGGTGAATTAAGCTTGCATTTACATAGCAAAAGTGATCCGCTTCTATGAGGCCAAGTGCCACTTTGAAAATAAAATGCAAAGAACACAACGTTGCAAATAAAATTTGGCATAGATAAAACTAAAAGGCTTCCATAAAGCTTTAAGAAGTGATAATGATAATGATATTCCTAAATAAAATGAACAAAAGCAAATGGAAATCCTAAACAAAAAGAATAATTCTAACAATCTTAAAATATAGGAAGCCTAATGATGTCTTCCTACAACTGTAGGGACTTAGCAATCATCCACTTATGCTCCTCCATTATCATCTGGGCAAACAAACATTATATTAGGAAACAAGATGGAAAGTAAAGATTTCTAAAGATGAAGGAAGATAGTGAACCTCTACTTGATGAAGGTGATGATGGGCGAATACCTAGAAGGCAAGCATTTCTCTACTGAAACATAACCTAGGAATGATGTCTACAGTAAAAGTCAAAATTAACATACATAATATTAGAAAAAAAAAGCAAAACCTAGAAAGGTCTAAATATGCCTCACTATCTGTATCTAAAATATCGTCATTAGGTGGACCTCCAAGGTCCTCATCAAATTCACCTAAAAGGAGATGGGTTCTTCGCTAAGCACAAAAGAAAAAGAAAGCAAAAAAAAGGAGAATAAACATAGGCTGAGAAAATCACTAGTAGTTGAAAACTCTATCCTCCCTTGGGTGTTTGCATCTAATGATTGGCCAACTAGTGTTGGTAATGGTAAAGTTGATCTAGACCTCCTACTCATGTCCACATCGAAAGATTGGTGAATTGGAGTTGGTAAAGTTGATCTAGACCTCCTACTCATGTCCATATTGGAAGATCGGTGAATTGGAGCCGGTGAAGGAAGGGTCACCCTTGGCCCTAAATTTATGTCAACTTTTTGGTAAATCAGCATGGGAAATGGAGAAATTAGATCTCGAGACAACACAAGTGACAGAGGCAATGGCTCTAGCCCCCATCTTATATCTCTACCTAAGAAAGAAAGAAGTTAAAAAAAAGGAAAGAGGAAGAAAACAAAAGGAGAACAATAAAAAAAGAGGGAAAAATTAATGAACCTACAAACATCGCTAAGTGCTCTAGAACAAGTAGGAAGGTCATGTCTGAATTGACATTCCTTTTGCCTTGGATTTAGTCTTGAGCCTATAGGAAATGACCATCATTAATGCTAAAAGGGGGAATGGCCCTCTCTCAATCCTATCCAAGGTGAGCAAATTTACAAGCTGGGGCCTTCTGCATCTCGTAGGTTCTTAGTCACTTTGAATTATAACCACTAATCACTTGCTTCCTCCTATTGCATGGGTCTAGCTCATTTCTAAACAAGAACTTAGGATTTCCACATTGGAAATATCTCCCAACACTATTAAACCATGATGTAGCATATAGTTGAAGAATCTTGGTCTCTTACTTTATATCAGGAACGTAAAATGTCTTAGAGATGAGTAAGATGTAACTGATAGCCAACTAACTGGCCTAGACTTGATAGTGGCAAATGAGCGGGAATATTCTTTGGAAAACCTTGATCATACCTGAATTGGTGGCAAAATAGATATGGGTTATAAGATTCTATAGCAAAGCATTCCCTTGAGTGAAGTAGGAGCACCACATATTTTAAAGAGATAATATATTGACAAGCTCTAGAAATAATAGAAAATAAATCACATATACTAGCATGTTAGAGTCAGAAAGAGTGTACGGGTAAACTTGCCACTCGGAATTCCAAGGATGCTGGACATACATCCTTGCCTTTTTGGAAGAATGAGGAGAGGCAACCATGTACATAATCCGAATCATCTCAGGTACATGCATAGGGATTGAACATGAGTGACTATCTTTTTGATTTCATCACTAGGTTCTAGCTCGATATATGCCCTCTTGAAGTGGCATAAATCTAGGCATAGAGAAAATAAATTGGAAATCAAGTCAAAGAGTTTCTTGGCCTTGTGGGATTATTTACCATTGCTTTAAGACCTACATAAATTGAACCTATCATTGTACGAGCTAGAGAAATCCTTTGTCTGTGTGCCATTTGACACACCATTGTGAACATCTTTGAGTGAATATACTATCCATGGTGTGGCAAAACAAAATGACAGAGCCACAGATAAATGAAAGTAGCAAAATAGGTCCCGAGGCTAAATTATGAAAGATTTTCATTCATGTCATACATAACCAACTTGAATTTAGTTCACTCTCTCATCAAAATTCTCTCATAAAAAAGTTTAATTTGATGGTCAAAGTACATTCGCTTTTGGTTGTTTGGAAAGTGTGCCACCATCTAGTTTTAAGCCTTGAGAAGATTATGTAAGGTGTAACCGAAGTCAAGGTTTGCATGGCAATTAGTAGGGATATACTATTCGTAAAAACTTCCAAGCATAGGAATCACAACTAGTTGTCTTATGTCCCACAAAGAAATATTGACCTCACCATACAGAGTAGAAAGTGTTTGTAGCATGGTTCCATATCTTGATCACATTGTGTAAAATTCTAGAGTCTCATGCGTATTGTCCTTTGAATGCTATAACTCTGTCTAGAATGTTGAGACCCACAAGTTGGTTTGAAAATCAAGATACTATGTCATCAACCCACTCTTTATTGTAGGATGGATTTCAGTAGCTCGGGATAGCGAAGACCCTCGAAGTGACCTTAAATCATAAATTAGAATTTATTTTGATTTGAAGTGTGCTATTTGGTATTGTGGGAATATTGACTTCCAACAGGCGTAAACCCCTATTATTAATTACCTTGACAATTATCATGAATCTCCTAAATAAAAAAACCTAGTTAATAAAATAGAGACACAAAAAGGAAAAGAAAAAATATTTAATTAATTTTAAGGAAGGATACATGACTTAAATAAGGGTATACCATCACCTTATAATGAATTTCAACATAGAATTATAAAAAATATAAAAAAAATAAAGAAGAAAAGAGTAGAGAAGAAGCTTTAGTGTGTGTTGCTGCCCTACTCCCCTTGTGCTAGACCACATGGTATTTGACTCAGATCAACTCGATTTTTGGTAGATGTTGATGGTATCGTCCAATGGAGCATAAAAGGGAATGAAAGAAGTTCAATGTATTTTTGTTAGATAATAAGATATTAGCAATAACTTTGTTTAGATCGAAATATTTTTCATAAGCCAATAAAGCATTAGTGATGACTTCATTGACCTTGAAGTATTTTCATAGTCAATAAGACATAGGTGATAACCTCCTTGGTTTTTGAAGCATTTCCATAGCTAGTATGATGTAGGCAATAACTTCATTGTTTGAAGTATTTCAATAGTCAATAAGGCAAAGACGATTACTCTTTTTAGTTTGGTAACATCACCAACAGTTTATAAGGTTGGGTATAGTTTTGAGAATCACATCGTCAACTACTTTTGGAGTTGACTAACTTGAAAATGCATGTCATCAACTACTTTTGGGATTAACTACCTTGAAGAATGCATTGCCAACTGCTTTAGGGTTGGCTAGTTTGAAGGTACACTGTCAACTACTTGTGGAGTTGACTAACTTGAAGAGTGCGTCATCGACTATTTATGGGGTTGACTTGCTTCAAAGGATACATTATCAACTACTTCTGAGATTAACTACCTTAAAAGACTTGTCACCAACCACTTTTAGGGTTGACTAACTTGAAAGGATGTGTCATCAACTACTTGTGGGAGTAAACTAGCTTGAAGGGTGCATTGCTAACTGTTTGTGGGTTGGCTAGCTTGAGGGCGCGCTGTCAATCTCTTTTGGGGTTGACTAGCTTAAAGTGTGGCCAATGACTTTGAGCACATTATTGGTTGACTTTATTGATTTGGTAGCATCACTAACGACTTAGGGGGTGGGTATAACTTTAAAGTGTGGTTGATAACTTGGAGTGTATTGTCGGTTGACTTTGTTTGAACAAGGCATTGTGCCTAACTGACTAAGCGAGTTTGAGTCTACTTTAGTTCGGTTTGATTTGAAGCATTGTCAATGCTTTTGGGTTGGCTTAGCTTGGAAGATGCATCATCAACGGCTTCTGGGATTAACTAGCTTGGAGTGTGATGAACGATTTTGATCATGTTGGCAATTAACTTTTTTAATTTGATAGCATCACCAATGACTTGTGGGTTTGACATAGCTTTGAAGTGTTACTAACAGTTTGGAGCATATTGGTGATTAACTTTTTTGGTTTAGTAGAGTCACCAAGGGCTTATAGAGTTGGGTATAGCTTTGATATGTTACTGAAAGCCTTTGTAGCACTCTCAGCAAGACTAAGTTTAATCTTATTTAGTTTTATTCGAACTAATTTCGGTTCAAATCAGGGTGTTAACATTACCTACTATTTACAGCCTTGGAGTATTATTGAAAGTTTAGCATGCCCAGTGAGACTCGGTTTGACCTTAATTAATTCCATCAGGACTAATATAGTTCAAGTTTGAGTTGAGTTTGACCTTAAGTTGGACTTTTATAGAGTTCGGGTCTATATCTCGAGGGACTTCGATTCAAGTTTAAGTCAATTTAGTTCAACTTGGCTTTAGTTCAGGCTCAGTTTGGTTTGGTCCTTGTTTAAATTTGAGTTTGTACTTTTAGTTTAGACTTGATTTAATCCAGTCAAGATTTGATTTAAACTTAGTTCAATCTAGATTCAACTTAATTTTAAATTTGGATTTTTGAAGACCAGCTCGATTCGGGCTTTTAGTCCATTTGTTTAATCTATTTAGGTCCATTTAAGTCAACTTGACCTTTGTTCATTTATTTTGGCTAAGTTTAATTTTAGTGTGATTGAATTACTTTAAGATAAGGAGTTTGATTTGAGAGTCCTTGGCTATTCATGATAATTTTAGGTAGACTCATGGTCCGACCTTAAATATGCGAGTTCGAGGGTTGGCTAAATGCACTCAAAAGTTGACTTAGAAGTATAAGCCCAAAGGTTGACTGGGTGTGAGTTTGAAGACTAGCCTAAATGTAAACCCAGAGGTTGGCTTAGTGTGAGCCTGAAGGCTGACTTCAGTATAAGCTCGAAGGTTGGCTATGCGTGAACCTAAAGGTTAGATCAGTGTAAGCTTAAAGGCTAGCTAAGGTGCAAGCTTGAACGTTGGCTGAGTATGAGCCCGAAGGCTAGCTTAGATGCGAGCTCAAAGGCTAGCTTAGATGTGAGCTCAAAGGTTGGCTGAGTGAGAGCCTGAAAGCTGGTTAAGTGTGAGCCCAAGGGTTGGCTAAGTGTCAGCCTAAAGGCTAGCTTGGATGTGAGCCTACAAGCTAGTTGAGTGTGATCCCAAAGGTTAGCTTGGATGCAAGCTCGAAGATTAGCTAAGTGCGAGTCCGAAGGTTGGCTTAGATGTGAGATCAAAGGCTAGCTTAGATGCGAGTTTGATGGCTAGCTGAGTGTAAGTCCGAAGGCTAGTATAGATGCAAGTCTGAAGACTGGTTGAATGTGAGCTTGAAGACTAGTTTGAATATGAGCCCAAAGGTTGGCTGAGTGTGAGCTTGAAGGCTAGCTTAGATGTATGCCTAAAGGCTAGCTAAATGCCAGCCCGAAGCTGGCTGAGTGCGAGTTCGAAGGCTAGTTGAGTGCGAGCCCGAAAGTTGACTTAGTGTGAGTATGAAGGATGACTTGGATGTGAGCTCAAAGGCTGACCTGAATGCTAGCCCAAAGACTAGCTAAGTGCAAGCTCAAATGTTAGCTTAGCTCAAATGCTAGCTAAGTGCAAGCGTGAAGGTTGGTTGAGTGTGAGCTCAAAGGCTAGCTTAGGTGTGAGCCCAAAGGTTGACTTGGATATAAGTCCAAAAGTTGGCTAAGTGTGAAGTTGAAGGCTAGCTTGGATGCGAGCCTGAAGTCTAGGTAAATGTGAGCTTGAAGGCTAGCTTTGATGCGAGCCCAAATGCTAGCTTAGATGCCAGCCCGAATGTTGGTTAAGTGCAAGACCAAAGGCTAGCTTGGACGTGAACCCGAAGGCTAGCTCGAGTGAGAGCCCGAACGTTAGGTTGAATGCAAGCTTGAATGTTAGCTTGGATATGAGCCCAAAGGCTGGCTAAGTGTGAGCCCAAAGGCTAGCTTAGATGCTAGCCTAAAGGTTGGCTTAGTGGGATGAGGATTCACCATCTTCAAGGGGCTGCAGGTGGCCACAGTGAGGTCATGGGTCCACCATCTTTATCACCATCTTTGAGAGGCTACAGATGGCCACAGTGAGATCATGGGTCCACTGTCTTCATTATCGTCTCAAGGGGGCGGCAGGTGGCCATGGTGAGATCATGGGCCTATTGTCTTCACACCATCTTTAGGGAGAACCACAGGTAGTCACAGTGAGGTCATGGGTTTGTCGTCTTCAAGGGGATGTTGATGGTTATGACGAGGTCATGGGTTCACTGTCTACGAGGGGATGTTGATGGTTGCTATATAACTGGCACTAAATTAGCGCCGATATTTCTTGGGTAATTGGTAGCGCTAGTAGTTTAGCACAACCAATAATGAAATATTCGTGGCACTAACTCATTAGCATCGTGAAAGATGCAAGACCGGTGCTAATAAAATTAGCGCCGACATTAATGCCGTAAAAGCATCGATCCAACGGCGATTTTAGCATTTGTCCAACAATCCCACAACAGCACTTTGACACTGATTTTTCAGGAATTCTTCACCGCCAACCTATTTTCAAGCCTTAGTGTGCCACCATCAGGCCTCAGTGTGCCACTAGCTTCAAGATCCGCCGGGAGTTCTTTGCCACTAGCTTGTCGTTGAGCCTCAGTGTGCCACCAACTCTAAGATCTGCCGGGAGTTCTTTGCCACCAACCTACCGTCGGTCCTCAACACACCACCATCGGCCTTAGTACACTACCAGCTCCAAGATCTATTGGGAATTCTTCACCGCTAGCCTGCCATTGGGCCTCAACACACCATCGTCAGGCCCTAGCACACCACTAGCTTTGAGATCCATTGACAGTTTTCCATCGCTAGCCTACCGTTGGGCCTCAGCGCACCACCATCAGGCCTCAGTGTGCTACTAACTCTAAGATTCAGCTCGCCCTAGTTTGAGATCTGGTGGTTCTGAGCTGATCTTCACCCAAGTCTCCTCTATACGAATGATGCAACTCTATTTTCATGCTTTTATTTGATTCCTATAGAACTTAGCAATTTAATCAATCGAAAAGCTAGATTTGGAATGAAATTTGATCTATGTGGTTATTTGCAAGTAAGGATTTTAGGATGTTACCCAATAGGATGAAGAATTCATCTCAAAGGTCATGGGAGAGCTTTCTTGAAAGGGATATATTTCGCAGATAATTGATTAGATCCTTAATTATGGAGGAAACAATTTTGCAAATAGTGGAAACTTTTTTGATGCCTTGTAGAATTTTAAGTCTTTATACTACCGATATGGATGGAAATGTTGGAAGGAAAGAAGGTTCAAGTGGAAATTGTGAACAAGAGAAAAATTAAAATTCATGAAACCGCAGGATAGGGTTAGGTGAGGAATAAATATTATGTTGTAATAGTCTAGAATTGTATGGGTACATATGGCAATTTTATTTTATTCTCGATCGTAACAAATTATCAACAGCATTTGTTTGAAGTTTTTAAGGGGTAGTTTGGATACATGAGTTGGATATCCTAGTGCTTTTTTATTTTTTTTACTTTTTTTGGTAATAGGATATCCAAGTGATATACTTTGTAAGTTTGAATATGGAAATGAAAAATAATTATAACCATGTTCATGTAAAAAGTAGTTTATATTATACCTAAAAAATGGATAATGCATATGAAGGGAACTGACATAAAATTTTCCACTAATTAACTAGAAAATAATTATTAGAAAAGAAACCAAAAATGCTTTGTGCACAAGTCATTCTCTCTATAATTTGTTCAATATTAACCTACATTAAGGGGAGGAAGCAAGATGTTATAAGAGTGGCACATAAAAACATATGACTTGATTTACAACCTAGCAAAAAGGGGAACAAGCCTAGTCTTTGTCTATATAAAGGACAACAACTTGCTGACCTATATGATTGTGTGTCAACTACCTTATTCTATTTAATTCATATGGTTTCCTAAGAAATTAAAATTTGCACCTTAAAATGTTTCTATTTAAACAAAAGGACATACATTGCATTCAAATGTTCCAAAAGACAAAAGAAGAAATCGGATATCAAACCTTCTTCAAGAAACAAAAAAAAAACTATACAAAAGTGTTGTCTATGGTTTGCAAGGTTTGTTTCTATTCAATAACACAACAAAAGATAAACATACCCCTTGTCAATGAGCCAGTGGACAAAAAATAGGTTATGAACTTTGTCTTTTCTACTATTTGGCATAGAGCTTTTAACCCTTCAAGTTATGTTTCTGTCACATTTTCTGAAATGGCGAGAACTCACATGTTAGGTGAAAGTGCTCATGCGATGTATAATTATGATTTCCAAAGGTCTCTTTGAATATTTTTAGTTTTTTCCTACAGTTACAAGATAATGTAAATCTCTTCTATTGCACGAGAAACAACATTGTTGCCATCTTAGCTGGGTAAGATGTCCTTTTCTCTACAGCCTTGTAGCTCCTAGTTCAAATTTATGATTGCTAGATTTTGTTATCGTACTACATTCTAAGGATCTAATATTAGCAATTTCCTATGGCCTTTGCGGCAAACATATGTTATTTTTGCATTTCTAGTAGTCATCCAAGTTGAATACTTGTACTAATTAATAGCACATTGCACTGTAGGTTATATATACAAAGCATTAGCCTGAGAATTATGTAGAAGTCGAAAACATGAAAAAAAGTTGGATCAAGGTAAAAATTAATGGAGTAATTGTGAGATATATTAATGGAGTAAATGTATTTCTAGACTATGCATATAAGAGTAAGAGATCAGATTAGAAAATGTAGTGCCCATGTGTTGATTATATGAATATGCATAATCGAACAAGACATGAGGTGTTTGAATATATAATTGTGAGATGATAGAATATGTATTATACTAACTAGACATTTCATGGTGAAAAGCTATGATATTTAAACAGGTCAAAGTGATCAAGAATAGTCAACTAATGTGATTATGGGAGCCAAGCATTCCAATATTTGATGCAAGCACCAAACAAATATTTTATTTACATGCAATACTATTGTGGATAATTAGTGATTTTATAGCATACACATACCTTTTAGGATATAGCACCAAAAGGGAGCAAGTGTGTCTTATTTGTGGGAAAAACACATGGTTTATATGATTAAAATTTGGCAAAAATCTTTGCTAATTTGTACTATACAAGAAATCTTTTTTTTATGCTAATTCATGTTTCTTGTACAAAATTATTAAGGACATTCCAAGTGTAACATCTAAGTAGTAAGACGATGTTGGTGGTAGCTAAGTTGGTTTGAAGGCAACTCCTTCTACTTCTCGACCTACTAAGATACAAATGCGTTTAGAGATTTAGTTTATTATGTTAAATATTTTTTATGGGTACAGATTATTAGGAGGCGAGGGGAGGGTGGGTATGAGACTTGTTAACCGATATATATTATTGCTTACCTAAATTTTTAACTTTCGTTTGTATTCTCATAGACCTACTCAAGAAGATTGTCCATAAGCCAACAATTGGGAGCAGGATAGGCGAACAAGGGTTTGAAGGGATGATATTGTTTTCTCTTTTTGGATGAATTGTAATGTAGACTTCTTCTTTAAGAAGTATGAATTGTATTTTCTTTTTGGATGGATTATTTACTATGTATACTTTAGAGATTGTATTTTTCATATTCTAAATTAGATTATCTAGAAGTAATATTTATAGAATTTTTAAAATATTTACAGAATTTTAACACTAATGAGGACGTCAATGGTGTATGAAAAGTCCTTTGGCGGTGCTAAACCTAGTGCCGCTAAATGGATGCGGCTGCCACATAAACTTTGGTGGCACTAAAAAATGCTACCAAAGGTCACTTAGCACAGCTAAAAGGTGGCGCTAAATTAGTGCCACCAAATGACAGCACTATTTTGCTAGTGCCACCACAAGGCGGTGCTACAAAAATGGCGGTGCTAACTCTAGCGCATGAAAGGGCGGCTCTAGTTTAGCGCTGCCTTGTGGTGGCACTACTGTTAGTGTCACAAAAGATTTTTGACGGCACTAAACGTAGATTAATGGCAATGCTATGTTAGCACCGCTATTAATCGCTAGCGGCTCTATTTTAATACCGTTAATATTTGTGACACTAGATATCATCGGTATTTTGTGAGCGTTGTAAATTAATACTGTTAATGACTTCTCGATACTAATTTAATTTATAGGGGCGCTAAAGTAGTACCTGTAATGTCTCAAAATATTGTAGTGTTCTCTCCTTCCTCCCATGACCTGTGCTCTTTTTCTCGCCTTTTCTTTCTTTTCTTGGTCTTCCCACTGCCGGGAGCAGCTTGGTCTCTTCTCCGGCTGGATTGGACCATAGATGACCTAATCTGGCTAGCCTGAGCCGTAGTGGGCGGGAGATGCCCTGCTTTTTCCTCCTTCGATCAGATCCGGCCTTCTCCCAGCTAAATTTGGCTAGCTTTTGCTACGGCGGGGTGGGAGGCACCTTGTAGATGAAGAACTGGAAGCCGTTTGTCTTGGGTCCGATGTTCACCAAGGACAGCACTCCCGGCTACGTGTGCTTCAGGCTGAAGTTCTTATTGGTGAACTTGGCACTGTAGATTGACTCACCTTCGGTGCCATTCCCGGCAGTGAAGTCACTGCCCTGGCACATGAAGCCCAAGATCACACGGTGGAAGGTCAAGCCCTTGAAGTGGAGGGGCTTCCTGTTGTGGCCGTTGCCCTTCTTGCTAGTGCAGAGGGCATGGAAGTTCTCCGTCGTGCGGAGGACCTTGTCAGCGTAGGGTTCCATCATGATGAAGCCCACCGGGACACCTCCGACTACCATGTTGAAGAAGACCTTTGGGTTGGACACCATGGATGCTGATCAGCTAGTGATGCTCGATCTAGGATTTCCCGCTCGACGAAGGCCACAAAGAGGCGGTGAGGGCAATGAAGTGGCGACTAGCGGGCTGCCCGAGCGAGCGGGGAGGAGCCGGGGTAGGGTGTAGTGGTTATCCAGGGAAGACACTCGATAGCCTTACAGGAGAAGAGGAGAACAGGTAGAGAGAATAAAAAAACAAAGCTAAGTTTTAGATTTCGCTCCTTCAGTGTCTGATTTTTCTTGATGAACTTTTTGATAATGGCTTTCACTCTGTTTTGATCTTCATCTCTATTTCTTATTGTTCTGATCCCTATTCTTATCTTCTGCGTAGGTTTTCAATCCTTTTTATAGACTTCCGAGAAGATTTAGAAACCAAATTGAGGAGGTTTGATTTTGGAACCAGGCATGAGCGTGATTGAATCTTGATCTCTTGATTAATTTCATTTTACAAATAAATAGGATTTGATTGGGGATGAAATTATATACCAAAATCTTGGGATTAACATGTAATTGATTGGGATTTGTTTTCTCTATGAGCAAATTTAAATTTTGTACTATTTTCAAATGATGAATTTTTAGGAAATTATTTTCAAAATTTTCTAAAAATATTGGACTAACGTGTAATTTTTAAATTTCAGGGGCTTTTTTGCAAAAATGACATATTTGTAACAAATTTTGAAATTTTTAGGGTCCTTTTTTGAATGAAATTTAAATTTATTTACAAAAAAATTTCGAGAGGCCTATTTGCAACAGTCGTTTTAGCATCATTCCTGAAAATATATAGAAAATGAGATAAAGCTAAACTATCTTCTTTTTCATTTTGAATCTTTTCAATCACAAGAGGTTCCATAATGATTGAAAAAAAAAACAAATGAACAAGGAAAGAAAAAGAAAGCTATTACAGTAATAAAATACGATAGCAAGAGAAAGGACTTCGCTTGTTCGAACACTTACAAAGGTAGTAATGTAAGCTTGAATATTCATAGGATTGTGTGCACCCACTCCTCTCGCCAAGAAAACTCGAGGAGTGGATATGAAGGCAGGACCTTATTTATATAGATTTTGTAAGTCTAACTCTAAGTTTGATGAGAGTTAGACTTATAATTTTAGTATAAAACATATGGCTTCTGACCTAAGATCAGTTTGTGAACTTATTTGAAAGTTATTTCAGATCTTGAGCCAGCCCACAAGCTCATCCAAAAGTCATTCAGACCTACGACCAATCCATGAATTTGTCCAAAAGTCATTTTAGACCTAAAGCCAGCTTGTCGACTCGCCCAAAAGTTATTTAGTTCTAGGGTCAGTCCATGGGCTTGCTCAAAGCTCATTTAGATCTAGGGCAAGCCGCAAACTTGTTCAAAAATTATTCAGACTTGGGCTAACTCAGGACTCATCCGAAAGTTAAATTGACTAAAGATTAGCTTGTGAGCTTATTTGAAAGTCAAATCGACTCAAGGGTAACCTACGAGCTTGCCTGAAAATCAAAATCGACTAAAGGCCAATTGTGGACTTACTTGAAAGTTAAATCGACTAATGGCTAGCTTGTGATCTTGCTTAAAAGTCAAATTGATTCAAAACTAGCTTGCGGACTTGCTTGAAAGTCAAACTGACTAAAGGCCAGCTTGCAAGCTCGTCTAAAAGTCAAATCGACTCAAGGTCAATCCGTGAGCTTACACAAAGTCACTCTAATTAATGAACAATATGAAGGCTCTCTAATCAATCAAATAGATTAACATAAATTAATTAAAATAATTAATTTAATTATATTAAAACTAAGTTGGTTTGGCTAAATTAAATAAATTGATTAAGCTAAACTAATTTGACTCAAATAAACCACCTAATGAATCTAAATTAATCAAATAAATGAACTGAATCTCAAATTGAATTAGACCCAAATCCAAATTGAGTTAACCAAAATTAAATCAAGTTCCAATCAATCCTAATCAAGTCAACTCAAATCAAATTAATTTAGACCAAAACCCTATTCAAGTTCAAAGACCTGAACCAAAATTATGTTGAACGTAAATCAAAACTAAGTCAAGCATAAACTAGAACTAGGTTGAATCAGAACCAAAATTATGTCAAATTTGAATCAAACCTAGGTTAAACCTTAACTCGAGCCAAGTCAAACTTGAACTAGCATTAGGTCAATTCTAAACAAAAACTAAGTCACACTTGAACTTGAACTAGGCCAAACATGCAATAGAAGTAGGTCGAACCTAAATAAGTAATAGGTCAAACGTAAATCAGAATTAAGTTGAACCTAAACTAAAACCAGGTCGAGCCTAAACCAACACTATGTTGAACATAAACCAGAACTAGTTTGAACTTGAACTCAAATCCAATAAAGGACCAACATGATTCGAACTCAAATCCAATAAGGAATTAAACTCAAACCTAATAAGGGTTTAACATGGGTTGAATCCGAATCCATTAAGGGATCAAACCTGAATGCAATACAAAATCGAACACAAGCTTGATCAAGATCTATTAGGGATCCAATAATAACCCATTCTAGGTTGATCCAAGATCCATTAAGGATCCAATAAGAACATAATTAAGGTTAGATATAAGATTCATTAAAAATCCAATAAGAATCCATTAAAGATTTGATCAAAGAACTATTAAGCATCTAATAAGAACCCATTAAGGGCTGAATTCAAGATCCATTAAAGCTCCGTCAAGAACTCAATACGAGTACAACCAATATTCATTAAGAGTTTAATAAAAATCCAATAAGGGTTGAATCCAAGATCCATTAAGGATTAAGTTCGAAGCTCAAAAGGAATTCAACATAAGGTCGAACCTGACCCAAATTGAATCAAATCAGACTTAAAATCAAGTTTTGAATATTTAATTAAATTAGATTAGACTTAAATCAGAATTAAATTTTGAATATTGAATTGAATCATATCACACTTGAATTGAAATCAAGTTCTGAATATCGAATTAAATTAAATTAGACTTGAATCAAAAATAAATTTTGAATATCAAATTGAATTAAATCAAATTTAAATTGAAATTAAGTTCTAAATATTAAATTGAACCAAACTAAATTCGAATAAAATCAAGCTTTGAATATTGAACTGAATTAAATTAGACTTGAACAAAAAATAAGTCTAAACTTTAAACCGAACTGAATTAGACTTGAACCAAAATCAAGTCTAGGTCGAGTTAAGTTTAAATTAACTGTAGTTAATTATTAATAAGCTTAAAGTTATCGACAATACCTCAAAACCTAATTGATACAAGCCAAGAAAGATCACCAGTTAGCAAATCAAGAATAATTAGTATAATCCCAAGCCGCTAATTATTTCTTCAAATTAAACCAACCTAAGCCAAGCTTGAACTCATTCAATCAATTAGCTAGAGGCTACATTCAAAGAAAGTCCCCTAACAATAAACATAAAGTCATCCGTCACATTTGGAGCTCATCTAATATAAGTAAAAAAGTTATTGGTGGCACTTCAAATTTAATTGATAGCAAGCTAAAGAGACTATCGATTATTAAATTAGAAATGATCAGAATAAGTCAAGGCTACTAACTATTTCAAATTGAAGTAAGACAAGTTTGAATTCAATTAGCTAGTCAATCAAACTATGTGTTCAAAGAAATAAATTGATAATAAGTATAAAGTCGTTAGTCATACTTCAAGTTTAACTGATGTAAACTTAAAACCATCGATGATGCTTCAAATATATTCCATGTAGTAAAGCAAAAAGAACTTTATGCATATTTACACTAGTAAAATTTCTAATTGAACTCGTTAGTTGTTTGAACTATATAATTTAGCAATTATGTGTAATATACAAAAAAATTTTGAGAACTATTTTCAATTACCGGCCATTGGGGTAAATATTCATTCCTACTAGTTGTATTTTGATTCCATTTCTTTTGTGACACTTATCTCTCCAAGAAGAATTGCCAACGCATAAAACCACTTGTAGAACTTAATATCCAAATGTGGAAGGACGATGAGTTCATTATGACTAAATAATTGCATCTTGAGTATGATATATATCATATAGTTTAATGAACTAGGTAAAATTCCAAATGTTAGCAGCGAAGCAAGAAAAAAATTATACAAAACTGGAGTCAATTGTATTGTGTGTACTTAGCAGGTTGTACAGGGGACCTTTTCATGAGCTTCAACTCCCAATTGCAAACATCTTTTATTATGTAGCTTTAAGTTAAGATTCTCTTTTAGTAATTCATGTTGTAGCACTAGTTTTTTGCTTGGACGGACGCAAACCCTTCATAAGTTTGCATGGATGTCGTAGAAGGAGAAGGATAAGGGGATCATGGTATCAATCATTGCTCTTGATTGGAACAATGTCATGTTTTGTGAAGTTGTTGAATCTGAAAATAAAAAATATTTAATATGTTTCATTTAAATATTTTAATTTTTTTTTTTTGCTTTTATTAGAGTTAAAAATATTTTTATTTTTTAAATCACTTTTAAGTCATAGGAAAAAGCTTAAGAAGCATCTTTTAAGTCTTTTAAGTCTAGCTCCTTTTAAGTCTAACCGATATGGAAAAAATACATGAGTACTCGGAGAAAAAGGAAGAGAGGGAGAATGCAACGTTGGGTTACAAATGCAAAAGCAATAGAAAACGACATCCTGCAAATACAAAAGGCAGAACTCGAATATTTTGCATACAGATTCGGGAGAAGACATATCCCAAACATCTATTACTCTAAACTCAAAAATTTAAATCGATTTTATTTTTTAACCGAATCGAATTAAAATTTTTTTTTTTTTCAAAATCAAACTAAATCGAAAATCAAATAATCCGAATCGATTAATTATTCGATTTTGATTCGATCGATTTATTCGATTTGAACCGAGTAATGTATAGCGTTATTTATTATTCCAAACCCAAAAGGCGGAGTCCAATGATGAACGTCAAAATCGGAAGAATTAATGGTCGCATGAATAAAAAATGTGGAATAGCATTAATTTTTTTTTTAAAAAAAAAATATATTTATCGCATTTGTATGGTTGAACCTAGTATTAATATTTTGGATAACCATAAGGATTGACTGAAAGAAAAAACAAGTATATGTAATTGATCCGAAATAAAAAAGAAATTTTAGTTTATGGAATTTGAGTAGGCGATTTTGCTTGTATATAAATCGGTTTTAAATAATATGATTAGAAAATATGATGAAAAGAAGCAGCGTGAAGCACGAGTCAACTACTACTTTTTCAGGTAGAAAATAGTTTGCCCGATACTCGCAGCATGCGCCATCCATTTTGCCGCCATTTCTTCCGCATGACCGCCAGCATTAACTAAAGCGTCCATCCCAAACCGACTCATCACGGACTCCAAGATTTTATTTGGGAGCAGATTAGCTCTCCCAAGGGTAGAACATCATCCGTCATCTAATCTTCTCTTAATGCGACATATGCTCAAACTTAGCTTAGTATTGATCGAAGAAGAAGGAGGAGGAGGAGGAGAGAAGAAGAAGAAAAAAAAGAGACGTATATCGTTTTTCATGGAGCACCCAACGTGGGTACTGCTGCTCCTCTTCTTGGGCTTCCTTTCCATTCTCAGATCCTCCACAAAATTCCTCAGGTGCGTCTACGTTGTCTTCCTCCGCCCGAGCAAGGACCTTCGAAGCTACGGCTCGTGGGCGTTAATAACCGGCGCCACCGACGGCATCGGCAAGGCCCTCGCCTTCCAGTTTGCACGGCAGGGCCTCAACCTAGTCCTGGTAGGCAGGAATCCCGACAAACTTCGACAAGCTCACGATGCCATTGTTAAGCAGGAGTCCCACACCCAAATGAGGCTTGTCGTTGTTGATTTCGCTAGAGATGTCGGAGATAAGATGCGGCGCCGTCTCGAGGAGGCGATTGAGGGGCTGGATGTAGGGGTGGTGGTGAACAATGCCGGAACGACGAGCCGGGAGCCGTTGTACTTTCATGAGGTATGGGAGGAGCTGTGGGGCGAAATTAAGAAGGTAAATGTGGAGGCGGCGACGATGGTGACGAAGGTTGTGCTGCCGGGGATGCTGAGGCGGCGGAAGGGTGTCGTCGTGTTCATTGGTTCGGCCGCTTCGGCGGTGCTTCCCTCCTTCCCTTTCTCCACTGTTTATGCTGCCACCAAAGCGTGAGTTAAATCACCTTCAATTACTTGTTAATGTAAATGCGAGAGAGACATTACTTCCAAAAAAAAAAAAAAAAAAAACAACTCCGATGAGAACTTGTCAAAGAGTTTCCTTCCCTAAACTTAGGTTCTCATCAATCTTTAACCAGGAAGCAAACAAGCTTATAAATTGCAAATCACTCATACAATACTTGAAAATTTGTGCTAATAGTGTTTATTTTGTTTGCAACGTCTAAAGGTCTTCTTGCTTTTGATGTTCATTCCTAGGTACATTTGCCAGCTCTCTCGAAGCCTTAGTGTTGAGTACAAGGACATGGGTATTCATGTGCAATGCCAGGTCTCCCCTTCTCAAATTGCTACTTTCTTTCTTTAGCTCGGTTTTCTATCTAATCTCTTGAAGCAAGAAAAAGTAGCGAGTAGTATCTATGTGGAACTAGAATTGCCTATCAAACTAGTATGATTTGATATTTTCTTTTAGGGCAAATAAAGCCACTAGCGATATGAGACACCACTGTCCAATGCAGAGGCTTGGAGTTTCTGTGCTACAATCAGATCACAAAATTCTTTTACCTTTTGTTCTCCCAGAGCCGATTTGGTCATTGTCCTCGTGTGGACAGCAATGGATTTGGGCCCTTGGATTCCCATCCACGGATCCTGAATTCAAAATCTTGACCATTGGACTCCCATCCAATGGTCCATATTGTAGCTGCCCTGTTCTTGACCCATGTAGTCTACATTTGCCACTATTTTTCTCTTTTAGCTGCCATGCGTCTATGAAAATTATATCGTTTTGGGAGATATGAGAATCAAATAGGGAACATAAAAAATCTAAGGTATTTTTCTTATTGTTTGCCACTAGAAACTCGAAATTATTGTGTATGTCCCTCAAAACTTCTCAAGCCAATGTCCTTGACATTAGCGTTTGCTATAAAGTTTACTGTATTTCCATTTTACATAGGCCTTTGCCACACTTTGTTCAAAGTCTGAAAATACATTTAGTTCTTCTCTTCAATTTAAAAAAAAAATATGAGGTGTCTTTTGCAATACTGAACAAAAAAAATGGGATGTATCTCATCTCATTCCTTATCCAACTCCTCCAATCACCATCATGGATGTCGGCCACATAACAAATAAAAGTTTCTATAAAAAGTGCATATTATTATCAACAAGCCAATTGCTTGAACTAATTATTGCATGAATCAAGGAGTTCTCTAAAAAGTCTATTTGATATATTTTGGAGGTGGAATTGCAGTGAAAAACAATTTTCAGTATCTTGTATCCATGTTTATGACTCTTTAAAATGCATTTGTAACCCAAGGGCACAGTCATAATAAAAGAAAATTTTAAGGGACATACAAGAAGACTCAAGTTTTCAAAGATATATATAAGAACATTGAACTTTTAGGGGCATACAGGAAAAGAAAAACCCAAAATCTAATCTCACGAATATGTTTTGCAATAACAACTATTATTCAGAAAAGAACATGCAAATTCCAAAGAGTTTGAGGGGTATTTAGAAAAACACCGCACTTGTCTAGATGCATGATTGAAGGGAACATATGTTAATTTTGGTGATGCATAATTAAAGAATCCTCACAAGCAGTGGTTCCCAATAGCTTTATGATGAATTCAGTTACAAGCTTCTTCTCTAATTGTTTCATATTATTATACCATGACTTGGAGAAGCAAGTATTAATTGTTTATGAGCTGCAAAAATTGTAACAATTTAAGATTAGCATTATGGTGAAAAACAAGATTAATTACAAGCAACCCTTTTATTACACAGTGAATAAAAATTTGTTCAAATTTATACATTTCGTTAAATGTTTAACCTGTTAACCAAATATTATATTCTTGTCAAATTTGCAAGCAGATTCCATTGTATGTGGCCACAAAAATGGTGTCTATCATGCAGAGTTCAACTTTTGTACCTTCGCCTAGTTCCTATGCTCGAACAGCAACATGTTGGATTGGGTACGAGTCGCAATGCATACCCTACTGGTCTCATGCTGTTCAATCTTGGTTAGCTTCTTTGCTGCCAAAATGTGTTCTCAACTCATGGTTGCTGAGATCAGGTATTAGAAGGAGAAATAAGGCCAAGAATCTAAAATAAAAATAATCCGAACTGTGTTTTCTTTGTTCCTGAATATTTACTCTAATATGTTGGTTAGATAGACTGTTGTTTTAAAATCCAAGTGGACAATCAAAGGCATTTCAGTAACTAAAGTGCTAATGCTTTTTCTTTTGCTGGCGAGGTTGCCTTGATTGGTAATGTTCCTAACTCCACTCCTATTCATTTTTTTTTTCTGCTGGCTGGACTCCTATCTCAATTATGAAGAAACTGGAAAGTATTATTAAATGGTTTCTGTGAAGTTCAAAAGAGAAATCTGGAGGTATTTCTTTGGCGTCTTGAATAATTGTTTGCTGGTCTTGGTTCAAAGTCTCTTCTTGATGTTAGAGAACAATGATGATAAAATAGTTGAATCATTTTTCTTCAAATGATCCTCCTCTTTTGACTGTTTACATGATAAATAAACATCAGGTCTTCTTTGAGCCTTGGCTAGTACGGTTGCCTCCTCTAGGTGCTTCTTGAGCTCATAGAAGCATTTTGGATGCTGTCCTTGATCTGTTTCTCAATGGTGCTCTTGGTCAAACTTGTTCTATTATTGTCAAGGAAGCATCTAAGAAGTTGATGTTATAGTCTAACCCAACTGTTCAGTGGGAACGCAAAGATATTTGGAATCTAAAGGGGATCCCAAGAACAAGATGTTTTCTTTGGAAGATTTTTTTCTAACTACTAACCTTCTCTAAATTTTCTTCAAAGGAGGCAGCTTGTGCATGAGGTTGTTGTTAGAGGAAGTAGTTTATTCAGGCTTACCTTGCTTGTTTGTTATGGCTCTCTTGGAAAGCTAGATGGGATAGACACTTCGGTTCTGCACCTTTGCAACTTTTCTCACAGAAGTAGATTCAAATGACGTGTTAGTTTCTTTCTCAACAAAGATTTTGTACTGTAATTGTGTGAGCTTTTCACTTAAAGATTGATAAAGATGTTAGTCGATGGGGGCATTCACTGATAAATTTAGCTTGGTCGGTGTTGGCTGGCTTGTGTCAGTATGGGTTACTTGTCCTGACCGGAGTATGGTCCATGCAAGCTGGACTCTGAAGAGGAGGCTGATCCGATCCATTCAGTTATGACCTTCCTAGTTAGATGCGCGGAGGCCCAACTCGAGCTAAGAGGGGCACAGACGTCTGAGCTGCTGCAGCCCGGCTAAGCCCCCGACCATTTTTTTTTTTATTATTTTTTATTGATTCTCTTGTTTAGATGGTTTTTATCAGCCGAGATTTAATTAAAATTTAATCAGAATCTTAACCTAAATTTTAACTGAATTTGATCTTAAATCTGAGTTATAGTTAGACTTGAATTGTAACTGAATTTGATTTAAATGTGAGTTCAAACTAGACCTAAATTACTGTAGAACTCAAGCTCAATGTGAGTTGAGCTCGAGTTAAACTGAGTGAACGCAAAATTGAACTTAAATTGGCCCAATGAATATTAAAATCTAGGCAAATAAAAAGAGATAGATCTTTACAACTAGGTCCTAGTTGGAAAATTACTAAAAATTTCTTGATAAAAAAAATTGCAAATAGGTTTTTGGTCAAAATATAATTATAAATAAGTCACTAGTCAAAAAAAATAATTACTAATGGATTCTTGAATCAAAATATTTTTACAAATAAATCTCTATATCAAATAAATTTTTACAATTAGGTCTCTCGTCGGATAACATTTTTATGAAAAAGTTTTAAATTGAAAATCTTTACAAAATAGATTAATGAAAATTTTTAAATTATAAATTGGCCATTACAAAATCTAGGATTTACAAAGACCCTTCAAACTTTAATATTTACAAATTGGTTCTTATAAATTTAGACTTTGTAAAAGGACCCCTCAAGAATTTATATTTCCAAATATGAAATTACAAATTTAGTATTTTACAAATTTATAAATAAGCCCTTCAAAGATTTTTTATTTATTTACAAATAAGTTTAAACTTTATTAATTTGTAAAAAAAATATTTAATAAAGATCTTGGAAGTTTTATAACTTCATAAATAAGTTCCTATGGCCACCTTTACAAAAAAAAATTAATTTTTTTAAAATTATAAATCATTCTCTGAAAATGAAAATTTTGCAAACAACATCTTATATTTTGTGATTTCACAAAATACTACAATTTTGAAATGATGATTTCACCTAACATATTTCATGCATATCCAAATTGAAACTAGATCACATCTATCCATATAAAATATTCAATATTCAAAATTCAAAAAAAAATTGTAATTTGATCGTCCACAATGATTCAAAACTTCAAATGAAGAACGATCCAATCCAATGATCCTTTGATGACTATAAAATTCATAACTTCAAAGGAAGATGGATCCAATCCAATGATCCTCTAACGACTATAAAAGTTAGTGGAACCCTGCAAATGAAAAATGCACACAAACAAAAAAGAACAAGAGATTAGAAGAGGAAAAGAGATGACAAACGAGAAGAGTGAATCAAAGATCAAAGCTAAAAATTGCACGAAACGAGTAAGATTCAAACTTATTTTTGATTTTGTTTGGTTTCTTTTGAAGTTTTTTACTTTTTTTCTTCTCCCTCTTGTAAGAAGAAATAAAGATAAAAAAATAAGACAAGAAATAAATAAGTGGTGAAAGGGAAAGGAGGATAAGAGGCAGAGAGAAAAGGAAGGAAAGAAAAAAAAAAGAAATAAAGAGAGATGGAAATTGTAGTGGATGAGAAAAAAGCAAAGAAAAGAAAGAAGGAAAGAAAAGTGAAGAAAAAAAGAAAAAGAAAGAAGGAAGGAAAAGTGAAGAAAAAACAAAAAAGGAAAGAGGGATTTATGTTGTCACAAAAATATTTGAATATTCATGTTGTCTTGATTTATATGCAAATTGGGTTGATCATTTTTTCTTAGGTTAAAGGAATCCTTGAGAATTTCAACTCCCATTCCATTTAAGAGAATTTTTTGAGTTTCCAATTGTCACACGACCTAAGAGTTTTTTTTAGGATTTTGACAGCCACTTAGCTTAAGAAATTTTTTTTGAGATCTGACTGCTATAATTCGGTTGACAGAGATCTTTCAAGGTCCCAACTTTCATGATTCAATATAAAAAAATCCTTCGAGGTCCCGACCACCCTAATTTGACCTAAGAGAGTCCCTTAACATCCAACTACTGCTCAACCTAAGGAAATTCTTTAGAGTTCTAATTGCTATAGTTTGGTCTAATAAATTTTTTGGAGTCTTGATTGCCAAAATTTGACCTAAGAAAATCCTTGGGGTTCTGATCATTATTTGGACTAAGAGAATCCTTCGAGATTTTAACTACCATTAGGCCTAAGGGAATCTTTTCGCATCTCAGCTGCCATTTGACTTAAAAAAATCATTCAGGGTCTTAACTGTCACTTAATATAAGAGAATCTTTTGGGATACCGATTGTGATATTTAGGTTAAGAAAAGCTTTTGGGATCCCGATTGTCATTTTTAGGCTATGAAAATTATTTGGGATTTTGACTATCATATTCGGTCAAAGAAAATCCTTTGGTCTACTGATTGCCATATTTAATATAAGAGAATCTTTTAGGATTTCAACCATAATTTAACCTAAGAAAATCCCTTCAGGGTCTCGATATTCTACCATATTCAGGCTATATTCCTTTGTATTCCAGTAATATTCTAGCCATGTTCTGCTATATTCTTGTATATCCCATCGTGTCCTGGCTATATTCTATCGTATTTTAGTTATGTTTGGCATATTCTGGTCATGTTCGTCATGTTTTGTTCAGCTATGTTCCACCATATCTTGGCTATGTTATGTCATATTTTGCAGTATCTTGTAGTGCCATAACATGTTCTGCAATATTTTGCACCACTCTAGCCATGTTCCACAGTATCCTACAACATTCAAATCATGTTTTGTTGTGTCCGGCATTATCCCAATCATATTCTTTTATGTCTCAGCTATGTTCTGTCCTATTTTGGCCACGTTCTGCCATACATTGGTCATATTTGGTCACATTCTACCCATGTCTTGTTGTATTTCGGCCATACCCCACCTTGTCCTAGACATGATTTACCATGGTTTGTCATATCCTAGCTATATTCCATCGTATTCAGTCATCTTCTACGATATTCCAATCATATTCTATATGTTCTACAACACTACCATATCCAACCGTGTTTTGTAGTATTATTCTATAATATTTTGTAGCACTCCAATTGTGTTCTACTGCACTCTAATCATATTCTGCCAGGCTCTAGCCACATTCTATTGTATTTCTGTCACTTTTTGTTTTATTTTGGTCATGTTTTGTCGTGTTCTAACTACGTCCCCAATTGCCATTTAATATTTTGAACTACTGTCAATTGGCTAATCAATCAAGTTAAACCAAATCAAGTCAACCTAAGTTAAATCAAATTGAAAAAAATAGGTTGTGAAGGTCTCAAATGATAACCTAAGAGGGGGATAAAATAGTTTTTCAAATAATAAAGCAAGTTTTCATAAATTTAAATGCCAAAAGCACTTCAAGCATAAGTATATTATCAAAATTTAGTTACAATTGGTAATAAAATTAAATCAAATGAGAATAATCAATTCACAATAATATATAATGTAATTTTCAATCAATTAAATTTATGTGCATAAGATAATTAGAAAAGTAGAAAGAATACAAACCGATATACATGGTTCAATGACCTACTGCACTTATTCCACTATCCTTGCCTCAATCCTAAGAATTTAAGCTCTTCACTAGAGTTATTTTATTCAAGTGAAGTCATGTTTTTGCATCATCCCATAAATCGTAAGTGTCGCCCCATATTGGAATCAGTTGATCATTTTCCACAAACTGAAGATTATGCACTTTCACCACTTTCCTAAAATTTAGAAAGTACTCTTGATAAAGATTGAGAAAAATATGTATAAAATTTCACAACGAGAGCCCCTAAAATTAAACACAATCGCATGAGAGGATTTAAAAGCTAATTGGAACTCTTATTGAGGTTAGAAGGCTTTAGAAAGCTAGATCTTGCTCTAAGAATATAAAACCTAATTCTCCTCCATGAGCAAAGAAGTCTCAAACCTTTATATAATTATTGGAGCCAACAACTAGCCATTGGGAATCACTCCTATCTATTTTTGATAGGTTTGGTCGACCAAATTCATGATCGTACTCATTCTAATAGTCAAAAAACTAGTTGTTACAACTTGATATCACGTGTTCGGATGTCCGAATCACAAGTTCAGGCAATCGAACCTTGAGTTTGGATAACCAAACTCTTAGTTTGGATGATCAAAGTATGCAAAATTAGAATGTTGAATTTATGTTTGTTGGATTAGGCGCTCGAACATACTAGTTTAGCCCAAGGTTTTAAGTTTTGATTCCGGAATCAGTTTCAGCACCCACCGAAACTGATCTATTTTCGTCATTTTAGTCCCATTTCAGTTATTTCAGTCATATTTTGATTTTGGCCAAATTATTTTTAAAATTTCTTGACCAAACTTTGACTTTTAATTTATAATTATTAAAAAAGTTAAAAAAAAATGAGAAAAAAATTATATACATACATATTTTTTAAAAAGCATTAAGTAAAAAATTTTTTGGCAAAAAAATATAAAATATGTAAGAAAATGATAAATGTTGTTCTTTGGATTCGAACCCGGTTCACTTGAGATCCAAGTTAAAAATTTAACGACTAAGATAATAGTGGTTCATGATATAAATATAACTTATAAATATAAATGATAAATCTTTTGAATCTAAAACCAAAAATTAAGCTGAAACATTTTGGCCGAAACTGAGAATCATGGTTTAGGCAATCTAACCTGATTTTGGTCATCCAAAGTGACTAGCGCAATAGAATCTGACAAAGAGTTAGCTGAAAATTCATTTTGCAAAACTTAGTTAAACGAAACGGCTACTTGACACAATATTATATTAACTTGGATTAATGTAAACCGAGACAATGAAGGTATTTTCAAGTTAATTAATGTGTCAAATAGAGAACTCTAATAAATTGACTCGGCTCCATATAAAATGAATAGCTAAACCTATGAACTTGTAGTTGATGGCACATCTTGAATATCCTTTGAGCTCCTAATTTAATCTGTAAGCTTTATCTTCAAATTATCATTCTTTTTATCATCGAGTCATCATATTCAAGTTTTAATCTTGAGACTCGATCCTTCATGAACTGGGATAATCATTATAAATCCTAAAATTTATCACAACTTAATACACTTATTAAATATTAGTATGATTGTCATCAAAATCTAAACGTTAACAAGTTGAACTCAAATAAGCCATCAAATAAGTTAGCTTTGACCAAGTTTAATTAGATTTAATTAAACTAATAGTAGACTAAAATCAAACTAAAATTGACTCGAATTAAGTTTGAACTTAATGCAAGGTTAAAACCAAACTGGTTCAAGATTGAACTCTAATTAAGATAAATTAGGTTAAAATTGGACTAGAACTAGGTCAAACTTGAACAAAAACTAGGTCAAACTTGATCTAGAATCTAGTTGAACCTAAATAAAAATTAGGATAAGTCTGAATTAGAGCTGGATCCAATATAGATCCAAATCAAATTAGATTAAACCTAAACCAAATGCCAATAACGGTCCAACATAGGTCAAATCTAAATCCAATCAAACCTAAAGTCTATTCAAGATCCATTAAGTATTGGATCTAAACTCTATCAAGGATACATTAAAGGTCGGATCCAAAATCCATCAAGGATTCATTAAGAATCAAACATAAGATCTATTAAAGATCCATTAAGGGTCGAGTTTGAATCCAACAAGGACCCAATAAGGGTTGAACTCAAATTTGTGTGGGTCCAACATGGATCAAACTCAAGGGTCCAATATTGCTTAAGTCCAAACACATTAAGAATCAAATTCAAAATCTATTTAGGATCCATAAAGTGTCAAGCCCAAATCTAGCTAAGGATTCATTAAAGGTCGAATCCAAATCCAATAAAAGTTAAACCCAAATCTAGTCAGGGTAGTTCAATAAGAACCCAATAAGAAACCTATTAATGGATCAAACCTAAATTCAACAAGAATCGGACCTGAATCCTAAATGATTTAAATTTAGGTTTGAACTTAATCATCAAAGTTAGTTCAAATTAGGTCCAAACCCTAATTGGGTCAAATCTAGTTCAAATCTGAATCTTGATCAAATTGAATCAAGTTTGAACCAAATTCTCTATGTGGGTCCAAATCAGATTCAAACTTGAATTAGGTCAAACCTAGTTCAAATCTAAGTCTTAGTCAATTTGAATGAAGTTTGAATCTAATCATGAATGTGGGCTTAGATCAAGTCCAAGCTAGGTTGAACTCAATTTGAACTCAAATCCTAAGCGGGATGGTTCAAATCCAATTCTCAAATCAAACCAAGTTCTAATCAACTATACTTGAACCAAAATTAAGTATGAAGTAAACCAAGTTCAAACCATACCATACTCAAAACAAAACCATGCATGCAAGAAACTAAGTTCACACCAAACCATACTTGAACCAAAACCAAGTATGAAATAAACTAAGTTTGAACCAAATCAAAGATTGAATCAAAATCAAGCCTAGAACCAAACCAAAGGCTTAAACAAGATTTAAATTGAATCAAGTCCATACAAGGATGATCAACACAAGAAAAAGCTGCTCAGCATATTTTTCAACTAGATCTGAGATAAGGTAGGCTTGCATGTAGTCAAAAAGTTTGCCAAACTCTAAGCTCGAATTAAAGTCAAAGAAGCCAACTGACACCAAGCAAAAAGTCATCAATGACACTTCAACTCCAATTTGGGTTAGCTGACACAAAGTAAGGTAGTTAGCAACACTTGAGATTAAGTAAAGTTATTGACATCTTTTATAAATCAAATCAATTCTAGCAAGTCTATCTATCGCATCATACTTGACCAATGCAGGGGAGTAGAGCAGGGGCAAGCACCAAGCCTTCCCACTCCCTTTTCATTTCATGTTATTTTGTTTATGTTATGAATTTAAATATCTTAAATTATAAAGTGAGAGTATGCCATTGCCTAAGCCTTTCAAAACCCATATGATGCATCATACTTCCTTTTGTCTCTTGTCTCTGTCTTGTATTAGCCAGTTTTCTCACTTCCGGAGATTTTTATAATTATCAAGATCATTAACAATAGAGGCTTATACTTGTTGGAAGTCATAAATTTACAATAACTTGAAAATCCATTAGAAGTAAATATTACTTGATTTGTTACTTCGAATTTACTTCTCGGGATCCTTAAAACTAAACATTACTTCACTTGTTGCTTCGAATTTACTTCTCAAGATCCTTTAGCCATTACGAGTACTTGATTGCAACTCCACAAATTCTAACACATATGGTAGGATTTTTTTTCTTGATTTGTGGCAATCTTGTGTGTTGAATCTTTACATTTTCTAGTACTAGTCAACTACAAATTTTGGCACATCTAGTGAGACATGACTTCACCTCTAGGTGTAGAAACCTAATTAATTTGATAAAGATATTAATAAGATAGAATTACAATTGAAGACTGATTAGTTGTGATCTTCCTTTATAGAAAGCATCAATAACACCAACAAAAAAGATCCCTATCCTAACATATACCATTATTTTAGGAGAAATATTAGAAATTCATTTACCTTAGTCGATGAACATCACATGAGCAACTTGAGCCCAAATCAAGTTCAAAATCATCTCTGAGGTCATTAAGTTCAAGAGTCCACCTACTAGCCCATCAATCGATGTTATGGCTCTGTGGGATGAGTCTGCTCCATGCCTTTTATCAAAGGTTAGAAGGCTTGGAGGGTCTTTGAACTCTTTTCTAAAATAAATTAGAAGATGTAAAAGTTGTTTAGAGAAGCCTATCCTATCTTTTATACCTTATGGGTCAAAACTAGACATTGGGGGTGAAATCCCACAACTAGCTTTGCTCCAATTATAAAAAAACTAGCCATTTGTTATGTAAAAATTTTGAATTGATTGATGACTTGGACAACTGGTTGACTAATTTTGGTCTACTAGAACTAGGACATGGCGTAGCCAGTCATTCGATTCCAAACTAGTCATCTAGTTCTATAAGAAATCAGAACTAGTATTCTTGGTTAATCGTCTAGTTTCAAACCAATCATATGATTTTGCATAGGTTTAGAAGTTTTGAATCTTCTAGCTGACACAATTGGTCTTCCACTTAGCTAAGCGGATGTTTGGTTCCATTAGAAAATCTTTGTTAGGAGTTTTTTACAAAACTCAACACGATATATGCTCTAAACAATAAATCTCAAAATAAATTTTTGACTTGACTAAAATAAATAAGAATCTAAACTTAGTCAATATCAAGTTCTTGAGTTTCTTAGACCACATCCGTGTCATCCTTGAATCTTTAAGTTATCGTAGACACCTTCAAGCCACTACCAAGTCATTCTTTGATCTCTTCAAGTCATGCTTATTGATCCACCTTCACGCTTCCTTTTGTTTGAAACTTTCAAATGTTCCCTTGAACGCTTTAATATGCTTTGGCTAAAATACAACTCAAATAAGCATTAAATATGGTTTGCTCATCATCAAAAATAGGAAGGGCAATAGGCTGCTCTGTCACAATATATGCCTAGCATAAGAGGATGAGGAGAAGACCTTCTTTACAACTTCCTAGGGAACCTATCATTATGTAGTTATGCTAGTTGAACTAAAGAATGTCTAACATACTAGTGCTCCATGACATGATCCATGACTATATGGAGGTTTATGTAGAAGACATCTTAGTAAAATCCAAAACTTGAGAGGTACATGTTGCAACATTGAAGTGTGTACCCAACATTATCATGGATGCATCAACTAAGGATGAACCAAAAGAAGTGTGTATTCAGAGTTTCCTCAGACAGGCTATGGGGATTTCTATTAAGAAGTAGTAGAATCAAGGTAGACCCAACAAAGGCACAAACTATCATAGATGTGACACTCCTAAAGAACATACAGGAGCTTCAAGGACTGATTGGAAGACTAAAATTCATTTGAAGGTTCATATCTCAACCTTCAAAAAAGTGCCTACGCTTCTACAAGATCCTAAAAGATGGGGTCCATTTCAAATGGACCCAAGAATATCAAAACTTGGTCAATCAACTCAAGAGGTACCTACTTGAAGCTCCAATCTGATGGCACCAATCATCAGACAACCATTGATCCTATATGTAATAATCATAGAGTTAATCAAGATCATGTTAGCTTAAAAAGAAAAAAAAAGAAAAAAGAGAGGGCCATCTACTACCTCAGCCAAAGCATAATAGACTATGAGAAGAAATACTCAAAGATGGAGAAGACCTATTTGACCACGGTCTTGGTAGACTAGAAGTTAAAGCACTATTTCATTCCCTATAAGGTGCTAATCCTAGCCAAAATGGATTCGATCAAGTTCATGTTCAAGAAGCTAGTGTTGATAGGACATATTATAAGATGGCAAATGCTCTTGGCCGAGTTTAACTTGGAGTTCATTACTTGAAAGGCAATCAAGGGGCAAGTTGTGGTATACCAACTCTCTGATTTTACTCTACTAGTCACCAATTCAACTTAGGACTCTTCCCCAATAAGTTCATCCTATTCATTTTAGATGCAAACTCTCCTCAAACCTAGACGCTATATGTTGATGGTGCCATGTACCATGTTAGCGATGCTATCAACACTATCTTGGTCACACTTGAAGGAGTTATCATGCTTTGAGATTATTGGCTTAGATCCCTTACACCAACAATCAAGAAGAATACAAAGCATTTATTGCATGCATGTAGTTGGCCCTCACACTTGGGGTAAAATACTTCAAAGCAATGGGAGATTCCAAACTAACAATACAGCTATTCTAGGCCAATGCCAACCTGAAGATTTGAAGCTCAGAAAGGACCTTTACTTGTCATTATTCCTAGCTAAGTAGTTTGATAAGATCATGATCATGCATGTTAGAAGGGGAAACAACATCTTGGCTGACTTGTTGGCATTCTTCAAGTTAGTGTTCCACAATCCCTCTGGCTTGAAGATGAAGAAGATCCATCTATAGAAGTACCCACACTTGCTGAAATAAAACTACCTCCTTATTTAAAAATGGAGAAAAAAAATGTGACTTTAGTTACATTACTGATGTCTTCCTTGTCAACAAGGAAGCGCTTAAGGTGATGGGAATACATCGCTCCATGACATCAAGAGCTTCCTAGAAAGGGGAACTTTCTCTGAGTATGCTACTAGAATCAATCAATAAGTAGTTCAAATAATGGCTACAAAGTATATGATTCTAAGAGGCATACCCTACAAGAGATCATTTGATGGCATTCAACTCTAGCATCTTGGCAAAAGGGACATTTCTTGAGTACTTGAAGAAACACATGAGGGAGTTTGCAATGGAAACATCAATGCATAGATGCTCACTAAGAAGATCATTAGAATGTGCTACTATTGGCCCATGATGGAGAAAGACTATGGAGACATTATTTGAGGATGTAAGCAATGTTAGGTCCACACTAACAAGATGCACACACCAGCATTCTCTATTCATCATGTATCTTTACCTTGGCCATTATCTATGTGGATGATGAACTTAATTGGAGCATTCTTAGAAATATTCACCGATGATAGAAAAGGGTTTGTGCTAAATGCAACTGAGTATTTTACTAAATTTGTTGAAGCTGAGTGTTTTGAGAAAGTCAAGGGAGGGGGTAATTTGCTTCATTAGGCATAATGTCCTAGCATGATTCAAGGTACCAAAGGTGACTGCGACGAATAATAGACCATAGTTATTATCTTATAAAATATGGAACCTTTGTAAGTATTTTTCTATTGAGTTACATCATTCATCACCTTATAATCCCCAAGGGTAATGGAAAAGCTAAAACAACTAAAAAGACTCTAATTAAATTTGTTAAGAAAATAGTAGAAAATATAAGAAAATAGATTGGGTAGACAAAGTGAATGAGGCTCTATAGGCCTATCATACTGCCATTTGTACACCTATGAGTTAAACCCTATTGCACTAACATATGGAATGATTACGAGATTTAGGTACCATCATTAATAGTTTCTATGCAAAATAATATAATTCTAACTGAAGTGCAAGAGTCACTTATTAGCCAACTTGAATATTTGGTGTAAGATGATTGAATGCTACCAATCACGCTTAATCCTATCAACGCCAATTATCATGCACCTACCAAAAAGAAGTTATTGAGCACAAGTTTGAAGTAAGAAACTTGGTGCTAAAACCTCATTGAAGGACAAATAATATCTGAAATGAAATTGGGAAGGATCAAATGTGATCATAGACATCCACCTTGGTAATAATTATCAATTATGGTGTGATTTTTTGTGATCCTTGGAATGCTATTTATCTTAAGAAGTATTTCCTTTAAAGAAAAGTATTTTTTAAAAAAATCAAAAATCATTTCTGAAACTAGGCAGGCTCCTTCCTCTCCTGGGGGCATGGTCTCTAAAATAGAAATGATGCCAAAGATGAATGATAGCCGATGATGGAGAATAGTGTCTTTGAAAAATCTTATGTTTCTCTTCTTCATCTGAACTCTAAGTTTACTGTAAGAGTGCAAGCTCAAAAGCAAGAAGGCAAATCTAGAAGTAGCCCAAGGCATGCCATAAAATTTACTTCTTATGCCAAGTGTAGAGATCAAAGATAACATTTTGGGAAATCTTTTCTAGAGTCAAAATGCCAAGTCCCAAAAAGGAGAAAGTCTCATATAGAAAATTAACCTAATAGATGCAAGCTCAAAGAGTAAGAATTAGTTGGTATCAACAAACCCTTCAAACCTTAGGTCCTCAAAGAGAACTAAAATTGCAAAAAAAGAAAAAAGAAAAAAAAAGAAAAGAGGAAGAAGAAAATGCAAAGAGAATTGGATCACCTACCATAATTTGAAAAGATTTTCCTAGCATTTCCATCTAGAACCAAACAAAAAAGACCACCCAAGGAGTAAGTATTGGAAGTCATCTAAAGGTGTATAAACCTTGGAGATTAAGATTAAGAGGCATCCAAAAATAAAATATAGGTCAAAAGAGGTTGATCAACTACTAGAGTATGGTGCAAAAACGTTATTTGAAGTAGGTTCCTAAGAAAAATATCGCATAAAAGTGAGGATTTGAAGGACCAATTGGTTAACCACCCAAATTCTCTGGCAAAATTATTAAGAAACTCATGCAAGTCTAATCAAGTAAGGAATCACAACTAAGGATAAAAATTGAAGCATTCTTAGATTTTAAAAAAGCAACTTTTAAAGTAGAAATTTGCTGAATCACACATGCCATAAATTTATACATATTCATAGTACAATTAATAGTGCTACTAAACAAGTTTGTGAGCATGATGCATTGTATAGGTCAATCATGGAAATTGTAAGGAAAAGAACTGGTCTTAGAGTCAGTATGAGAATGAGTGTGTGGACAAGGATGAAGGGAAAGATGAGATATCCCTCATATAAGATCCAACAATCTATGTTTCTCGTCAAACTAAAAGTGATAACCATACAACTCTTGATCAAAAGAAGCAAGGCATGCCACAAATCAATGACCTTAGGGTTGAGCTATCAAGAGACTACAATGAAGAAGATTCACAAAAGCATATAAAAGGTCAAAGAGCACGAGCATATTGCAATGCTTTGAGCTTGTAAATCCTCCACATCCACATGCTGCCCATTTATAGGATCTAGAACAAGATAGGAGGAGCTCCTAAAAGTTTTAAACTACTAATTGTGAAAGGAATGAAAAGAAGAATGAAATTGCAAAAGAAAAAAAGAAACAAAAAAGGACTCTCACCAGCTATGTCAGCTTAACTACCAATTCCTCCTATTGACGCTCAAGACTAGCCATTATACATTTGGAATTCAAAAGCTCCATATCCTAAAGCTCTAGACAAGATAATCGATCCTCCAGCTAAAGGAAACAAAGATACCAATAAGCTAAGTCACAAGAAATTAAAGGAAGAAGATAGAGGAAAGCATACCAAGTAAGAAGGTGTTAACCACTAATATACACATGAGAAATACCTAGGAAAGGAGATAGATGGAACTAAAGTTTATCATAAAAGGATTCATAGTTCTGGCTAAGATTGGTGGATACTTGCTTCAAACTCACCTCTCTAACCTCACTACCTCTTGTTGCCCACACCTCACAAGCATAATGCACTTTGGAAGGATCCATGTGAATGGTAGGGCGAGCCTTAGGATCATTGATGGGAATGTGAGGTTGTAGACCTAGTTGATAAGCCACTTAGCTTGCAAGATGTAGCTACACATAGGCAAAGCATATCATAGGAATGTCTCAAAGAAATAAATGGTATCTTTGCAATATAAAAGGATCTTATGACATAGGATATGGGCACAATACAATCTATCTAGAAAATACCAAAATAAGAAAAGTACTTATAGAGAAAAGAGGGAATTGAGTTAGCAAAGCACACATGATACTCCTATAAAGCCTTGAAGAAATTGTGCCAGAAATGCACATCCCTCAAGCTGCTCTACAATTTAGTAGTGAGAAAAGGTAAATCTAAGAAGGTTAGAAGGAATGGTTCTGAAGATAGGAAAGTGATCAATGGTTTATTATAGTTGAAGAAGAAAAGTCACATATGTTAGGTAAGTCACCTCTCACTAAGGCTATATGATGATAGAGCTCATATAAAGGAGCTAATCCCCATGAATAACTCCTAGTTGGATCAATCTTCAACATAAATGGCAAATAGTTTGGGCTCATATGAGCGGTCATAGTAGCACAAAGCATGCCTCTAACAAGGTAAATGAGAGAAAAAACAATCAGCTCATGATCAGTTGTAGAACCAGGGTACTCAATGAAGAATAAGTTTTGGGCCTTGGAATTTCTCCCTGAATGCTTAGCATTAGGCACCCGATGAAGATGATGTACTAAATTAGGTGGATCAAAGTTCTTACAAATCCACTATAGTTGTATTTTAAGGGGCCAAGGAAAAGGACACTAGCATCTATCCTCGGGAAAGGCCGAAACTAGGATGGGTCTTCCAACCTAATTTTGATGCCTTACAAACCAAAAAGGATCACCCAAGGAGTAAGTGTTAGGTGGCATTTGCAGGTGTGTAAACATTGGAGATTAAGGTCTATGGCATCTGAAGATCAAAGCCAAGTCAAAAGAGGTTAAGCAACCACAAGAACATGTTGAAAATGATGGGCCAATTGAAACGGATTTTCCAAGGAAAACATTGTAATACAATAAGGGTTAGAAGACAAAACTAGTTGGTTAAACACTACAATATGAAACAAAGCATTCTAGAAACCTGGAAAATGCTAATAAAATAAGAGACTTCAACTAGGTGATAAGGAAATTCTCTCTTGATTCTCTAAAATTTTTTATCAAAAGGAAAAAAAGAATTTTAACTCACACCCATCCTACATGAAGCTCATTGTTATTCATTTTATGTCTAAAGTTTCTAAGGTAGCATTATGGTTGTGCTAAACTTTTGTCATTGAAAAAAGTGCTACTAAATAGGATATTTTATAAAAAAGACATACTTTTTTGCACGACAATAAAATACATAGTGAGGAGGACCGCAAAGTGCACAATCATTGGATTAAAAAGATGAAGTTGGAGGATTGAAAAGTACACAACTAATTGATGAGGGCATCCTACAAAAAAGGAAAAAATTGGTGTCAAGTCCTTGGCACCTAATTTGACATAGGTGCCACTTTAAAAAATGAAAAAAATAAGAAACATCTGAAAAATTCATGAAAATTTCTTTTGCAAGAAAAATATAGATGGGTTCAAGTCAATAGCTTGTGTCCCATCATGCATAAGTTGTACCATTAACTCCTTAGTTCTACCATCAGTGACATTGATCACTCCACCACCATGGGAGAGGATCAAACCATAACCAAAAGTGACATTGATCCCATTCCACCTATGTCATATTTTTTTCAAAACCTTTACTTAGGGAAGCTTAAGGTAGTATACAATCTCCCTTCATCAAAAGAAGCCCTTAAACCAATCAATAGTTGACAACCTTTCATTTTCATCCAAAAATATTTTTGGAGCTACCATCACATTATGCTATCCCCAACATGCATGCACTTTTCTCTATCCTTAGGCACTTCAATAGAAATAGTTAATCAACTTGGTAATTTCAAACTCAGTTGCCTACTCACAGAAATAGTGGTGGAAAAGACTCCATTAAAAGCCCTCAAAATTATTTCTAGACCACTAGAGAGGATAGTATCCTTACTATGTCCCCATCAACCACATTTGATTTCATTCAAACTACCACTCAAAGGAGTAGTGGTGGGAAAGCCTCCACCAAAATCCCTTAAAACTACCTTTAAAACCATAAGAGACCAAAGAATTTTTTATGTATTCCCATAACCTCTTACCTCTCGTAATGATCATAGACAAGCTTATGAGCTCCTAGATCAATTGACAAGTCCAATATAGATTAATTGACTTCTCAACCCATTTGATGCCAACAAGCTAGTTAGGAAAAAATTGATCAAGTCAATTCTCAAAGGTGGTTATTATTTTTCCTTTTACTCATACTCTACTTTTTCAACTCCTTGTCAAGGGAGAAGTAATTGTAGATACCTACTTTTTTATCATCAAAAAAATCTCATTGTGTAATCCCAAACCAACTTAGTTAATCCATTTATGTGTTTGAACGAACATGCAATCCTAGTTGTGATTTTGTAGCTTGTAGGTCCTTATTTCATAAAATTGGACTTTAAAATCTCTTCAATTTTCCAAAAGTTTTAAAGGAGTAAATTGCAAAATTATGTAGATTTGTTCACACATATATGGATTTTAGGGATTTATATGCACATTAGAACCTACTTGTAATAGTTTAAAATTATTAAACTTTTCTATTAAATTTGGGCCTATCCATAAGAATATCGTGTTGAATATCCATTAAGAGAGTTGAGATTTTAAAATGATCTTTCTTGGGAGCTACTAAGCCCTGGGCATCAGGTAGTTGGTGCCTAGGTGGCCCTAGGTGCCAACCACCTAGTGCCCAAAATGGATACCAAGGAGCTAGCACCCTTCCATATTTGGGTGCTAGCTTATTGTGCCCAATTTTGGATGGACACTAGCTAGCTAGTACCCTCTTCTCTATGAGTGCCCACATGCTGGCACCCAGTTTGAAAGTGAGTCCTACTAATTGGCACCAACTAGTCCATAATCGTGCTAGCTCCATCCCTTAACCTATGTATATTATTCAGTTCCATCCCATAGGGGGAGAGAAATCATCTAAATTCCCACAAAAATTCTTGATCTGCTTCTCAAGGTTCCTCAACTATTCTTTCCTCCCAACTCTTGACGTTCTAGGTAGAAGCACCCTATGAAGAACTATCAAAAAGGAGGAGTCATGATAACATCACCAGACTCATTCTTATCCCTCTCTTTTTTAAAAAAAAAATCACTTTATTTGACATCTAGATTAGATCCATAGCCTAGAAATCATCATCATCTTTAGCATATAGTTATCTACATTTAAGCAACCTTAAGTTTATTAGGGAGGGACCTTTGGGCCCTCCCCTTACTCATCCATCGTCCATACATGCATACTTTCATATATTCACACTTGAGCTAAATAGAAGTTTTATTTATTAGATAAAATAGACAAGTCCATATACATAAGTAAGTGCGTAGCTCTAATAGAAGAAGAAAAGCTAATGGTGATGAAGATGGTGCTTGTTAGAAGAACTCTCCTTGATTTGCTCAAATATGTACTCAAGATAACACTAGTCATTCCCAATTAGATTTAACCAAGATGACAAAACACAATCTCAGTCAAAGGAAGTGGAAGTAACTTAGTGTACTAGGCTATGTGGCTCTTAACATTAGTCGAGAAGTCAATCACCTTAGGATCGACAAACTATGAGGGGATTGCACCAAGACTCCATACAAAATTCACTTCTTTGATGCAGTGATAGTCCTCAAGAGATTTGTGCCGACAAAGATTCATCTGCCACATGAAATAAAGTGTTGGTGGTCCCTTATGCATAAGAACCATTGTCCTCACACAATGATGGATTAGATATGTTATGAAGTACCAACTTCCTACAAGAACCATTTCATTCTGAGGACCCCTAAAAGTGAAAGGAGGAGACCTTGAATTCAGCGCAAAGTTACTTTGGCCATCTTGAACATCATTGAGGAAAGCTCTCCACCACTCATGCTCTCTCTATTGGTAATCTGCCAAGACCAAGCGTCACCATTGTCAACATCATGGGGCTAGGCTCAATCATCTTCAAGGAGATAGGGAAGTGATGCTCAAGCCGTATCTAAAGAAGCCAACTACTCATAAAGAAGGCACTACTATGAGAAGCTGAGTTTTCAAACCCTCAATCTAATAAGATAGCAAAGACATGACCATCAAATGACCATAATGAATTAGAGACCTAGTAGTAGTGTTTGCATTCAACTTGGAAAGAGTAAAATTCCCATGAGAAAAGAGCAGCAACTAGTAGAACACTAGAGTGACGTCAAGGATGCCATGTTGGTGTCATCTCAAAAGAAAGTAGCGGTCAGCTTAGTGCTTACATGTGATGAAGAATGAGCTTGCTAGTCCTACAGTGGAAAAGATGAGAGGTATTCCAGCTATGTAATACGATTCAAAAGAATAGCAATATTGCCCCCTACCCCAAAAATGATGTTGCTCCCAATTGGCATAGTATAGTCTTCAATCTCGTTAAGTTCAAGTAGTGAGCTTACCTACTCTAATGAAGGAAGCATCTTCCCACAATGAAAGAAGAAAGTCTTGGTTGCTGGATCCCATCTTTCTAGTTCAAGCAATAACACCATATGAAGTCAAGCTTGGAGAAATTCACATAAGGAGAGGAGGTCTCACACAAAGTAGGAAGATACTCCACAAACTCAAAAACTTAGGTGGCCTCCCAAACCTATGAACACTTGGAATATCCAAGACTTTCTAACTAGCAATAACAAGAATAGCAATATGGTTAGGTTGAATAGTGAGAGCAATATTGATTGAAGGAAAAAGCCCCATATCCATCGTAGCAAGAGAACAAAGCACAAATTTAAAGCATGAAAATTTAACTTTGTAAAGAAGTTCCACTTGAAAACCCCAATAAATAGAGGCAATGTCTAAAGTTGTACTTAAACAAGGAAAAGTGATATTGGAGTCTTACTCAGGTAAGGAGTGCTCAGGCATAAAATTCATTGACAATCCAAATTTTATGAATTTTTTTCAAAATTTAAATCCTACAGCTACTAAGCCTTGATCTATATGCTTTAATTCTATTCATTGATTTTCAAAGTCCAAAAGTCCAATTTTTTAGTCCCATGTCAACTATACAGGAAATCTAGGATACCTATTATACTTGTATAAATACCTCCTCCTCAAACCCTAAACGCCATTAGCAAGTATTCTAATCAAGTCTTCTCATACGGAAGCACTCAGCAAGAAGCATGCTTTCTAACCTGGCACTTCTCGGTATAGATTTAAACCAAGTTTTACTACAACATTCCATATTTTGTGATGCTGTGGACCCTAATATTTTTGAAAAGGCATTCTTCGAGTTTGAGGGGCTTTTGAGTGCAATTTTGGGAGGATACAAAGGTTTGCATGGGCTTCTCTAGGCTCTTTGTCTTTCTTTCTTTTTTTTTTCTTTACTTTTGCATCTAGATTAGAATCATTAGTCTAGATATCATGAAAATCTCTTGCATATAGTCTTCTATTTTAAGATAACCTAAAAGGAGTTTAGGGAGGGACTCACAAAAAATTTTCTTTATTTTTATTCATTCTATTAGAGAGATTCTACACCTGACTAATGAGACCCGACCACATTACTGGTATATGATATTCTTTGGACAAAAGGCAAATTGTAGGTATTAGTTACTTGAGACATAAATTGAATACACCATAAGTTTTTCTTCAAAAAGTTCATTATTCATTCTTTCTCTCCCCCATCCAATTTAATATCTCATGTTTATCAATAATTAATTTTTTAGATCTAATTCTATGTTTTTCACCCTATTGGCATGCCAATAAGGATTAGGTTGTCTATTTAGCCTTTTTCAATGGGCAAGTAAGGGTGGTCTTCTAAAATAGTAGTAAAAGCATTGAATGGTTAATGAAAATTTAAAACTCAAATAATAATAAAGTGATGAGTAAGGGTTTGAACTATCCAAATTGTTTGTCATGAATATCTAAAAAGGGCTTGGTTCTAAGTCACTAAACAAAATTAAAAGACTACAAAAAGACAAGTAATACAATAAATACAAACATATCTTACATATTTATAGATATATTTTTGCTTGTATATCTTTTGTTTAAATGTTTGTTATGAAAAAAAGGTATGCACACAATTTTAATGGGTTTGTATGGATACATAGGAAAATTCAACTTGTGAATAGGTATTATATGCAATTCCCAAAATTTTTTTATGAATATAAACACAAAAGCACAATTTTTTAATTTTTTGCAATTTTGTGCCCTCAATCATTTTCTCAAAAAAACAAAATGCACTCTCAATGGCAGTGAGTTCATGCACATTGTTATCAATCATACTTCCAAGTAGTTTACAAAAAAAAGAAATCCCACTTCCATGCATTCATAGTAGATTCTATCCTAAATTTTTTTGCCTAGTTTGGGCCATTGGACTGGGCCAAGACCAGACCCTACAGGCACATAAATTCTCGTCATCCTCATCTTACTCAAAAAAGAATAAGACAAAATAAAAATATACCCTTAATAATAACCTCTCAAGCTGGGTCGACTCATTCCTCCACATCTCACTTGACCCCTACCTTCTTCAGCGAAGAAAGTCCGACCACAAGATATGACAACAAATTTTGAAAATATTTAGTGAAAACACCCAATAATTTTTCATATTCAAAAGAATAAAGTATATGACTCCAATGTTAACCAATTTTCCAAAAAAAAGATAATTAAGTACACCAATAGTATTTTATTTAAAGTTGTTTTTCTATTGGTTAACATTTAATAATGCTCTTAACCTCTTTTTATTTCTAAATACACAAATGTGATTATTATTTACTAACCATTAAGAAAATTTTTTTGTAATTAATGAGACACCAAAGTAAATTGGTCAGGATAAAAAGTCAATGAAAACCAAACCCTAAACCACCTGCAAATTGATACATTTGAGGTGAAAGATCACCTCGGACCGAGTTGAGAAATGTTCTCGACAAATGGGCTATGAATAGCCCAACCCATTTCAACACTGAGGTCTAAGAAGCTCAGTATTTTCAATTAAGGACTATGTAAAAAGATCACTTCAAGTTATTCTAAGCCCAAATACCTCAATGTAAGTAGGGTAGAGTTTGGATCATTATGGACTTTATCCAAAAGAAGATCTTGAGAGATGCAAGACTCACAACTATTAGTTAGAGTAATTTGGTGAGATTATAGCTCCCAAATCAAAGGGATCTAGATACGCTCCATGCCCTAAAGTACCCTTATCTTTGAAAAGGTAAGAACTAATGTTTTTTTCTCTTTTTTCCACTATACTTTGAGAGTATGCCGCTAACTTGAGTGTTGGAGTGGTTGTTGTTGGAGAGTGTCTAATAATTCCTTTCACTTTTTCTTTCGTTGCAAATTAGTAGGAGAGTTTCCTAACAGATCAGTCTTAAGGAGCCTCTTGAATCAAAATTAGTGGATAAATCGAGCTCTGTCATTAAATTGGTGCTTTCATTGAGATCTGCTCAGCTTCTCCTATTTGCTAATTTAAGAGATCTCTAAAGATCTCCCTACTATGCTCCCAGAGTGACACAATCTTCATCATCAAAGAATCTGCTCAGGGTACAGATGGCGCAAGTGCTGTTAGAGTCACATAATCCCTTGAGGGTGCCACCCAAGCCACCTTAACAAACAAATTCGGCGATGCAACTACAGGAGCAACCAAGAGGAGCTCCCCTCCAAGTGATCCCTGAGGTCCCCTTGAGGATCACCAACTCTATGAGTCAACATGAGTTTTAGTCCTTGGCCACCATCGTATAACAGATGACATAACTACTAGAGGTTCAAGTGTAGGCCATGCACAAGCTACAGGCTCATTAGCAGCACAATTTGTCTCAAGTGGTGCAAAATCTCCAAACTTATTGTGCTCAATGGCTAGCCCAACCACAGGATCAAGTTCCAATCCAAGGTGCTACACCGAACCAAGACACAAGTGGTAGCATCACGCTGCAAGCTAGTTGCACTTCAGCACACCGCAGTATCTAAGCCACCATGAACCATCGGCAATGTTTTCCCTTCAGTATCAAGCCTCAAGAGATTATGGTGGGTATGACTCATCTATAATTTAGTTGACAAAGCCATATATTACCTATACACCAATCCGGCTTCAGCTAGGAATGAGCAAGGTGCCTAAAGAGAAGCAATGGCACACATAGCTTGAGAAAGATATGGAGTGCCAAGATACCTAAACTGCATGAGGTATGAAACTCCATTCGTTCTCAAGATTGCATATTCTCCTACTCAATCAAAGTTCTAACCACCTCTCTATGAGGTATACAATGGCTTCAAAAACCCAGTGGACCGTGACAACATATTTACAAATGCCATAGTTTTACAAGGCACATGGAACTCCATTATTTATAAGGCATTTTCTATAACACTGTAAGGTTCGGCCCAAGATTGACATACCAAGTTGCTGAGGCACTCAATTACCTGCTTTGATGACTTAATCAATAGGTTCATAGAGTAGTTTATTTTACTGGTACCTCAGCAAAATATCCCTCAATGCTAGTAACACTAAAGCAAAATGAAGGGGAAAGCCTAAGGGACTATTTATCTCGATTTAATAAAGTTCAGCTAGAGATTACTGAACTAGACAACTCCATCATCTTCACTACTATAATTAATAGAATTTGACAGTCTCAGGTTGCCTATGAGATGGCTCACTGACATCCTAAAAGTTTGTCAGAATTTATCTAGTAAGTTAAAGAGCACATTAATACTGAAAAAGTCATTTTAACTAAAATAGAATTTGAGGACAGTAGCAAATCAAAGAAAGAGACTTGAGAAGCTAAACTCCCTAAGCCAGTAAAGCAAAGGATAGGACAAAAGGAGTGTCAAACATACTTTTAGGCTTATACACCACTGAACAACTTGAGGATTGAGGTCCTTGCACAAATCAAACATAAATGTGGGATTGATTTTAGTGGCTCAAAGTACTAAAGACCCTAGATAATGAGCTCAATATACAAATCAAAGTGTATTTTGATTTAAAGTATGTTATTAGGCATTGTGAAAATAGTAACTTTCAGCAAGCATAAGCTCCTATCGTTAATTGCCCCAATAATTATTAGAAACCTCTTGAAGTAAGAAATCTATCTAATAAAATAGATACACAAAAGAAAAGAAAAGAAAAGAAAAAATATTTAATTGATTTCAAGAAATGATACATGATATAAGTAAAGGTAATCATCTTGAGAGCGACCCTCAAGGAGACCTGTCAGATCTCTCATTTTATCAGTAACATTCTCAGTGAGTCTATTCACTTCTTCTTACCTTGCACCATGAATTTCCTTATCATTGAAGCAACGGGGTGGGAATCGACTTGGTTGTAAACCTCCAATGGTAAAAATAGCAGAACATGTTGCCACCAAAAGTTCACTCTTTGCTAAAGCTTTGAGTTTATTAGTAAAGAATTTCTTAAGAGTTATTTGGCTTCTTTTTCCCTAAACATATTCATTCTGAGCATTAATGTATTCTTGGATGGTTGATTTCTTAACATCGTATTCATCTGGCTGAACCAGCTTTTTCTTCTTATTTTTGTTCTTTCTCTTCTTGATGCTTGGAGTAAGTTAGGCAGTTTGCTTCAATGAGATTTTCTTCATTACCATCCCAGGATCTCTAGGGCTTCTAGTTATCTTCTTCATCAATTTCTTTAGACTTTTTGAAATATAGACGTTCTATACGTGCCCTTGTTTGGGGGTACATTGTGCTTCTTCTCCAAAGGGAAAGTCAACAAGTGGTTTATGATCCTCAAACATAGTAATATGATTAATGTGTTTGGTTGGTGTTTAAAATACGGTTATCTTCTAGAGAGTTAGTTTGCCTTCTTGGTATTGCTTCTCAACCTAATCCTTAAACACATAGCAGTCATAGTCTTTAATGGTATGTCCCAAAACTCTATCGTAAGGATACTAGTTTGGGTGATTTGTTTTGTTGGTCTCACCTAGGCTTTTGGATTCTGGCAATTAGAAGACCATTTTCAAGGCATCTTGAAAAATTTTACCTACTCTTTCTCTTTTAGAAGAACATTTCTTTTTGAGCCTCTGTTGGAAATTATTAGATCATTCCACTTCTCCATATCCTACAGAAGTTAGTGGCTTCTGAGGATTACCCTTGTTCATGATGGAGTTTGGAGATTTCTTTTGCTCAGTTGTTATGAATATTGCCCTCACATTTTTAGAAGACTCTCCATGCTTTATCTTATCTTTTTCTGGCTTGAAACTTTGTGAACTAGATAAGGTTGGTAGGTCAATCCTTTCCAATTTCTTGAATTATATGATGAGGTCTTGTAAGGTATGGATAGAAGAGGCACTCAAATAAGGTGCCATCTATCTTCTCCTTATGTTGCTAAGAACCAGGTTCACTGCTTCAAATTGGCTCATGGGTTATTAACATTTAATGCTGAGATTTCTCCACTGTGTGATGTAATCCAGAATCGACTCATTGTCATACTTCAATATTAAGACAAGGTCTGCAATGGTCACTTTATTGTTGACTCCTCTAAACCTGATTCGAAAAGCCTCTTTCATATGTGCTTGAGTTTGTATAGATTCAAGTTGCAAACTAGCATATTACTCGAATGCTACTCTTATCAAGCTTGCTAAAAATTAGCGGAGTAATAATAAGGGACTATAACTTAAATCTCCATACAAAGTCACAAAGCGAGCTATGTCCTATTCAGAATTGCCCATGCTATTAAACTATTTAAAATTAGTTATTGTATAGCCTCTGGGATATGACATTCAGCCATGATGGATAAGGTACGGTTTGTCAGCATTATTTACCCTACCCGTCTAACTTCCTTGTCTAAACTATACAACTATCATTTGTTGTACCTACTATTGTATGTATGATGGGAGTTCCATATTGTCAAAGACCCCTAAAATCGAGAATTGGGCATCCTTACTAGAGGAGGTGCTTGTGAAGAGTCTACATTTTTGTGGATCTCATCTATATGAGAAGCACCTTTCGCCAATTTTGCTACTTGAGATCGCTGTTGAGATCATTACAACTTATGGAGTTTCTAGCTCATTTGTAGCATCATCTCCATCAACTCTATGACCTTCTTTTGAGTTTCATCTTTCTCTTTACCTTGCTATCTCAGCTATTCTTGAAGCATTTCAATGGTCACTTCTTAATTGGAGCTTTTAGTTATGACCAAAGCTTCTATTAGAACATGATAGTCTAAGTCTCAAGAATCAAGTCTCGGCTTTGGGTTGAGGTTAACCTCTCCTATCAATCACATCTTATTCAAGAATCTACTCATGGAGCAAGTTGTCACACCCTTTCTTTGGCATGGTAGTAAGGATTAGTTCACAAGGGGCCCTTTCCTCTTAGATTGCTTCATTCATAAGCCTTACCCGGATAATCTTCTTTTGGCATTTGGCTGGTTAGCGTGTAGGCTCATAGTCCCTCCTAGAGTCATGATAAGAAATGACTCTAAATATGTAGGTGTAAACTCTCGTACTGAGTTGTAGCTTTACGATGACTCTTGTGATTTTGTTTGGTGATTTGCCCTTTTACCATAGTTTAAAGGCAAGACTATGCTCCCTGTGATTTTCTCCTACCCTTCTCTAAATTGCTTAATGGAGTGAAGGAGTTGGAGGTAGAGATGGTAATGACCGACTTCATTTGAGCAGTAGGTTTCCCAAGTCAATTGAAGATTCCAGCAGCTTTTCATTTACTTGTGATAGTTAGGATGAGCTCTTCTTCATCGATGCCTATGTTTGGATTTGTTTTGGATTGTGCCCTCTAAGGAGTTTGGTAAAGGTAACTAAAAACTAAGCTTCATTTTGATCCTAGCCTTTGGAAGATTGATATCCTTTTTGGTTTAGGTATGCCTTCTAGCTCTTCATCTGAACAATTATTCTTATTAGGGATGACAACATTGGGCCTCCTTCCCCTTGATGGAAGATGAGAAACAGGCTAGTTTTGCATAATAACAATCTTAGTCAATGCAGTAGCAAGTGCCTTCTTGAACTGGATGACCTCAGAGATAGTCCCAAACTTGATCTAAACTTTAGTTACTTCTGTAACAACCATTAACTGAGGTAAATGCATAGTTGATCCTACCTCCAGGATGATGGTGTATCTCCGGGCAGCAATATTCTTCATTATTGCTATTTGATTCTCTCTTTTGCAAAGGAAAATACAATTGATCAGTCTTCAATTGTAATTCTATCTTATCAGTGTCTCTATCATATTAACTAGGTTTTTACACTTAGAGGAGTAGTCAAGTCTCATCGAGCATGCCAAATTTTATGAAATCAATTTTGGTGGCCCAGGCTAGCAGAGACCCTAAGAGTGACCTCAAATCACAAATCAAAGTTTATTTTGATTTGAAGTGCACTATTAAATATCATAGAAATATTAACTTTTAACAGGCATAAGCCCCTATTGTTAATTACCCCAATAACTATCAAGAACCTCCTAAAGTGAGAAACCTAGCTAATAAAAATATACACAAAAAAGAAAAGAAGAAAGCATTTGATTGATTTCAAGAAAGGATACATGGCTTAAGTAAGGGTATACCCTCGCTTTACAATGAATTTCAACATGAAATTATAGAAAACATAAAAAAAAATAAAGAAAAAAGAAAGAGAAAGAAATAGCAAAAAAGAAGCTTTGATATGTGTTGTTGCCTTGCTCCTCTATCTTGGATCACATGGTGCCTGATTTAGATTGACTCAGTCTTCGGCAGATATTGATGGTATCGTCTAATGGGATATGAAAGGGAATGGGAGAAGTTCATAATATTTCCAAAAGCTTTGGGCATCAACAATAATTTTGTAATTTGAATTATTTCCATTAGCCAATAAGGTGCTAGTGATAACTTTATTTAGATTGGAGAGTTTTCATTATCTAATAAGGCATTGACAATAACTCTATTAATCTTAAAGTGTAATCATTGCCGATAAGACAGAGGTAAAAACTCCTTTTAGTTTGGTAGCATCACCAATAGCTTATAAGGTTGGGTATAACTTTGAGAATCATGTTGTCAATTACTTTTAGGGTTGACTAGCTTGAAGAGGCATATCGTTAACTACTCTGGGATTCACTAGTTTGAAGGGTATAACGCCAACTACTTCTGGGGTTGGCTAGCTTAAGAGGGTGCATCATCAATTGCTTCTGAGATTGACTAGCTTGAAAAGGTGCAGCATTAGTGGCTTCTGGGGTTGACTTGCTTGTAGGTGCATCATCAACTGCTTGTGGGGTTGACTAGCTTAAAGAGTGCATCATCAACTACTTTTGGATTTGATTAGCTTGAAGGCTACATCATCAATTGCTTGTGGGGTCGACTAGCTTGAAGAATACGTCATCAATTGCTTGTGGGGTCGACTAGCTTGAAAAGTGCATCACTAACTGCCTCTGAGGTTCACTAGCATGAATGTTGTATTATCAACTACTTTTGAAGTTGACTATATTGAAGGCTACATCATCACCTGCTCATGGGGTTGACTAGTTTGAAGGATGCATCATCAATTACTTGTGGAGTTGACTAGTTTGAAGGGTGCATCATCAACTACTCCGGGGTTGACTAGCTTAAATGGTACATCATCAATTGCTTCTAGGGTTAACTAGCTTGAACAATATGTCATCTGCTTCTTTTGGAGTTGACTAGCTTGTAGGCTACCTCATCAACTGCTTGTGGGATTGACTATCTTGAAGTATATATCATCAACTACTTATGGGATTAACTAGCTTGAAGAGTGAGTCATAACTACTTCTAGGATTGACTAGCTTGAAGGGTGCTTCATCAACTACTTGTTTGATTGACTAGCTTGAAGAGAGCAACATTAACTACTTTTGGGGTTATTAACTGCTTGTAGAATTGACTAGCTTGTAGGATGCGTCATCAATAGCTTACGAGATTGACTAGCTTGAAGTATGGTCAACGAATTTAGGTGTGTTGTTGGTTGATTTCATTTGAACAAGACATTGTGGCTGACTAAATAAGCAAGTTTGATCCTACTTTAGTTCAGTTTGAATTGAAGCATTGCCAATGCTTTTGGGTTGGCTTAGCTTTAAAGTGTGGCTGACGACTTTCGTAGCACACCGAGTGAGACTTAGTTTTGACCTTATTTAGCTTTATTTAAACTAATTTTGATTTGAATTTAGATGGTGATATCACCCTTTGTTCATAGCCTCAAAGTATTACTGAAGATTTAGCGCATACAACGGGACTTGGTTTAACCCTATTTAGTTCCATTAGGACTAACATGATTCGAGTTTGAGTTTGATTTTTTGCTTGAGTTGAGTTTAACCTTGTGTTGGACCTTTATCGAGTCTAGGTCTACATCTTGATGGACTTCAACTCAAGTTTAAATCTATTTAGTTCAACTTAGCTTTAGTTCAGGCTCAGCTTGGCTTAGTTCTTGTTTGACTTTGAGTTTGCCCTTCTAGTTAGGACTTGATTTAAGCCAATTAGGGTTTGATTTGAGCTTAGTTCAATTCTAGATTGGATTTGATTTAAACTCGGCTTATTTTTAAATTAACTCATCTCAAGTCTTATTAGGATTGAGTCAGAATTTAGCTAATTTAATTTGGGTGTTAGTCCATTTATTTGATCAATTTAGGTTCATTTGAGTCAACTTGGCCTTTGTCTATTTATTTTAGCAAAGTTTAATTTTAAGGTGATTGAGTTACTTCATGTTAAGTAGTTTGATTTGATGATCTTTGGCTAATTATAATAATTTTAAGCAGGCCCATAACCTAGCCTTAAATGTGTGAACCTGAGGATTGGCTTAGTTTATGAGCTTGAAAGCTGGCTTATAGGTGCAAGCCTATGGGCTGATTAGGTGCGAGTCCAAAAATTGGCCTAGATGCGAACTTGAAAGTTGGCTGAGTGTGAATTCCAAGATTAGCTAAGTGCAAGCCTGAAGGTTGATTAAGTGCAAGCCTAAAAGTTGATCGAGTGCAAATCTGAAGGCTGACTTAGGTGCAAACCCAAAGGTTGGCTTGGATATGAACCCAAAGCCTAGCTAAGTGCAAACGCGAAGGCTGGATAAGTGTGATCCCGAAGATTCGCTAAGTGCGAGACTTAAGGTTTGCTTGGATGTGAGTCCAAAAGTTGACTGGGTATGAGCCTGAAGGCTGGGTTGGATACAAGCCTAACAGCTATCTGAGATGCAATAACAATTCATCATTTTCAAGCAATCACGGGTGGTCACAACAAGGTCATAGATTCAAACTATTGGTTGTAGGATTGAGGTCATGGTGCCGAAAATCAAGACAATAGAAGGTCCTTTTCTTTTCTTTCCACATCAACTTTCTTCTTTTTTTATTTTATTCCCTTTTCCTTTTCTTTCTTCTGTCCTTCCTCACCAAGGCAAACCCATGCCTTGCTTCCCTTGACCAAGCCATGGCAGCCTAATCTCTTCTCCCATCGGATCCAACCATCCTTTAGCATGGCAGGGTGGGGGGCACCCCACCCTCTCCTCTCTAGCCAGATTCGGCCTTTTCCTGGTTGGATCTAGCCTTGCTTTTTGCTGCATTGAGACAAAGCAAGCATGGCAAGGCAAAGCACTAGGCAAGGATGGGGTGGAGCAGTGACGACCAAGTATGGGCAGAGCAAGCGGTGACTGGTTGGAGTAGGCCACATGGGTGGTATAGGGGGGGCACAGCCAGCAGCAAGCTTTAGGGTAGTGAGTCACGGATGTGGGGAGAAAGCAAGTTGCATAGGTGCGGGAAGGTTAGCACAGCTTCCCCTGTGGCGAGGTGGTTTGATGAAGCTAGGGTTCGGGCAAGGTCACATAGGCAAGGAAGTAGGTGCTTTAGCTAGATACGGGAAAGGAGGCAATAGTGAGCTTGAAGGAAAACCTCGCAAAGCACCAAAGAAGACATGGAAATCGAAGAGGAAAGATAAGAATTCAATGTGCTCACCTCTCTGCCTTTTTTGTTTTCCTTACGTGTCTAATCTGCAGCCTCTCTCCTCTTGTTCTCTGTTTCTTGTTCTTATCTCCATCCTCTCCTTTTTTATGGCTGCAAGTTCTCATCAATTTATAGGCCTTCAGGAGAATCGATGTCAAATCTTTAATTGGTTTATTTTTGGAATGCTTAGTATTGTGATTTGTGACTAGATTGGATCTCCAAATCTCTTTGATTAGAATATTATGGTTGTAATATTTAGTTTAATTATATTTTCATGTTCTATAATTGGCTGTGATCCACTTATTGGGATTATTTCCCCAATGAGAAAATCCAAATTTTGTACCATTTTGGAATGCTGAATTTTTTAGGGGAGTTATTTATAAATTTTTTCCAAAAAATCAGAACCAAAATATGATTTTATAAAGGGATAATTACCTATAACCCTCCTGTAATTAGCCTTAATTACCTACAATCCCCCGTAATTTCCAGAATTACCCACACAAAGGCGTGGGGGGCGCGGCGCAGAGCAGCGATGGCGTGGGGGGCGCGGGGCAGCGATCGGACGGCAATCTCCTCGCCGGCGGGGCAGCGACGGCAGCGGCTGCATAGGGAGCGGCAGAGCAGCGGCAGTGGCGCATTTCAAAATTAGGGCTACAGTGAAGGAGAGGGTTTTATAAGAAATTTCGGGGACTTTTTGTAATTCAAAATAATTTCAGGGTGTTATTTGCAAAAAACCGAATTTGGGGACTTTTCTATAAGTCAGAATAATTTCGGGGTGTTATTTGCAAAAATCCGAATTTCGGGGGCTTTTCCGTAAATCTGAATAATTTCGCGGTGTTATTTGCAAAAAAATCTAAATTTCGGAGACTTTTCTGTAAATCGAAGTAATTTCGGGGTGTTATTTGTAAAAAATCGAATTTCGGGGTGTTAAATATAAAAAAAATAAGTTTTTAGGGATTTAATTGTAAAAATAACCGAGGGTAAAATCGAAATTTTTGAGAAAATTTTGATTAAATAACAATCAGGGGGTGTAGGTAAATATTTTCGAAAAGGGGATGTGGGTAATTACGAAAATTACACGGGATTGTAGGTAATTAAAGGTAATTATAGGGGGTTATAGGTAATTATCCCTTTTACAAATTCCAAGTGCTTCTTTACAAAAAAAATATATTTGTAAAACTTTTAAAATTATTACGATCTTTTTTGAATAAAATTTAAATTTATTTACAAATAAATATTTTTTAGGGATTTATATGTAAATATTTTTCAAAAAAAAGACCAAAATATGATTTTATAAGTTTTAAGAGATTTTTTTACAAAAAGGACATATTTGTAAAAATTCTAAAATTTTTAGTCTTTTTTGAATAAAATTTAGACTTGTTTGCAAATAAAAATTTTTGAGGGATTTATCTATAAATTTCAAAAGTTTCAGAGGGTTTATTTGTGAAAGTTAGAAATTTCAAGAATTTATTTGCAAAAGTTCAAAATTTCAAGGAATTTATTTGTGAATATAAAATTTGAGGAGTTTATTCACAAATCATAGATTTTGCAAGGATCAATTTGAAATTTCAAAGCTTTCAAGCACTTTTTCATAAAATTTTCTTCTTAGAGACTTATTTGTAAGAAAAACCCAGCTAGAGATCCATTTGTAAAGATTTTACACTTCTTATTTTGACCCTGATATTTGATGAATTTTAATCTCAATTTTGGTCCAAGTATCTGGCCCAATCAGCTCTCTTTAATTTGAGTCCAAATTTCCTAACAATTCAAATCCAATTTAAAACCTAATTTTCAATCAAAGTAGATTGTGATTTCGAAACGATTGAGGCCCACATTTCGATCACAATCTAATGATATTTAATTCTATATTTTTAATTGAATTTTATTTAAATTTAATTTTTGGTCAAAATTGACCCAAATATTTACCTTTGGAGGAGCTTCTAGGATCGCTAATCACTCATAAGATGATAATAAAGGACCAAATTCAAGAAGATAATGAAGCTAAGAAGAAGAAGAACATTGCTCTCAAAGCCAAAGAATCAAGTGAGAAATAAAAGGAAGAGAGTGATGAAGACATGATGCTTCTAACAAGAAAGTTTAAAAAAATTTTCAAGAAGAAGCACATGCCTCGAAAGCCAAGAAAAAGTGAGAGAAGCAATTCAATTATGGAAGAAGAAGAGGACATACCAACATGCTTCAAGTGCAAGAAGCCGGACCACATGAAGGCAAATTGCGCTCCCAACATTCAATCTAAGAAGTTTAAAGCAAAGAAGAAGAAGGCTATGATGGCAACTTGGGACCACTCCAAAGAAGAGAGTGACGATGCCTCCTCCAATGATAAGATTGTGATCCTTTACCTCATGGCAAATTAGGATGAGGTATGTGACTTATCATTTACTCTTGAGAATGATTTTAATGCTTTGAAATATTCTAAAAGCACTTACAATTGCAAAAAGGATATAGATGCTCTACAAGTAGAATATGATATTTTGAAATCTTCTAGAACTACTTATGAATGCCATAATGAACTTGTCATGCTTAAAGAAAAAAATAGTCATTTGAGAAAAGCCTTACAAAACTTTTTCCATGGAAATACTACCTTAAACATGATTCTTAAAAGCCAAACAAATGTTATAAATAAATATGGATTAGGCTTCATTTCATCATCTAAGTTCAAAGGTACTAAAACTACTTTTGTGAAAGCTTCTACTATAACTAACTCTCACAAGACTTGTACATATTATTGTAGAAAGAGACACATCTTAGCTAGTTGTCCAATTAAGAGAAATCCTTCTCTTAAGCAAATATGGATACCATTAATTTAGGTTCCTAAAATCTCACTTGTATGACTTTGGTCAGAGTTACTAGGGATAACCTATATGATTATGCTAGTTATATCAATGGTCATCCTCAAACTAATATAGTAGAGGTAAGTAGCTTCATTTGATATTGCTTGCATGATTATTTGCATTGATTTCCTTATGCATATTCATTTCTCTTCTAACTGTAAGTACCCATAATTGAGAATAGGTACCTACCCAATTTTGGTTTGATAGTTGTGTCTACACTCCAAGAAGAAAAATGAGAAGTGGTTCCTTGATAGTGAATGTTCAAAATATATAATGGGAAATCCATCCATGTTTAAGGAGATGGTAAGCAAATACTATAGATTTGTTACCTTTAGTGATAATGGCTAAGGTAAAATTATTGGTAAAGGTGACATTTCCATTAGTTCTTCACTTATTAAGGATGTACTTTTTGTTGAGAAACTTAAACATAATTTATTTTCAATTAGCCATATAATTGATAAAGGCTTTCATATTTTGTTTAAAACTAATCATTGCATAGTAAGATATAATGATGGTAATAATATTACATTAGTTGGTCATCGTAATGGAAATATTTATACCATTGATCAAGATGACTTTAATGTGGAAAGTATTTTGTAGCCGATGAGAATCGTGAGTGACTTTGGTATAGGTGACTAGGACACATATATATGGATATTGTTACCAAAGTCAACTGGAAGGAGCTTGTGAGAGGACTATATGAAGGCAAGTTTATCAAAAATCAAGCATGTGATGCATGCCAAATGAGAAAACAAGTGAAGTTCTCACACAAACCCAAGAAGGTGGTGTCAATTATAAGGCCGCTTCATCTCCTACAACTAGACTTATTTGGACCCATTAGGATTACAAGTCTATGAGATAAAAACTATGCCTTTGTAATTGTTGATGACTTTTCAAGGTTTACATGGGTCTTGTTTCTTGCAAATAAAACTAATACCTTTGATGCATTTGTTGGTTTTGCAAAACATCTTTAAAATTAGAAAGGCTACTTGATTTCCAAAATTAGAAGTGATCATGGAGGAGAATTTCAAAATTATCCATTCGAAGAGTTTTGCATAGAAAATAGCATTGAGCATAGTCTTTTGGCTTCTCACACTCCACAATAAAATGGAGTTATTGAGAGAAAGAATAGGTCTCTTTAAGAGATGGCAAGACTCCTACTTAACGAGTACTCCTTACTTAAATATTTTTGGATGGAAGCTATTAACATGGCTTGCTATATCTTGAATAGTATATCTATTCACTCTATTCTCAATAAAATCCCATTTGAGTTGTGGAATGGAAAAAAACTTAACATTGCATACTTCACATTTTTGGTTGCAAATGCTTTATTTTAAATACAAAAGATAACTAATCAAAATTCAACTCCAAAACACATGAAGGCATATTTCTTGGATACTTATCTAGTTCTAAAGCATTTAGAGTCTTCAACAAGACCACGTTGGTTGCTGAAGAATCTATAAATATTGAATTTGATGAATCTAACCCTCGCTTGGAGAAAAAGTCCTTTGATGATGATGTAGCAATATCCAAGAAGATAGTTGACTTGCAAATCTCGAAAGAAAAGGAGGGTGAGACTAGCAAAGGGCTAAATTCAGAGAATGTTGATGATGGAGACATTGAGCCAAAAGAGCAAGAGCACGACAAGGAGCCACCCACGGAGTGGAGATTCAAGAAAAATCATCCAATAGATCGAATCATAGGTAATATTGATCAAGGGGTAAAACTCCTCAAGCTCTTAAATTTAATCCTAATCATATTGCATTTCTTTCTCATATAGAACCCAAGAACCTCGAGGAAGCTCAAAAATATGAAAGTTGGATTCTTGCTATGGAAAAAGAACTAAATCAATTTGAGCATAATCACATTTGGGAGTTTGTTCAAAGACTAAATGACTAGACAATTATTGGTACCAAATGGGTTAATAGGAACAAGCTAAATGATATCAAGTTCACTCCTCAAAAGGAGATTAAGGGGCAAGCCCTTGTCAATTTTCTCTTAGCTTATCTAGTATTGGATGATTCTCCTCTGAATTATAAGCTCCTTGATGAGGAAATCCTTTTGGTCAAAGAAGGAGAACCTTACTGGAAGCTATACTTTGATGGAGTATCATCCATCAAGCCAAGAATCAAACCAAAGCTTCTACAAATCAAAATAAGCATTGGACTCATTTATATCACTCCAAATGGGGGCATTTTATGATACTCCTATTCTCTCTCAAAACCATGCACAAATAATGATGTTGAATATGAGACCCTAATTATAGGATTGGAAATAGCCCTCATTATGAAAATATCACGCCTATATATTTTTGGTAATTTGCAACTGGTTATCAATAAAGTACAAAGTAAATATGAAGTCCATAAATTTGAGCTCTTGAAATACCATAAAAAGGCTCAAAAGCTCATAAGGTAAATTTCACATGTTTAAATAACTAAGGTTCCACGGTCCATCAATGTGGAAGCTGACTCCTTAACCAAACTAACCAAGGCACTAGCTAACTTTGATCAAGGAGAAATTCTAATTATAGTCAATAGTAGACAAATGATGAGCTCAGTCTTTAGGATCAAGCATGAGAAGACTAAATCTAAACTAATAGAAGAGACCACAGATTAGAGAACACCATTCACTAATTACCTCAAAAGTGGAGAACTCTTAGAAGATAAATCTGCACATACATAACTCAGAAAGAGCACTGTGTACTTTATGCTTATCAACGATATCCTTTATAAAACATCCTACAATCAACTACTTATACGCTGTCTATCAGACAAAGAGGCCAAAAAAGTTATGCATAAAATGCATTCTAGGGTTTGTGGCGCTTATCAGCCAGGCCCAAAAATGATGATGAAGATTAACCATATAGGCTACTATTGGCTCACGATGGTAGGAAATTGCATTGAATATGTGAGAAGATGTTACTTATTAAACCCAAATCCCTTACATCTAACAGTATTCTCATGGCCATTCGAGGCATGGGGTATAGACATCATTGGCCCAATCAAACCATCTTCTTGTAGAGGACATTGCTTTATACTAACAGTAACTATCTATTTCTCTCAATTGGCTAAAGCGATTATATTGAAAGAGGTAAAAGTGGATATTGTTATCCACTTCCTTCAAGAAAATATCTTATACCAATTTTGTGTCCCTTGAAGGATCATTTTTGATAATGTATCATCCTTCAGAAACTTCAAGGTAGGACAATTTGTGCATGATCACGAGATAGGTTAGAGATATTCATCCATCTATAGTGTGAGAGCCAACAGGCTTGCTAAGACATTCAACAAGACCCTTTCTAAGATCTTGAAAAATATTGTTGCTAGAAATAAGAAAGATTAACACCAAATATTTGCTAAGGCACTATGGACCTATCACACCACATATTGAATCTCTACCCAATTAATGTCATATGCATTGGTATTCGAGATTAAGGAAGTCTTGCTATTGGAAGTACAAATCCCCTCTAAGAATTGCCTTGCAAGAAAAAATCATAAGAGAAGATAATGTTCATCTTCGTCTTGACAAGCTAGACTCCTTAAATGAAAAGGCTCGCAGTCCAGAAAAACTTAGAAATATGTCAAGCACAAATATTTAGGACTTACAATAAGATGGCTCGGCTTAGATCCTTCCAAAAGGAAGAAATGGTCTTAGTTCTGAAAAGATCCATAATCCCAAATCAAAATAAAAAAAGTAAGTTTGAGCCTAATTGGGAAGACCCTTATATCGTCAAAAGGATATTTGAAGAAAAATCCTACCAGCAGATTGATGACAAAAGAGAAATGTCTACGCTACCAATCAATGGTCAATTCCTCACCTAAGGGCAACAATAATCACAACCAAAAGTATCTATGTTTTATCTATGATAGAACGTTTGACTTCCTCAAAAGGAAATATCCCGTCAAACATGCACTCCATATTTTTCAAGGCAAAACATGGACATAAAATCCTACCCCAATTTTTATGACGATTAAATCCATATCCCATAAAAGTCTACTTTCATGTGGCAAAGCAAATCTACTTCTACGTGGCAACTTAAGTCCACTTTCATATGGTAACCTAAGTCTACTTCTACATGGCAAATAAAGTCCACTTACATGTGGTAAATTAAGTTCACTTTCACGTTGTAATCCAAATTTACTTCTATATGATAACCTAAGTTCACTTCTATGTGGTAAACCAAGTTCACTTTCATACGGCAAATTAAGTCCACTTCTATGTGACAACCTGAATTCACTTTTATGTGGCAAACTAAGTTTAGTTCCACATGGTAAATTCTACATGACAAAGCAAACCCACTCATTATAGCAACACAAATCCATCATCACACCCATTAAAAAATGAAGAAATCAAAACTCAATTTGTGTAGCTGGGGTGCAAAAAGAAAAAAAAGGGGGAATATATGAGGTTGCAAGATCAAATATGGTGGAAAGCAATGATAATACTCCTAAATAAAGAAGACCAAAATGAGCAGAGGCTCTAGATAAAGATGATAAGGATACTCCTAAGATAAAGTCTAAATGGTACTCTTGATGATCATAGAAACTCAATAGTTACTTGCTCATACCTCTCCATTGTCACCTGAAGAGGCAAGTGATGCATTAGAAGATGGGAAGATTTTCAAAAGAAGAAGAAGATAATGGGTCATTATCTAATGTTGGTGACAGTGGACAGATACCCATGGATGCGAACATCCCTTGACTAAAGCATTACCTAGGAACTATATCTGCAGTAAGGGTAAGATTAGTACATATACAATATAAAGTTTAACAAAGCTCGGGTGTCCCTTACCATCAAAATCTGAAATATCATCGGGAGAGCCTCCAAAATCCTCATCCACCTAAAAAGAAGAGAGATTATCAACCAAAAAGAGGAAAGAAAGTGAAATACAAGCACTCAAGGATACTTACATCCAATGAATGATTTGCTGCTATAGGTGACAAAGAGGCTAGTCGAACCACTCTAATCAAATATATATCAAGAAACTAATATATCGGTGTCAGTGAAGGAAGGATTGCCCCTAGTCCTACATCTATTTCAATAATGGTAAACAAAAAAAATCAAGTCTCTAGATGGTAAACACGAACCTACCCCACACTCCCACCTATAGGTGGGTCTGCATGTGTCATCGGGCGCCTCGAAGCATTAGTTGCATGGTGGTTATATGAAGGTCGAGGTGCTTCTCACCTCAGGCTCAATCTGGGATTTGCATTGCCCCAAAAACAGCCATAAATAACTTTGTAAGAAGGGATGGATCTCTCTTTATTAGATCTAAAGCGAGCAAATTTACAAGCCAAGCCTTTTGTGTCTCTTGAATCCTCTGCTGTTTCTACCCTCTACTGCTCGTTGTTTACTTTTCCTTGTGAGAACCAGGTTTGTTTTGGAATAGGAATTCAAGATCAATATGGAAATATCCACCCATACTGCCAAACTACACTGTGGCATAGAAATGAATTACCTTGGCTTCACACTCAATGTTGAGAATATAATACTTTGAATCATCCTAGATACAAGTGAGATATAGCCAATAGCTTGCTAACTAACCAAGACATGATGGTGGTGAAGAAGAAAGAATGTTCTCAAGAAAACCCTAATCATACCTGAGCTATCAACAAAATTGATGTGGATTATAAGACTCCCCAACTAAATGCTCTTTGAAACGAAGTGGAAGCATGCCATGCCTCAAAGAGATAATATACTCAAACTTTGAAGATAAGGGAAGATGAGTCACATCTGCTAACATGTTAGAATCATAAAGAGTGAAGGGAAAAGTTTGCTACTCAAAATTTTGGGGATCCCACATATGCACCCTAGCCTATATAGGAGAGAAAGTAGAGGCTGTTATACCTATGATCCAAATCATCTTAGGGATGGAGACCGAATGTGATGGACATAGCCTTTTAATTTTATCACTAGGCTCCAACGTAGTATATGTCCTCTTAAAGTAAGCATAAATCCAAGCATAAAGAAAATAATGGGCAATCAAACCGAAGAATCAGCTGGTCTTGTAGGGTTGTCCACCATTGTTCTAAGACCAACATATATCAAACCTAGCATCGCAGGGGCCAAGGCAACCTTCTGCCTATGCGTCATATTATAGGTCATCGCAAATGTCTCTAGATGGATATACTGCCACTGTGTAGCATGATAATGTAGCAAGACATAAACTAATAAAGATAGCAAAATAGGTCTTGGGACCGAATTCTGGAAGAATATCTCCCATGTCACACAAAATCTAGTAAAATTTGGTTAGCTCACTTGTCAAACTGCTTTCATAAAAGATCTCAAGCCAACAATCGAAATAAACCCTCTTCTAATTATTTGGAAAGTTACTCATAAACTTTGAGAAAATCATGCAAAGAATAATTGAAGTCAAGGCATGCATGATAGTCAGTAGGGATGTACTCATCATAGAAGTCCCCAAGGATGAAAATACTGGCTAGCTGCTTTATATCTTATAAGGAAACATTGACCTCACCATATGAAGTATGGAAGGTATTACCAGTATGGTTCCACATCTCAATCATGCCACGCAAAATCCTTGAGTCTTTGGCATATTATCCCTTAGACACTATGACTCCTCCTAGGACGCTGAGTCTCGCAAGTTTGACTGAGAATTAAGACATTATGTTATCAACCCACTTTGAAAACTCTGTAGAACTAGTATTGTATCAGCAAGTGGGAATGATCACCCCTAAATAGGTGAGTGATCATTAAGAATGTGAAACCCCAAAGTCTCTGAAGATTTGTGCTGCCTAGAATGCTCAACTGGTTCCAACATGAAATGACCGCCTGCCTCATTAGCACATGGTATTCCTTCTTTTGAAAAGTGGGCTAAAGTATAATAATTATTGAAATGCACCCGCTTTCGATATTCCTGGGGCTGATATGCAATGGCCACTCTAGCATCGGTCCCAAAGACCAGAAGGAAATGATGTAAAGCCAAATTACCTTCCTCCCTAATCCTCTTAATCACAAAGGGTTCCATGGTATCTTCAGAAAATGTGAACCAGGCAAATAAGAGAGAAGGGGCAAAGAAAAAGATACTATTCTGAGGAGATAGAAGAATGAATATGCAAGCTTATTAATCAGACACTCATGGATGTGGTAATGGGAAGTAAGGTGCTCACTCTTCTTTTTGCATCCACTCCCTTCTCCAAGAAAGCTTATGAAGTGGATGCGAAGGGGCACTTTCTTTAAATAGATTTTGAAACCCTCCTTTGAATTTGAGTTAGATTTGTGATGAGCCAAATTTAATCATGGGATTTGGGTCTAAATTTGGATCAAAGGTTAAAGTAAGATTTGGACTAAATCGGGATTTATAAATAAACCCTTCAAAAATTCTTTCTTTATGGATAAGTCCGAACTCTTATTCAAAAAAGACTTTTAAAAATTTTACAATTTTTACATATATATTTTTTTACAAAAAAAACCCTGAGACATGCAAAATTATATTTTGGTCTAATGTTTTCAAAAAAATTATAAATAATTTTCTCAAAAACTTTTGTTTATAAATAAGTCTAATTTTTATTCAAAAAAGACCATAAAAATTTTAAAATTTTTATAAATATGTTCTTTTTACAAAGAAAACTCTAAAATTTATAAAATTATATTTTAGTCCAATTTTTTTGAGAAATTTGCAAATAACCCCCTAAAAATTCATCATCCAAAAATGGTACAGAATTTAAATATTCTCATTGGGAAAATAAATCCTAATTAATTACATACCAATTACAAGATTTTAGAATATAATTTCATCTCCAATCCAATCTTATTTGTTCCCAAAATCAAATCAATCGAATAGATCAAGATCCAATCACACTTATATCACATTCCAAAATCAACTAATCAAATATTTAATCTCGATTCTCCGAGAGGCTTATAAATTAATGAAGAAATCTATAAAAAAAATAGAGACCAGAACATGAACAATGACAAAGAATGGGAGAGGAGGGATCAAGTAGAATATGATCGAGGAAGACAATCGGAGAATCATCAATGAGAATCAAAGAGTGAGAAAGGTTAGGAAAATTCAAACTCAGCTTTCTCTGTTCTTTATTTCCCATGTTGTCCTGTGCACCCTTCTCTCCTGCCCATAGGACAATCAACCTACTACTCCCCTTCCTCCCAAGCTCCCTACCATCTGAGAGAAGGGAAGGTCGAATTCCATCCTTGCCCATTCACCTCCGGCCTTCACCCTAGCCCCTTCGAAGACCATCTCCACCCCTACCGGACGTCTCCACGCATCACTTTTGATGTGCTCAAACCAGCATTTGCCTCCACCATCACAGGTAGGCCACCACTATCGTCGCTTGTTTCGCCCCATCTACCATGTCAAACCGCACCCCAAACACCAGAGCACCTCCCATCCTGCTATAACAAAGAGCAACTGGATCTGCCCAGAGAAGAGAGGGCAGAGCCCCTCGGCCCCACCACAACAAAGAGTAGTAGGACCTAGCTGGGAGATGACCATATCTGATTGGAGAGGAGAGAGCAGGGCACCTCCTGCCCTACCGCAGCAAAGGATGGCTAGATCCAGCTGGGAGATGCCCAAATCCAGCTAGAGAAGAGATCGGGCCGCCATGGCCCAGTTGTGGGAAGACGAAAAGAAAAAAAAGAAGGCACAAGTCTTGGTGAGGAAGAAGAAGAAATAGAAAAAAAATATATAAGAGTTGTTGTGTAAAAAAAAAGAGACTTTCTCTTATCTCCTTTTTTAGTACCATGACCTCACTACAACCACCCATGGCCCCTCGAAAATAGTGATGAAGATGGTGAACCTTTGACTCTGCTGTGGCCACTCATGACCTCTCGAAGATGACAAATTCTTATTACACCCAGATAGACTTCAAGCTTGCACCTCAGCCAGCCTTTGAGCTTGCACTTGGCCAACCTTTGAGCTTGCATCTTAGCTAGTCTTCGACCCTACACTTAACTAGCCTTCAAATTCGCATCCAAACCAGTTTTCAAGCTCACATCTTAGTTAGCCTTCAAGCTAGCATTTAAGCCAGCCTTCGGGCTCACATCTAAGCCAGCCTTCTAGATTGCATCTAAGCTGGTCTTCAAGCTCACACCTTAATTAGCCTTTGAGCTCGTACTTAGCCAACCTTTGGGCTCGCATCCTATCTAGCCTTGGAGCTTGCACTTATCCAGCCTTCGAGCTCGCATCCAAACTAGCCTTCGAGCTCGCAATTAGATAGCATTCAGGCTCACATCCTAATTAGTCTTTGGATTTACACTTAGCCAGCCTTTGAGTTTGCATCTAAGATAATTTTTAGGCTCACACCGTAGTCAATCTTTGAGCTCGCACCTTCGACAGCTTTCGGATTTATACTTGGCCAATCTTTGAACTCCTACCCAATTAGTCCTAGGGCTTGTGCCTCTAAGTCAGCTTTCAAACATGCAAACTAAGCCAACGCTTGAGTTCATACATTTAAGGATAGACCATGAGTCCACTTAAAATTATTATAAATAACCAATGACCCTCAAATCAAACTACTTCACATGAAGCAACTCAGTCACATTGAAATCAAACTCAGCCAAGGCAAATGAACAAAGGCCAAGTTGACTCAAATGGACCTATATTGATCAAACGAATAAACTCACCCAAATTAAATTAACCTAAACTCATACTTAACCCTAATCAGACTCGAGATAGGTTAATTTAAAATCAAGTTAAATTCAAATCAAATCTGATCTAGAATTAAACTAATCTCAAATCAAACTTTAATTGGACTAAATCAAGTCTAAACTAAAAGGGCAAACTTAAAGTAAAACCAGGACCAAGCCAGGTTGAGCCTAAACTGAAAGCAAGTTAAACTAAATTGACTTGGACTTGAACCAAAGTTTGCAAACTTGAACTCGATAAAGGCCAAACATGATGTTGAACTCAACCCAAACCAAATGAAATCAAACTTAAACCAAGTCCTAAACATTGAACTGAGTCAAATTAGACTCGAATCAAAATCAATACTACTCCAACTAGAGTTAATGATCAATATCTGACAAATATTCTTCTGAAAATTGATGCTCAGCTTTGTGAATTGAATTCATTGCTAAACATTTAGTGACTTTGATTATTGACATGGTTCCCTTGGTCATGCTATAAGGTGTCAGTACAAACTCGATCACAAAGATTCTAAAAATAGGAAGATCGAGACATATCACTATCTTCAAATAAGGAGTTAGTGGATTACAATGCAATCAAGCTTTAAACATTAGGTTAAATCAATTTCAAACTCAAATCAAAGTTGAGTGTTGAATTGATTTTGAACTGAACTTGGATCTGAACTATATTAGTCTTGACAGAACGAAATAGGGCTAAACAAAATCCCACTGGGTATGCTAAACCTTCGACAATACTCTGAGGCTATGAAACAAAGAGTGATATTACCATTTTGATTTGAACTAAAATTACTTTGAATAGAACTTAATAAGGTCAGACTGAGTTTTGTTGGGTATGCTATAAAAGTTGTCAACAACACCTCAAAGCTAAGCCAACCCCAAAGCATTAGCAATATTTCAATTCAAACCGAACTAAGCAGGCTCAAGCTTACTTGGTTAGTCAACCACAATATCTTGTTTAAATAAAGTAAATGAACAACACGCTTAGAGCCGTTGGTCATACTTCAAATTAGCTAACCCTAGAAGTAGTTGGTGATGTAACCATCAAGCTAGTTAACCCCAGAAGTAGTTGATGATGCACTTTTCAAGTTAGTTAACCCCACAAGTAATTAATGATGCACCATTTAAGGTAGTTAATACTACAATCAATTGATAACATGGCTATCAAGCTAGTCAAGCCCAAAAGTAGTTAGTAATGCACCCTTCAAGTTAGTTAACCCTAGAAGTAGTTGATAATGCAATCCTCAAGTTAATCAACCCCAAAAGCAATTGATGATACACTCCTCAAGCTAGTCAACCCCACAAGTAGTTGACGACATACCCTTCAAGCTAGTCAACCTTAGAAGTAGTGGATGACATACCCTTCAAGCTAGCTAATCCAAAAAGCAGTTGGGAATGTGTCCTTCAAGGTAGTCAATCTTAGAAGTAGTTGGCAACACACCTTTCAAGCAAGTTAACCCCAAAAGTAGTTGACGACATGCCTCTCAAGCTAGTTAACTCCAAAAGTAATTGGTGATGCACCCCTTGAGCTAGTTATCCCCAAAATAGTTGACAATGCGATTTTCAAAGCTATAACCAACCCTATAAGCCATTGGTGATGTTACCAAATCAGATAAAGTTATCGCCTACGCCTTATTGGTTATGGAAATACTTTAAGAACCAAAGAAGTTATCGCTTATGTCTTTATTAGTTATGAAAATACTTCAAGGTCAATGGGATTATCATCAATATTTTATTGGTTAATAGAAAATGCTCTCATCCAAATACAATTATTACCGACATCTTATTGACAAATAAAAATATTTCAAACTTCTTCCATTCCTTTTCATGTTACATTAGATGATGTCATCAATACCTATCAAAGATCGAGTCAATCAGAGTCAGATGCCATGTGGTCTAGTGCGGAGAGAGTGAGGCAACATCATATATCAAAGCTTCCTCTTTACTCTTTTATTTTCTTTATTTATTTTATGTTTTCTGTAATTCTATGTTAAAATTTATTGTAAAGTGAAGGTATACTCTTACTTAAGTGATGTATCCTTTCTTAAAATCAATCAAATACCTTTTTCTTTTTTTGTGTCTTTATTTTTATTACCTAGGTTTTTTATTTTAGGAGGTTTCTAACAATCATCGGAATAATTAACAATAGGGGGTTGTGCCTGGTGAAGGTCAATACTATCATAATATCTAATAATGCACTTCAAATTAAAATAAATTCAGATTTGTGATTCGAAATCACTTCTGGCGTATTTGCTACTTAGACTGCCAAAATTGATCCCACAAGAGATTTTTTACAAATTTTTGAAAAAATTGGATCAAAATATAATTTTATAAGCTTTAGAGGCTTTTTAACAAAAAAGGACATATTTGTGAAACTTTTAAAATTTTCAGGGTTCTTTTTTAATAAAATTTAGACTTGTTTATAAATAAATTTTTTTGAGGAATTTATTTATAAAACTTTAAATTTTAGGGGTTTATTTGTTGAAATTAGAAATTTTAGGGATTTATTTGTAAATAAAAATTTTGAGGGATTTTTTTACAAATCATAGATTTTTGGGGGGATCAATTTAAAATTTCAAATTTTTCAAGGACTTTTTCACAAAAATTTTATCTCAAGAACTTATTTGTAAGAAAAGCTTAGTTAAGGATCCATTTGTAAATAATTTATAATTTTTATTTTGATCCAGATATTTGATGAATTTTGGACTCGATTTTGGTCTAAATATTTGGGCTACTCAGTTTGCTTTGATTTAAGTCTAAATTTTCCAATCATTCGAGTCCAAATTGAACTTAATTTATGGTTGAATCCCATCATGATTTCAATCCAATTGAGGCCCACATTTGAATCACAATCCAGTGGTATTTAATTCTATATTTTGATTGAATTTTAATTAAATTTGATTTTTGATCAAAATTGACCCAAATAACTCAGTAGCTTAAGTTTGAATGATCAAATCTAAAAGAATTGGGCACTAAACTCCATCATGGGCTCTCAATATAATGGCAAGTCTCCACCAATACCACAGCCACCCGTGGTCCTCCATATGATGGTGGATCTCCACTAACATCATGGTCACTTGTGATCTTTTATATGATGACAGATTTCCACTAATATTACAACCACCTTGGGGCACACTCCGCATGACGATGGATCTCTACCAATACTATGGCCACCCATAGCCCTCCATATAATGACAGATCTCCATTAAAACTACAACTACCCACAACCTTTTTGTATAACAGTGGATCTCCACCGACATTATGGTCATCCGTAACCCTTTGTATGATTGCGGATCTCCACCAATATCATGGCCACCCGTGGCTCTCTGTATGATAGCAAATCTCACCCACACTATGGCCACCCATAGCCTAGAACACCGACAAATCTCTATTACCATCGTGATCATTCGCAACCTCATTCATCACCATCGCATTATGCCGAAGAAGAATCAATAATGAAAATCCCTTGAATTGACAACGAGGAGGAGAAAAAGAACAAGAATAAGAACAAGAACAAAATAAAATAATAAAAAGAAAATATCTTAATAAAAGGGTTTAGGGCCATTTTACAGTCTCATCCAATAACCAATCTAACTTAGGACCAAGGTTTTAAGTTTCGGCCGAAATCGAACCGTTTTAGCCGAAACCGAAACGGAACCCTAAATTTTGTTTCGGTTTAGGGTTTACTATTCATCTTCAATAACGACCGGCAAGCTCGAGCGGGGAGCTCGCCGGGTGAGCGCGAGCGGGGAGCTCGCTGAGCGAGCGCGAGCGGGGAGCTCGCCGAGCGAGCGCGTGCGGGGAGCTCATTTGGCGAGCTCGCGCCGGCTTTGTGTTAGAGCCTTTGCCCTCACCAGATTGGCCTCGTGTGCTCGCTAGCCTGCTGCCACTCCCTCGCCTGCCTCGTGCCCTTACCGACCAGGCCCCTACGTCCGCAAGTTGAGGTCGGCCTTGCACCGGGACCGGCGTTGTCGCCAATTTGGTTCTGACGCCCTTACCAATTTTTGTCAGATACTGTTCACGTATATAATATTATTCATATAACTATTCATTATTTTTAAAATTTTTAAATATGTTATAATTTTTTTAATTTGAAGTTAAAAAATAATTAAAATAAAGTTAAATTTTAGTCAAAATATAATCAATAAAAAAATTTTTTGGTTGAAACTGGAATGAAAATGATTTTGATCGAAACACGTTGATTTTTTTGTTCACGTGCATGCGTGCATGACCGTTCCACCGAAAATAAAGCCAAAAAAATTTGTATCGGTCTCACCCCCATACGAATCGCTGTTATGAAATTGCGTAGAACTAGTTGTTCTGGTTCGTATGTCTATAAATATTCATCTAAATCGTTCAGGTACTGAATTTATAATTCCACATCCAGATGTTTTAAACTCAACTGATGATGATGATGATTAGTTGTATTATATTATAATTAATAAATTATGTATGTGTCAATTATATTTTAATAATAAATTAAATTTTCTTATATTAATTTTTAACTTTTTAATCATATTCCTATTATTTCTTATATATTTTTTATATAGTAATATATAAAAACAGTAGTTAACTATCAAAATAATTTTTTAATTTAATAAAAATCTATTTTTAATATTATGGTAAATAATTAATCTAAATTTCTTTCATAAATTTTAAATTTTTATAAAAAAAAATTTAAAATTTTATCGTATTTTTAATTTGAAGTCAAAGTATAGTCAAAATATAGTCAAACTTTGGTCAACACATAATTAATAACTAAAAGAAATCTTTCGGTCGAAACGTATTGGTTTCGTTGGGTCCCGAAACCAAAACCAAAATCGCTACTATAAACCTTGCTTAGGACTAATTTGCAGTCTTAACTTGAAAGTCAAGTGATTTAGGATCGACCAACGGTCTCATCCGACAATCGGTCCGACTTAGGACCAACTTGCGGGCTCGTCTGATGTAGAATAATTTAGGGTCAGCCTGTGGTCTCATTTAACAACTAATTTAACTTAGGATCAGCTTGTGGTCTTGTTTAAAAGTTAAATGATTTATGGCCATCTTGTGATCTCGCTTGACAATCAATCCGACTTAGGGCTAGTCTGCGGTCTCGCCTGAAAGTCAAAAGGTTTAGGACCAACTTATAGTCTCATCAAAAAATCAATTCAACTTAAGGCCAACCTACGGTCTTGTCTGAAAATTAACTAATTTAGGGGCAACCTGTGATCTCATCCGATAACCAATCCAACTTAGGTTAGCTTTCAATCTTACTCGAAAGTCAAATAGTTTATGATTGGCCTGTAATCTCACCTAACAATCAATCCAAATTAGGGTTAGTATACAGTCTCACCTGAGAGTCAAATGGTTTAGGATGAGTCTACAATCTAGTTTGACAACCAATCCAACTTAGGGCTAGCTTGTAGTCTTATCCGAAATCAAATGATTTAGGACCAGCCTATGGTCTCTCTTGATAACCAATCTAGCTTAAGGCTAACCAGCATTCTTGTCTGAAAGTTAAGTAGTTTAGGACCAGTCTATGGTCTCATCCAAAAATCAAATGGTATAGGGCTAGTCTACAATCTTGCCCGACAACCAATTCGACTTAGAACCAACCTACGGTCTCACCCAAAAGTCAAATGGTTTAAGGCCAGCCAATAGTCTTGTCTGATAACTAATTTGACTTAAGATCATCCTAGAATCTCATTCGAAAGTTAAATAGTTTAGAGTCAGCTTGTGATCTCGCCTAACGATAAATCTGAGTTAGAACCAGCTTGCAGTCTCACTGGAAATTAAATAGTTTAGGGTCAGCCTACAGTCTCACCTGATAACCAATCTGAGTTAGGGTCAGTCTGTAATTTTGCTTGAAAGTCAAACAGTTTAAGGCCAACCTACAATTTCACTTGATAACCAATCTAACTTAGGGTTAGTCTACGGTCTTGTCCAAAAGTTAAATAGTTTAGGATTAGTCTACGATCTTACCCAAAAATCAAATAGTATAAGGCTAGCTTACAATCTCGTCCGACAATCAATCCGATTTAGGGCCAGCCTGTAATCTCATTTGAAAGTCGAATAATTTAGAGATAGCTTGCAGTTTTGTTTGAAAGTCAAATGATTTAGGGCCAATTTGTAATCTCGCCCAATAATCAATATGACTTAAGGACATTCTGTAGTCTTATCTGACAACCAATCAAACTTAGAGTTAGCCTACAGTCTTACTTAAAAATTAAATAATTTAGAATCAGATTGTGGTCTCGCCCAATAATTAATTTGACTTAAGACTAGCCTATAGTCTCTCTTGAGAGTCAAACGATTTAGGACCAGTCTACAGTATTGCTCGACAGCCAATTTGACTTAGGGCCAGCATATTATGTCCCCCAAAGATCAAATGATTTAGTTCCGGTCTATGGTCTTGTTTGACAACCAATCTGGCTTAAGCTAGTCTGCGATCTCACCTTAAAGTCAAATAGTTTAGGACTAGTCTACAGTCCCGTCTAATAACCAATCTGACTTAGAACTAACATACGGTCTCGTCCAAAAGTCAAATAGTTTAAGACCAACTTATGGTCTTACATGATGAGCAATTTGACTCACGACTAGCCTATGATCTTGCCTGAAAGTTAAATGATTTAAGGTCATTCTATAGTCTCATCTGATAATTAATCTGATTTAGAGCTAGCCTACGGTCTCACCCAAAAGTCAAACAGTTTAGGACTAGCCTATCATCTCGCTTGACAACCAATCAAACTTAGGATTAGCCTGTGATTTTACTCAAAAGTCAAACGATTTAAAGTCAGTCTATAATCTTGCTCGACAACCAATCAACTTATGACCAGCTTGTGAGATTGTCATAATATCATGATAGCTTGAAGGCCCTTGAACCAAATCGACTAATATAAATTAATTAAATTAAAGTGGCTTGAACTGAATCCAATCAAGCTTGAGTCAAAATCAAATTCTGAATGTTGAATTGAATCAAATTAGGCCTAAATTTGAATATTAAACTAAATCAGACTTAAACTGAAATCAAGTCTGAATTTCAAATTAGGTCAAACTGAACCCAAGACTAGAACATCTTATTATTTTCCAAAAAGGAGTTAGCAAATTATAATTCAATCAAGTTTTGAACATCGAATTAAATCAAATTAGACTTGAGTTGAAGTCAAGTTTTGAATATTGAAGTAAGCTTGAACTAGATAGCGTCAAATTAAGTCCCACTAGTTATGCCAAAACCTTCAACAACACTCCAAAAGTATGAATAATGGGTGATGCTACTATCCCAACTCGAATAAGAGCTAGCCTAAATGGAGCTAGACTAGGTCAAATTGAGTCCTACTATATCTGCTACAAGAGCCTTTAGCAGCGTACTAAGGTTTCACTCAACTCCACAAGTCGTGGGTGATACCACTTTAAAATTAAGGAGGTTAATCGCCAACAAGTTCAAAACTACACACAACTCCAAAAATAGGTTATGATGCTACCAAATCAAAAAAGTTAAACTCCAATATGCTCAAAGCCATTTGCCACACTTCAAAGCTAGTCAACCCCATAAGCAGCTAATGACACACCTCTCAAGGTAGTCAACCTCAGAAATAGTTGATGATACACCCTTCAAGCTAGTTAATTCTAGAAGTAGTTGATGATGTATCTTTCAAGCTAACCAACTTCAAAAGTAGTTGATAACACACCTCTCAAACTAGTCAATCCTATAAATAGTTGATGATGCACTTCTTAGGCTAGTCAACCCTAGAAGCAGTTGATGATGCATCCTTTAAGCTACTTAACCCCAAAAGTAGTTGATGATGCATCCTTTGAGCTACTCAATCTCAGAAGTAGTTAATGATGTATCCTTCTAGCTAATCAACCTTAGAAATAGTTGATAATACATCCTTCAAGATAGTCAACCCCAAAAGTAGTTGATAATGTATCTTTTTAACTAATCAACCCTAGAAGAAGTTGATGATGCAACCTTTGAGCTAGTCAATCTAAAATTAGTTGATGACATACCCTTCAAGTTAGTTAACTCCAGAAGTCATTGATAATAGTCTTTATGAGCTAGTCAATCTTAGAAGTAGTTATTGATGTGTCTCTCAAGCTAATTAACCCTAGAAGCAGTTGATGATGAACCTTCAAGCTAGTTGATTCTAGAGGTAGTTAATGATCCATCCCTCAAGATAGTCAACTTTAGTAGTAGTGATGATACGCCGTTCAAGCTAATCAAACCCTAGAAGCTATTGATGATATACTTTTCAAGCTAGTCAATCCTAAAAGCTATTAATGACTAACCTCATATGCTACTCAATCCTAGAAGCTATTGACAATGCACCCTTTTAAACAAAGCCAACACACACTCAAAGGTTGTTAGTAATGCTCCAAATTTGATTGAAAATATACCTAAAAGGCCCTCAATTATTAGATAAAAATGATTAGAATAAAGCTAAGGCTTCTAATCATTGTCTTGGATTAAACATTAAAAGAAGTCAATCGACAATAAGTAAAAAATCATCAGTAACACTTCAAATTTTAACAGGATTAACTGAAATAAACCAAGATAGTTAGCCTTACTCATCAGCACATTATTAACATCCACTGAAGACTGAGCCAAGACCTATCCGAGTTAGACATCATATTGTCCAACACACAAGAGTGGAGCAGCAGCGCACATCAAAGCCCCTTTCTCCTTTTTCATTATTCTCATTTTTTTTCATAATTCCAGGTTGAAACTCATTATAAAGTGAGGATATCTTCTTACTTAAGTTATGTACCATTTCTCTCAAATCAATCAAATAATGCTTTTTTTGTGTCTCTATTTTATTAGTTAAATTTTTTGCTTTTGGAAGTTCCTAACAATTGTTAGAATTAACAATAGGATCTTACATCTATTAAAATTCAATATTTTCATAACACCTTATAGCATATTTCAAATTTAAACAACCTCTGATTTATGCATTGAGGTTACTTCCTAGTCTCTGCCCCTCCCTGATTGCCAAAACCTATCCCATAATACCATTATTTGAAAGATACAGTGGTGAGGTTCCTATGATCCCAGAGGTACTCATCACTAACTATGTACCATCTCTCTCAAATTAATCAAATAATTTTTTTTTCTTTTTTGTGTCTCTATTTTATCAGTTAGATTTCTTATTTTAGGAAGTTTCTCATAATTATTGGAATTAACAATAGGATTTTGCACCTATTAGAAATTAATATTTTTATAACACCTTATAACACATTTCAAATTAAAATATCCTCTGATTTGTGCATCACGGTTACTTTTCAGAGTCTCTGCCACTCCCCATCGCCAAAACCTAACCCATAATACCATTATTTGAAAGATACAGTGGTGAGGTTCCTACGATCCTAGAGGTACTCATCACTAGCTATCATATCTCTCAAATCAGTCAAATAATATTTTTTTTCATGTCTCTATTTTATTAGTTAAATTTTTTACTTTAGGAGGTTCCTGAAAATTGTTAGAATTAATAATAGGATTTTACACCTATTAGAAATTAATATTTTCACGACACTTTGTAGCACATTTCAAATAAAATATACTCTAATTTGTGCATCGAGGTTTCTTCCTAGGGTCTCTGTCACTCCCCGATCGCGAAAATCTATCCCATAATGCCATTATTTGAAAGATATAATGGTGAGGTTCCTACGGTCCCAGAGGTACTCGTCATTAGCCTTATAAATCAAAATGTCCTACATCTAATTCAACTTTAGAGTATTGGCATATTCTTTACTCCCGACATACGTGGTAACCACTTTTATTTTGACATTGTCCAAGGTGGCCCAGTGTTAAATCTCCTGGTCTTGTAGATCAAATAAAGCCAAGTCTCACTCGGTTATAATGAGGTTTTTCTCCTCCTCTCTTCCTTGCTAGGTTGAAGAGATTCTAATTGAGAATGAAGCAAGATTACCTCCTCCTCAGCATCACTCTTTTTGGCTATGCCCAACCCCTAAGCCTTGTAGAACCAATGCTCCGCATATTGAAAGAATTATCGGGCCTGAAGTCAAATTGAAGGTCAAATCTATATTAAAAAAAGTGTTTTTTTTTTTGGTTTTGGGGGTGGGGGGTTGGAGTTAATTTGTGTGAAAGCAAATATGAGTATGCTCATGATAGTGCAATATTTAACTCCCTCCAAAAAGAGTTGGTTGGCAAGAAGCCTATCTAGAAAAGGGTTGGAGTCTTCTCCAAAGTCTTCGAGAAAATACTCCTTATCCTCAATCTCCCTCAAGATCCCCTGGAGCTTCAAAGAAGACTGCCCTTATGTTCTAATGTGTGGCGAAGAAGTAGAAGGAGCAAAAGTAGTGCCCTTTACATGATCAACCTTCATCATCATCATGCAACAAGTTGGTGACTAGGTTCCATCCCCAATGACTGCGGGTTGGAAAGGCGGCGAAGGAGAATGAGAAATCATTTGCCTCTTCTTCGCTCTCCCCTTGTGGGCACCATGGCTTTCTTCCTTCTCCTCTCTCTTTCTCCTCGCCAAGACTGGAATATCAGTTGATAGTAGGTAGAGACCTTTGATTCAAAGAGCTTCTTAGCAAGCAGAGCTGAAAAATATTTGAGGAACATACCTCTATTATCTTAAACTCTGTTCATAAATGAAATCTAAATAGTCCTAATAAAGTCACATTTTATGGCTAAACCAGGTCAAAAAGAGGAACACATACTATAATCGTTAAGAACAAGATAATAATCCAAATCAAAACTCACTTGAAGCCAAAGACAAAACAGTCATGAGAGCCTTTGAGGGACGAATCATCACCATCTCAGAATGGGCTCCTTCCATAGACAGTCCAATGCCAGACTGTTGGGCCCTCTCGGCACTGGCACAGTACTAGATATGGATGGCCCCTAGCCCTTAGAAGTTGATCTCGAGCCAACGTAGGACGGAGAAGACTTTCTCACTGGTGGCAGTGCCCACCTTAAGACCTTAGAAAGAATTGAAATTTCTTCTATAGGAAAGGTCACTTCCTCCCTTAGAGTGGGAGACCTCTTCTTAGAGTCAGAAGGAGCATACGAGGATGTTATTTGAAAGTAGAGTTATTGAAAGAGAAAAAGCAAGGACCTAAAAGCTCCTCTATGTAAGGGGAAGGGGACGAAGGATCCTTATATAGGTTTTCCCCTACAGTTGGATCATCTCCACGTGATTTGACTTGGGCTGTTGAAGTCCAAAAGGTGGAAATATTTAAACCTCTACTCAAATCTCAGAGACACGTGTCTTCTATCTAGTTGAGAGCAACCTTGGAAAAAAGAAATTAAGGGGCATGTAAAAAGTCACTTTGATAAATCAATAGACAGTGCTAAATTATCACCTCAAAAGAGGACGAAGCTCTAGTAATCAGTTGAAATTAGATAGAATGACGGCTCACTATCCTAAGTAAGGCAACAATTGACATTTCATAAAGGTGGAGATTCGATTCTTGAAGATTCATCGAGCATCTTGAGAAAATGACTACCCTTTGATGGAAATCTTGAACACCGAGTTCTAGAAGCTGATGGTCTAGGCTTGAGGACACCAATGATACACCAAAGTAATCAGCCAGGGCAAGGGATAAAAAAGAATCAAGCCCTAGACCATCTGCAAATCAATACATTCGAGGTGAAAGATCACCTCAAACTAAATTGAGAGAAGCTCTTGATCAATGAGATATGAATAGCTCAACCCATCTCAATATTGAGGTCTGAGAAGCTCAGTATCCTTGATCAAGGATTATGTAAAAAGGTTACGACAAGTTATTCCTAAACTTGGATACCTTAGTGTAAGTAGAACAGAGTTCGAATCTTTAGACTCTTATCTAGAAGAAGATCCAAAGAGATCTAGGACCTACAATTATCTATTACAAGCAATCTAGTGAGATTATAGTCCCAAAGCAAAGAAATCTGAATATGCTCCATGCCCCTATAAATACCCCCATCTTTGAAAAAATAATGACTAATGCCTTTTTCTCTTTTCTCCACTATACTTTGTTGGTATGCCACTGACTTGAGAGTCGAAACGACTACTACCAAAGAATTCTCGATAGTCCTTTTTCACTTTCCTTTTTGTTATAGATCAGTAAGGGAATTCCCTAACATATTGATCTCAAGGAGATTTTAGGATGAAAATTGGTGGATAAATCAGATTTCGTTAATAAGAATAGCTATAATGATTGTAGAAAGCTATGGGTAATTTAAAACAAAATCCCGGGAGTTTCTATAAAATATTATAATAGGTAAAGATTATAAGAAGTAATGAAACAATTTAAAGAAAAAATTATGAAGTGTTTTGAAAATATGAAAGACTATAAGGAGGTGTATGTAAATTTACAAAAAATCACTCGTCTTATATTATAAATTTGCACAAAAACACATTGATTAAATATTTAAAAAATATCTTGTTTTATTTTAATTTTATTAATTAAATTAATATAAAAAGTTAAAACATTTTTATTTTTAATTTGAACTTGTTCATGGACAACAGGTTCAATAAAATTAAAATTTAAATTCTTAATCGATCTTTCAAAAAATTAAAATAAAATAAATTATTTTTTTATTAATTTCATAATTATCTAAATCAAAATTAAATAAAAAATTTAATTTTTTATTATAAAAATAAATAATTTTTTATAATAAAAATAGATGATTTAAAAAAAAAGTTAAAAAAAAACCTTTGCAAATATGGCAGAAGTCGATTCAACGATCGACTGCTCAGTTGCCGATTCAGCACCACAATTTAAACCAGATTCTCCGAGAGGGGCAAAGCCGTTATTTTCCTCCCCCAACAGTCTTATTCCTAAACCCCTCCTTCCTCTTCCCCCAAATAAAACCCCTTCTGCTGCTCTTTTCCCCCCACCTCCTGCTTCCCCAAAATTTCCAAATCCAAACCAAAATGCAGAGAGATCCAAAACCCTAGATCCCAAAATACGTCGCATTTCCTCGGAGATTCGATGGCCGCTGGCTCTCCGGCGGACCCTCCGCCGCTGGAACTGCTACCATGGCTCAAGAGCCTTCCCACGGCCCCGGAGTACCACCCGACGCTCGCCGAGTTCCAAGATCCCATAGCTTACATCCTTAAGATCGAGAAGGAGGCCTCCGCTTACGGCATCTGCAAGATCGTGCCGCCGCTGCCCCCACCACCCAAGAAGACCGCCCTCGCCAACCTCAACCGCTCCTTCGCCGCCCGGGACCCCAGTCCTAAAAGGCCGCCGACCTTCACCACTCGCCAGCAGCAGATCGGCTTCTGCCCACGTCGCCCTCGGCCCGTGCAGAAGCCCGTATGGCAGAGCGGCGAGCACTACACGCTGCAGCAGTTCGAGGCAAAGGCCAAGCAGTTTCAGCGCGCGCAGCTCAAGCGCTGCGGCCGGAACTCGGGGCTTGGGCCGCTGGAGATCGAGACGCTGTTCTGGCGGGCCTGCGCGGGTAAGCCGTTCTCGGTGGAGTATGCGAATGATATGCCTGGGTCGGGGTTTGCACCGTTGAGCAGCAGTGCCGGGAAGCGGTGGCGTGGGGAGGAGGATCCGGGGAATGTGGGGGAGACGGCCTGGAATATGCGGGGTGTGTCGCGGGCGAAGGGGTCGTTGCTGCGGTTTATGAAGGAGGAGATTCCTGGGGTGACCTCGCCCATGGTTTATGTGGCTATGATGTTTAGTTGGTTTGCTTGGCATGTGGAGGATCATGACTTACATAGCTTGAATTACCTGCATCTGGGGGCTGGGAAGACGTGGTATGGTGTGCCGAGGGATGCGAGGCTTGCATTTGAGGATGTTGTTCGGCTGCATGGGTATGCTGGGGAGGTGAATCCTCTCGGTGAGTGAATTTATTTTATGCTGTTATTTGCTTCTGGCTCACTTTTAGGTTTCTAATGAAATGCTATATTTGTAAGTTACTTTTTTGGCAACTTTTTCTCTACGTTATTTTTGCTGCCGGACGACATTCTGTGACATGGTTATCTGATTTATCTGATGATACTATTTGCACAAGGTCTGCGCCCTATAATTTGCATTTTTGTCTTGAGATGTAAGGGGAACTCTATGTAGTCAATGCTATTTTCGCGAAAATTAATGCTACGAGGCTACAATTTTCCTGAACCTCTGGGTGGTTCCTGAATTGGAGGACTGCTTCTTTATTTTTGTCCGATTGAAGATTTGCTTCAAAGTTTTAGTTTTTCATCTGTAGTGCTCACACATATAGGTTTATTAGTTTGTCAGATTGCTTAATTTATGTTGGCATGGGATAGTTGCACTTGCGCACTTTGCATCCATTAATGCAAATAGTTAAATCAAAGTCTTGCATATGGTATAGACCCCTCCCAAATTATGAAAGATAAAGCAAGGAGTGCGATCGCCTCCTGGGTGAAGAAGTTAAGGGTAATGGAAGGAGTAATAAAGAATTATGTGGCAACTTTTATGGATAAATACTCTTCATGCCTTTTTCTTGAGTTTGGGATTGGGAGTTCATAAAGTTCTTGGGTACTATACCTGTTTTGGTCTTTACTCTTTTTTTGGTTTTATAAAACAACAAACAGATATTTGAACACCGTAATGAGTCTGATATATTTTCCAGGGTTTTATTATTTTCTAACTGTTAATTTCTAGTCTAGTTCAGTTTGGCTAACTAATTTAATCAACTGTGGAATCGTGTAAGGTTTCATAAGTTGTAACTAATGCAAAATATCATTGATAAATGATCATATACTTTTGCTGGATTTGCTTTCTTTTCCTTGGATTAGAAATGGTCATAGTTCATCTGTTTTGTGTTGAGAACTTTGTGATGATTCTTAATTTGGGCTTGTGTCAAATGCAATGCATATCCACAATTAGAATTGATAATCGGGATATCAATGATGAGTGAACTCAATTATTATCATCTCAGTTTCATCTGCTGTGTAATTAGTACATAGTTGTAACATTGTCTAGATTATTGATGATATAATCAGGTTTGTTAGACTGAAGCTCTTTTTGTCGCATTTCATATATACAGGGTCCTATTCTGAATGATATCAAGTATATTTCTCAAATATTTGATAGTCAGCTTAAATGTTTCCTGAATTAATTGATACTTCAGGCACTCCATGGAGCTCTAAACTTTTTTTTTTGTCTATCTTTATTCTTAAATTTTCATTGTATTGTATATACTGATATTAAGGGATTAAAAGTTGTGGAGATAGGTACTCTGCAACTAACATGTTCCTAAATTGAATAATTAGCACGGTTTTGGACTAATTTTAATATCTTATTCTAAAACAACATAGTTTTTGCTAATGATACAAAAGCTTGACATTTTTATGTAAAGTTATGGTATTGATCATTTTATTTTCCTGAGGTTAATTATAATTTGAATGTTTTGAATGTTGTCCTCCATTTGCAGCTCAATATTTTATAGTTTGGACTTCTTTTTTATTTTATAGTGGGGTAGGGAAGCTGCTTAAAAATGTCAAATTTATTGCAGTGACATTTGCTATCCTCAGTGAGAAGACTACTATCATGTCTCCTGAAATCCTTGTTAGTGCAGGAATTCCATGCTGCAGGTGATATTAACTTGCATAATAGATGCTTTTTGATTATTCACGATTACAAATTTGGAGCTTTTCTGCAGCGTCTTTATTAATCAACTTGTATTCTTCAAAGCAGATTGGTGCAAAATGCTGGCGAGTTTGTTGTAACATTCCCTGGAGCTTACCATACAGGGTTTAGTCATGGTACTACATTCTGGTATTTCATTATTTTAATATAAAATGTGGCTTAATGTGGCAGGCAGAAGGCAATATAATGCTTATAATTGCTTTTGGATGATGTGAGCTACCTTATGCTTTGTTTGCCTTTCTCTTGCTAGGATTTAATTGTGGTGAGGCAGCAAATATTGCAACTCCTGGGTGGTTGAGATTTGCCAAGGAGGCCGCGGTTCGAAGAGCTTCGACAAATTTTCCTCCAATGGTGTCACATTTTCAGTTGCTTTATTCACTTGCACTATCATCATGCTCAAGGTTAGGTTTCGGACTAATAATAATCTCATAATGGTGACAAAAGGTTGATGACATAGGTATCTAATAATACTTGTCCTTCATTTGGTTATGGCTTTGCAATTAAGTAATTGATCTTTACATTTCTCCCTGCACAGAAATTCATGTATTTTTGAAGTAAATTATTGGACTAGTCAAATAGCGTCAAATAGTGTGTTAGGAGACAGTTTTGAACGAGCAATGAGAAATATTTCCCTCAGAACTAATCATTTATGAGATTTGGAAGATAATACATATAGAACATTTGTTATAGAAACCCTGGTGCAACTGTGAAAGCATTGGTCCTACTTTCCGTTTGAACGATGATTATCCTACTTTCGGTCATCATGCAAAACAAAAATATCCTTGTAGTTCACGAACCTATGACATTGTTATTTTCCAAGTTCAGTTGAGAAGGTTCTTCATTGAGCTCTTGTATGTCTGATCATCATTGATTTGAATGAGGAATTTCTCCTGATGTGAAAATTCTCCAGTTCTTGCTTTGAGAGTGTGCCCTGTGTTGCTAGAGCTTAACATGTTCAATATATGAAAAATAACTGGGTCACATGGGTTTTGTATTCTCCCTTCCAGAATTATAATCCACACAAGTAGATCTCTCTAGGAATCTGAAGTGATAATTTGTTCTTCTGTTCGTTGTAAAATGTAATGTCATACTGAACAATTCCATGTTTGTACTTGGCAGTTCTTTCTGTTCCCAACATTTCTTTAAGCATCATAAGTTCAAGATTGTTCTCTCTGTAGGATGCCTATGGCTTGCGGTACTGAACCACGAAGCTCTAGATTAAAAGATAAGATGAAAGGTGAAGGGGAAAAGATAGTCAAAAACACATTTATTCAGAGCGTTGCAAAAAATAATTCCCTTCTTAATGTCCTTCTTGAAAAAGGATCTTCTTGTGTTGTTCTTCCTCAAGAGTCATCTGAGATTTCTTGCTCAAGTTCACTTGTTCGACCCCAAAATAAGGTGAAACCCAGAATTTCACTTGGTTTATGCAGTCGTCAGGAAGGACTGGAAGCATCAGGCATTTTATCTTCTTACAATGAGATGCCTGGTAGAAGTTCAGATGTGGGACAGCCAAATGATTTCTGTTCTATAAAAGGAAGTCTGGCATCTACATTTCAAGCAAAGAAGTTTGCTTCCACAGTATGCAGCAAATATGAAACTTCTTACTTTTGCTCCTCCACTTCAGACTCACAATGTGTGGATGGTGGAAAAGAGAATACTATAGAAGGTGATGGACTTTTGGATCAGGGACTATTGTCATGTGTCACATGTGGGATATTGAGCTTTGCATGTGTGGCTGTCATTCGACCTAGAGAAACAGCAGCTAGATACCTTACATCTGCTGATTGCAGCTTTTTTAATGATCAGATTGTTGCTTCTAGAGAAACTAGTGAGAAAGCCAATGAGACAAAGCAGAATGATGTTGTTTCTCGTTCTGGTAAGCTGCATAGAGATACTTATTTAAATTCTTGTTCTTGCCCTTGACTGCTTTGGTGGATGCTTTGTTCTTGTTCCTTTTGGCATTATTGAACAAAAATCTACTTCTGCTGTATATAATAGCTTTGTGTTTAGAGCTCAGCAGGTCTTTGCTGGAATTAATTGCATTACTTTATTGGGGCTTCTTAGTATTTGTTGCTTCTATGTTTGGGAGTAAGTAATTGTTTTTGCTGCTAGTATAATTAGCAACTTAGTTCAAGTTTGTGTCCTTGTGTGGTCATCCTTTTTTATTTATTCTTAGAATCTCAATACTAACCATAGTGGCACATTTTCATTGGCCTTAACTAGTGTTTCTTTTTTACTTTCAGAACATGACAAAGTACAGTCTCCAACTATATCTTGACCTCCCACAAATCTAACAACATCACACTCTCTCATCACACAACCAACCCCACCACCAGCACCACCTCCCTGCCTCCCTTTTCCTGTCCCTTTGTCCTTAGCTCCCTTCATTCCTTCATTGGGTAGTACATCTCATTTTGTTAGTGTAATGTGCCAATATGATAGTGTTGAATAGGTTTAAAACAAAATATTAACTCAAGAACTTTTTATGCTTTAGAAAGCACTTGGGGTGAATGAAATGTTGTCTTTATTTTTATGTTGAACATGTTACTTGTGTCCATATTTCTAATATTCTTTTATGAAGCCTGCTTTTTTGATGATATATACTCCTTAAGTTTTTACTGAACAAAGCTCATATGTTTTTCATGTGAACCTAGAATGTAGCATTACCAACTAATTAACATGATATTGCTGCTCTTTACTTACTGAAATCAGTCTAATTTACATGATTCTTATTTATTTTTCAAAAGGATCAATAGAGAGGCATTTACATGATGGGGCAAATGAGAATTCAGCCAATTGTAGTACACATGTGGTTCATTTTTTGGATCGGAGTGGTGAAATGGTTTCCAATATTGCACCTCCGAAAACTGTTTCTGCTCTTGATCTTTTAGCTTCTGCATACGGAGATGTGTCAGATTCTGACGATGAAGTTCTGCATCAGAATCTTGTGTCCAATGATGTTACTGAAGTTAGGAAATGTTTATTATCTAATCCACATAAGCATGCAAAACTTTCACCTGGATTGGAAAATGGCTGTACAAATAATCTCACTTACGGGGACTCAAAATCTCATTTGATTGGACCAGATGGGCAGACTGCAACCACTGACAATTACAGTAACCATTCCCTGGTGGCAAGAAATTGCAGTGAACTGCTAGTTCACTGCAGATGGAATCGGCCAGAAAGTCCAACATGTGTAGTGCCAGGTGGCTTAGAGGATCATAGTGGAATGGCTATTTCCAATATTTTAATGTCAGGGAATCCATATTCTACAGGCATTTGTAGCAGCGTTGTAGACAGTGGTTGCCACACTGAGAGAACCACTAACATCTGTGAAAGTCATATGATGATGGGAAGTCCAGAAACTGTTGGAACAGAAATGCATGAGAACCCTTATGCCTGCTGTGAACCTGCCACGCCAGGCCGAAATGCTGTTACAGAAATGCAATTAAGAAGTTGTGGTACTAAAATCAATAATTCAGCCACATTGGGAATTCACAGATCTGACAAAGATTCTTCCAGAATGCATGTATTTTGTCTTGAACATGCTTTGGAGGTTGAAAAGCAACTTCGTCCAATTGGTGGAGTGCATATTATGCTTTTATGTCAGCCAGGTACGTAGCATTAAACCATTTTAATCTTGTTCTCTTGCTGGTTAGTTTGTTTTTATTCTGCAATTTGCTTCTAAACATATTTAGTTGGTTTATTAATTTTTAACAAAACAAGGCAGGGAAGGATTTTGACTTGGTCTGATTTCAAACAGCAACATGAATAAGAATGCTCTCGTCCTACTTGGAATCATGTTTATATACATGTTGGCATTGGAATATGTTAGGGAAAGGGGAAAATATATAGTTTGGAATTTAAGGGTCAAATATTGCTCCTTTTTTTGTTTGTTTATCTTAAATGGCTCTTGTTTTAGTTTAGCAAGTTTTTTATTTTGAAAACCGAAAGAAATGTAAGGAATATGCTAGGAAAAATTTCAATCAGAATAACTATGTGCTTCAGTAGAAATTGATAATAGATGTTTGGGTTCAAATCTTGATGTTCTGTGTCATGAGCAATGATTAGCAAGCACTTCAGACTTATGATGGGATGTGTAGCTGACTTTTTTCAATTTGTTATTGTGTTTGGTACCATCAAATTTCAGAACCCCTGGAATTGTTGGCGTCCAAATAATACTTATTTGTCTTGTGGAAGACAATATATAATGGGGTTCAGTTTTTCTTGTGGCAAACTTTGTCCGTACATATTTTACTTGTAGGCAATTACTTTGGTTGCACAAAATCTTGGGCATAGGCTTAATTTGTCTTTCTGAATGTATTCAGGGCCAAATTTAAAGCGCTAAACTTTAAAGTCAAACACTTGTTTTGGGCCAGAAGTTAAACCCAGAGGACTAGTATTTAATTAAAGAATTAACATCTAATAACCCTGTCACATCCTAATTGGTTAACACCAAATCAGAACTTTCAGTTCTAGAATATTCCTCAATCCTCCAAAAAGTACTTGCTTGCTTACCAATCAATTCCTAAAGATCTGCCACTTCTGCTAGCCATTCACACCTTTGTCTAAACAGCATTGTTGTTTCTTTGATTTATTTATTGATATCTTGCATTTTGTGCATCACTGAATCACCACTGCCTAATACAAAATTGAGCAGAAGTTTATACTCTTTCTGCAATTCCACTATTTAACATTGACTATGCATTTTCTTTTGGATTAGCATCAGAAACCGATCAAGCCACAGATTTCTAGGTTAGATTTGAGCAGGTTGGAGAATTGCAGATATTAGCTTGGTATTTCATTTGTTTCACTAAGATACCTATTCATTGCTTTTCTTTTCCCTGTAGTATTTCCTTTTGCATCACAAACTATAGATCAATCAAGGCATAGATTAGAAACATCTTGGACATGACTTGAGGTTGTCACTTCCAGGATCCTTGAAAGTCACAATTTTCTTCTACATTGAGCATTACATTCGCTTCAAATGTATTAGGTGCATGTTGTCATCTTTGCTATCTGTTTATTTGTTCTTATCTAATCGAAGGTTTTTGATGCAGCAGAAGATGACACGAGATATAGGAAGAAAATGATCGTGTTTTCATTATAATAGATTCTTGAATCCATAAAAAAGATGAAAAGGAAACAAACCCAAAATAAGATAATATTATTGATAGAAAAATTTCTCCTTTTATTATAATTTTAGGCTGCATATATGATCCTTTAATAGACTTAAAGTCTTATTTGGTGTACATTAGAAATATGACTTATACTTCATGGAGAATTCTATTTAATATATCTTGAATAAGAGGATCTAAATCCTATTTTTTATTGAGTTAAGACAGTTTTTTGACTCGAATTTATAAATAAACCCTAATTTTGATTAATACGGATATTAAATTATTTAAAATAATAAATAAGAAAATTATAGGAATTGATCTCAATTCAATGGATAGTTATTTGCTGAATTTGAATTAATATTTTAGGAGATGACTTTTGAATTATATTTGTACCAATTCTAACGAATACTAATTGGAGCTGAAATTCAACTTGAACTCAATTTCTGATTTAACTGTAAAAAAAATATAGTTATCCTACATCAAACTCTTTTACTTATAAAAGATTTGTTCTCAAGTTAAAACTCAAATTTTTTGTTATTGCAATTATATTCTCCTCAAATATTTTTTTAACATAAAACTTAATGATATAAATCAATGAGATTTATTCGAGTAACGTTTTCAGTATTTTGAACTTATATTTTTTTCTACACTTGAAATGAAAGTATTCACAATTTTGCTAACAAGTATTAAAATAATCTGAATGTGTTATTGTAAATTTTGAATTTTGCATAGTGATAATTCCTATATGAATTTTTTCCACTTATTCAAGAGGGTTGACTTTTTTAAAAAATAATATTGAGAAGCACAGTCAATAGTTTCACAAGTAGAAAATTCTTCGTTATAATTTTCAATATTATCAACTGATTCATATGAATTCGTATCGATAGTCTTTTGATAATTTTCTATAATCACAAAATCTACTTTTGTATGATCTTCTAATTTATTTAAAAAGAATTTTTGGGATGTTCAATAAGTTTTTCACTAGTTTGTTTGTCTTCAACACGATTTTCAACCTTTTCTTTGACTTAATAATTTAATATTAGAGGAAAGGTATTAAGATGTGAAATTAACAATTTATGGTTGTCTGTATTAATTTCAATTCTAGATGCCTTTGCATAAGAAATATATTTTACTTGATTTTAATATCCTTTTGAGAACTTTATATTTAATAGTTTAAGTATCTTCAGTTATAAACGAATTTTTGTTTTGCCTTTATATGCTTTTTAGATTTAAATTTGCTCCCATTAAGATAAAACATAATCATCAAGTTTGTATTCAATAATTTTTATTATTTTTTTCTCAGAAATCTATGTAAGCTTAAAGAATTCTTCAATTTTATTTCTCCAAATAAACAAATCTTCATAATTATGAAAGTATGGAATATTCACTTCATCAAGGTTTTGGTTTTCTTGAATAGTTTCGTATGTTGATCTCGAAGACGTCAGATCGTAAGTTTTTTCGACGATTAATTGATGAAATTGGTTTTTAATTTTAATTTGTTTTAAGGTTTCATAATTCCTATTGATAGAAATAAAGAAATTTTGTTTGATCAAATCTCGAATTTCATAATATCTTATATCATTGTTCATATAGTTGTCGTCATCAATTATAACTGATGGAGTTGAGTTAAGGAATAGTCTTACTCTGATACCATTTGATGTAGTGGAAGAAAGTACGAGTGATAGGGACAATATCACCGTTTTTTTAACATGATAGATTCTTGAATCCACAAGAAAAATGTAAATTGAACAAAATTAAAATAAGATAATATTATTGATAAAAAATTTCTTTCTTTATTACAACTTTGGGCTGTATATATAATATTCTAATAAATTTAGAGTTCTAGTTGGTATAGATTAGAAATAGGACTTAAGCGCCCGTTTGGAACGGGGTCAGGGCTAGGGTCACCTCGCCCTGATCAGACTATTTTTCAAACACCAAAAATTTGACCAGACTAACATTATTTAATTTAATTTAATTATAAATAAAAAATGACTAAAATGCCCTCGTCTCTTCCGACGAGCTCGGCCGTCGAGCTCCTCGCGCGAGCTTCCCATGCGAGCTCCGCATAGCGAGCTCGCCGCCCGAGCTAACTTGTGTAAGCTCCGCGCGGCGGGCTGCCCGGCGAGCTCGCCGGTGCGCCGAACCTCGTCGGAGAAGACAAAGTCGGCGGCGGCGGCGAGGATGGCTACTGAGGGCAAATTTGTTAAGAAAAAATTTAAAACACCCGCTAGCCAGATCAGTAACCAAATAAGATTTACTTAACCGCATTACCGTTTTACATTTTACCCATTCCTTTGACCTTGACATTGACCTTGATGTAGAACCAAACGGGCCCTAAGACTCCACTAATAATTTTACTTAATATCTTTTAAATAAAAAGATCTAAATCTTATTTTTTATTGAGATAGGATAGTTAACTTATAAATAAACTCTAATTTTGACCAATATAAACATCGAGTTATTTTAAATAGTAAATAAGAAAATTATAAGAATCAATTTTAGTTTTTCGATGGATGATTATTTGGTGGATTTGGATGAATATTTCACGAGATATGATTTTCGGATTATAACTGTACCAATTTTGACGAATTCTAATTGGCGTTGGAATTCAACTTGAACTCAATTTTTGATTTATTATAAAAAAAATGTAATTGTTTTACATCAGTTTCTAATCCAAATAGTCCTTTGTATTGTAAAGTAAGCAGGATTCATCTCCTTTTGATGATTTTCCTGCTACAGAAGCTAGCTTTGCCCCTTTGCCTATTTTTGTTGATATGAACTTTCGATTATCATCTTTTGCAATTTAGGATGATAATTGCAATTTATGATAGCGAAGGAAAGAACTAAATAAGTTTCGAGATGAGAGAAGGGATAATGATTGGTAGAGGAAATATCTTGTTCAATTTTTTATGGTAAAAAAACAGAGAAGTTGTCTATGCTTCTATATGTGGAGTTTGATTTAGTGATTAACCACCAAACAACCATGATCAACCTAGACCTTGTATATTCGCCTATTAACCTAATCCATCTTCAGTGTTGGCATTGAAAGTGGACTTTTATAGATTTGTGGCTATCCTAAGGAATTAGTAACATAACGGGCCATGGATGATTGCCTAACACACACCCTGAATGTTAAAAATGAGAATCCATGGTTATCAGTTGAGATAAAGTTTATCATTAGAAAATCCAACAAGACTATTACATGGATCAGATTGCATAAAGGACTACCCAATGTTGTTTTGATCAGGGCCAAAAAGTTAAAGTGCTAATCCTTGCCCATTGATGCTGGAGAATAGCTGATTGTAATTGGGTGATCCATGATCCATATGAGACAATAAGTGAAATGGTCACTCAGAATCCAGGTAGAGAAAAATGAAGTTTTATTCTGTTGTAATGCCATTGACTTTGTTGTGAATTGCATTCAATAACCTAGTAAAAGAACAGTAGTCTAATGTTATAAATGGAAGTCAAGCAATGAAAAAGATGACAATTTAAAATCTAACAATAGGTCGACTGATTCTGGGACTGTTATTGGGCCATGTCATTTCACAGGTATCTATTAGTGTTTCATAAAATTTGTGCTTCAGATGAACACATAGGCAGATATAAATTTTTTTTTTTCAAAATGTAACAATTTAGGTTTAGTTTGTGTTTTTAAAACATTGGTTATAACTACACTTGAAAGAAACACTGCAATAAGTCCTCTTGACTGTTTGCCTGGTTGATAAGGCTACTAATTGCCAGTTGCCTATGTGGAGTCCAACTCTTCCAAGAAGGTGGACTACTTTGGTACCAGGCAGCTGCCTTTGACTCTGTTGGTTGTTTGAACACTAACGAACATTAGAAGGTGGATTGTACAAAGCACTCAACTGATAATTGTGAGATGAAATGATCTGATTTGTCAGAGAGGTTTATGCTCGTCAATTTCATTTTAGAATCATATTGACTTTTATTTGTAGCATATGATGATTGTTCTTTTGATTGGTTTAAGAGGGTGATTCACAAGAAATAAACTTCAACATAGCTTCAAATTCTTCTCAGCCTTGTGGATTTGGATAGGCAAATTTTTTTTTCTGGTTTGGAGTATGCTGTATCCTGTATGACCATTGCCTTGTATGGAAGGTTCACCCTGTTTAGCAACAGTTGTTCTCTGGTCTTAGTGAACTGGAGAGTTACACCCAAAATATTGACTGGGCCAAGATCACTGCATTGTTGGTGGCCCTAAAAGTTATCCTTTCGTATTTGGTTTTAACACTTAATTATGCCCCTGGATGATATGCATGGATTCTCTTGCTATTATTTTGAGTCTATTTGGTTTTCATCTCTGCTATGAACTTTTTTATATTTTTTTTGACATCTGGTCAATAAGAACAAATAATGACTTGTGTAGACTATCCGAAAATAGAGGCAGAAGCAAAATTATTGTCTGAAGAGCTCGACAGTGATTATGTTTGGAAGGACATACCTTTCAGGGAGGCTACAAAAGAAGACCAACAAAGAATCCTATCAGCTATGGAAGATGAGGAAAAGATACTGATGAATAGTGATTGGGCTGTTAAAATGGGTATCAATCTGTACTACAGTGCAAATCTCAGCAAGTCTCCTCTTTATTGCAAGCAATTGCCATATAATGCTGTCATATACAAGGCATTTGGCCGCAATTCTGCTGGGAACTCTCCTGCAAAGCCAAAGACTACTGGTAGATGTGCTGGCAGAAGGAAGAAAATAGTTGTAGCTGGTAAGTGGTGTGGCAAGGTGTGGATGACAAACCAGGTCCATCCATACTTGGCTCATATACAGGAAACTCAAGAGGAAGAACATAAAATCCACTCTGGAAGTACTGATCAGAAGCCTAAATTTGAGTCAGAAACTAAACTAGTTGAGCGGGCACCTCGCACAAGACAGAATTTGTTGAGTGCTGCTTCATTGAGAAAATATGGAAAGAAAAGGAAGAAGACATTGAGGAAATCAGGCACTAAGAAACAGAGACGCACATTGGAGAACAGTCCAGAGGAAGATGTTAAGGAAAATTCCTCTGCACATCCTACAAAGCTTCTTCGGGGAAGCCATATTAAGCATAGTGCTAATGATGTAAGTAAACAAGGCAAACAGAGAATGGAGGATGAATCTGATGGAGGTCCAAGCACACGTCTTAGAAGGCGGCGACTGAAGGCCGAAGTGATCACGGGTAAATCCAAGAGTGAGAAGGAAATTAAGAAGAGGAAGGGAAATAAAGTTGAAACAAATGTAGCCACTGGAGTTGAAGAAGAATTAGATTATCCATGTGACATGGAAGGGTGCTCCATGAGCTTTGGCATGAAACAAGATCTGGCACTTCACAAGCGCAATATGTGTCCTGTTAAGGGATGCGGGAAGAAATTTTTCTCACACAAGTATCTAATGCAGCATCAGAAAGTCCACTTGGTTGATCGCCCACTCAAGTGCCCATGGAAGGGATGCAAGATGTCATTCAAGTGGGCATGGGCACGAACAGAGCACATCAGGGTGCACACTGGGGATCGACCCTATGTGTGTCGGGAACCAGGGTGTGGTCAGACGTTTAGGTTTGTGTCTGATTTTAGCCGCCACAAGAGGAAGACTGGGCACTCGGTGAAGAAGGGCCGGAGATGACACCATCGACCTCTGCCAGCAACTCACTGCATTCCCTACTTTCAGAAACTTGGGGAAGGAGGCGATCGTGTTTGTAAAATTAAGCTTCATTTGAAAAATGGTGTTGGTAGAGTAGGGTTAGGCTAGAGCTTTGATGTTGTTTTATTGCTTGGGCTCTCATTGAGCCTTGCCAATTGTATTCCATTTCCTATCATTTCAACCTTCAATCTATTTCAGGTGGAAGTTGAAAGAGTTCATGGCTGGGCTTTAGAAGCTCAAATGCTGATGGGATACTGCTCATTTTTCAGGGCCTGATGATGCTGTTGTATTTCTATGGGGTTCTAATTGATCTTTTTGGTATCTAATTTTCTTTTCCATTTTGATTATTCTTAATTACCCATCATCCAGATTTTCCATTTGCTGGCTGGGAACTTTCTTTTCCTAAGAATTTACTTCACTATTGCAGCAGCAGCCTCTTGCCCTGCAAAGCTGGTAAATTCCTCACTTATATACCTATTGCTCCTTTTGTGCTCTCCCCAAGAGAAAAGTGTATCTTGTACCATTAGGAAGTTGGTTCACAAGCTCTATGCTTGCTTTAGTACTAGTATGTTACATTCCTTTAGTTTTGTATGTATTTCAGGCAATTTGATTGGTTATAATCTTTTGTTGGATTTTATTTGGATAGAAAATGACTATCAACACTCGTTTTCATTGTGTACAGGTTTAGTAGTTTCTTTTACTATAAATAGCAGTCAGTATTTAGCTTTTTTTGTTTCACTGTTTTCTGGCTTAATGGCATAGTTATTTAAGGTCTGTGTGATATTTCTTGCAGTGTTGATTGTCTCTTATATCACAAAGTTTGTAGTTAATACCATATACTTCTTAAAAGTGGAGGTTGGACAAAAAGAAATGAATGAAAAAGCCTAAACCAAAATCTAACTCGATCCCAAAATCATGTAAAAAATATATAATACTCAGTTGGGCCTAAATCTAGCAATTTATATTTTAAATTAGTCTCACGCTCAACAACGTGGTTAATTCAACCTTATTGACAACATCATGTGCATTGTTGGTACTCTTGGATCCTTGCAACAAATGGATAACTACCGTTTTTTCCCATTTTCCATCTGATTTTTCTCGAAATTAGTGTGAGGTGATTCTTTCTGTTTAATTTGGAACTTCAAGTATACTACAAATGTGATGTGTGTGCAGTCACCTCCTTTAATTTATTTTTTTTTTAATAAAATTTGTGTATCCATCATTTATGATCATCTTCTATATTTACCTATGATGTATTTTTCCCTTTTTAAAAATTTTTCCTAAGATTACATTCTTTTGAACCAAATTGTTCGTTTGCACTGTCTCAGAATTTGCCACAAGTATATCTCGTGTTTTAGCTCATGTTTTTTAATTTGATTAATCTTGAACACAATAAAAACATAAAATTGACATGTGCTGCCCTCACGGAACCACCCCCCCTTGTTATCTCTCTCTCAAATTCTGTTTTTTTTTTCTTTGGATTTTTTCTAGTTTTCAAGAGCATTATAGATTATAAACAACTTCGAAGTTGTATTCATCTTTGACCTCAGAACTTGGTTTGCCGAAGGCTATGAGCTTACCCTTGATTGTGAAAGACCAAGGCCAAGTTCCAATAGGACTTATCTTTCATTTCGATTAGATAAAAACTATGAGCTCACCCTTGGATGAAGGCAGTTGACAAACCAACTGGTCCAACTCACCTAAGATGAGTCTACTCGACTGAGTCATCACATCGAGAGGAAGTCGCTAGTTGTATAGCAAATTATACGTGCACGATTCAGATTAAGATGTGGCGGACGGTACAATTCCTTGCAATAGTCGTTTGGAGTGTCCTCCAAGTCGGTGTTTAGAAGTCGAATCATTTTTAGTAAGATTTTAAGTTTTAATTTCGAAATTGGTTTCAACACCCACCCAAACGAATCCGTTTCGATCGTTTTGGTTCCATTTTGATTGTTTCGGTCCCGTTTTGCTCCTGGGAGAATTCAAACTCTAATCACTTGTGACCCAAGTTAAAATCTTAACCACTACACTATTAACGTTTTATAATATAAATATAAATAGTATATTTTTTAAACCCGAAACCTGAAATACAGGCCAAAATGTTTCAGCCACAACTGAAACCATGATTTATAGAAAAGACAAAGGCCCCCAAAATGAGTTCATCTCTGAGGCATTTACAATTCAATAAATTCAATAAAGAATTGTTTTGAGATGAGTTGTGAAGCTCAATAACTTTGGTATGTTAATAGCTCGGTTGATAATTTGAATACCTATGAGAGTTTTATCCTCTAGAATATAATCTTGAGGGATCCAAGATTGTTAACAGTCAATTATGAGGAATTTGGCGGGTATCACAATTGAGATAAAAAAAATCTCAGATATATTAAACTACCACTACACACTATAAATATCATAGTATTCCTTAAGATAAAGGACTAATGCCAATTTCTTAAATTTTCTCTTTTATTTTCCTTCGGTGATTGACTTGAGCATCGGAGTTGTTATTGCTAGAGAACTTCTGATGGTCTTTTTTAGGATTCTTCTTGTAAATTAATAGAAAGACGGCCTAACAGATCAAATTTTGAGAAGTCTCTTAGACTAAAATTGGTAGTGAACTGGGCTCCCACAATAGTTGGTACTTTCGTTGAGAGTCAAACTCAAGACCTCCTGCTTACCAAATGGGTGCTCTAACCAATTGAGCTACAAAAGCTGAGGTAACACCACGAAGATATAGTTTAGACCAAGTTAGATTTAATTGGCTATGCCCATGTATATTGAAAATTGAAGTAAGATTATCTCCTCCTAAGATCCTAAAGGTCATGAACACACTGCCTACCAAATCAAAAGCATAAGTCATAGTAGGGAGGCTTACATGGAGATAAGGTGGTAGCACCCAACCCTTAGGTAGCCCTAGAGGTGGTGGTGAACATTGACTCATGTTAGAGGAGCAGTAGAAGTGGCAACCCTTCCAAAGGTCAAATTGCCATTGTCCGAGATCGTAGAACCCAACCTAATGGCACTAAGGACAGTTTCGCAATGGTGGGAACACATGTGGTAGCTGCAATATTTGCAAATGTCAAATGGCCTTACTAATGGTGGTGGAAGAATTTGAGGAGGCTATTAGGGAAGAAAAGCAAAAGTTGGAAGGGAGTCATTAGAAAAAACCTCTGGAAAATCGAGAGACCAAAAAATAGAGGTTTGAGGTGAAGGGGCATGCATACATATATACTCTTTGCTGAAGCAAGAAATGGCCTCTGCTTGTCCCAATCCAAGCCATCAAATGCCAAAGGGCAGGAATTCCAATTTGTCTCCGAATTATGAACATGCGTAGCATTTAATGACACCTCGGTGACTGTACCAAAGGTTCAGTGCTATGGTTTGGAAAATGACTAAACCTGATTACTTTGAATGATTTATCGAGGCGATGGCTCAATTTCTAAAGTGGCATACTAATTAGGTTGAGGCTGAACTAACTTCGCACACCAAATCAGGGAGTTGATGCTTAAAGTTGGAGGACATTGATGATACACTGAACCAAATTAACTAGGTTAATGTCAAAGTCAGTGTTTACAAATCAAGCCATTTATAGGGATGACTAGGGTCCCCAAAACATGCTCATCACTAGGGTACTTACAACTCGGTAAATCTAGTAAAGAATCATTTTGAGGTGAGCTACAAAGCTAGGCAACTTTGGTATGTTAATAGCTTAATTGGTAATTTGAGTACCTACGGATATCTTATCCTCCAAAATGCAATCTTGAGGGATCTGAGATTCTTAGCAGTCAATTACAAGGAATCCAATAGGTATCATGACTAAGATTAAGAAATCTCAAATACACTAGATTGCCACTACACTCTATAAATATTAGAGTACTTATTGAGGCAAAGGACTAATGCTAATTTCTTAAATTTGCTCTTTTATGTTTCTTCAATGACTAATTTGGGCATCAGAGCAACTACCATCAAAGGGTTTTCAACAATCTTTTTCACGGTTCTTTCTTCTTGCAGATTGATGGAAGGACAACCTAGCAGATCTAATCTTGAGGAGCCTCTTAGACCAAAATTAATTGTGAACTATGGTTTTACAATAGTTAGTATTTTTATTGAGATCTACTCTACCTTTTTTTTCCATTAATCGAGGAGGTACAATCCCCTTGTAATAGTAATTTGGAATGTCTTCAAATCTCATCATGAAGTGTATGTGGCTAAGTTAATAAACCATAGGGTAAGGTAAAATTTTTTAGTATATAAGCATCACGATAAGAGTAAAAAACCCTAGCCTCTACTTATTCTACATCTTCTTTGTTATCTATTTATTAATCTCAAATATTAACTTAGGTAGTGGTTATAATGGAGGAGGCTTTGGTGGTCTATCTCACAGTGGTTTGTCTTGCAAAACTCTAGAGGTCAACTTTGTAGGATTGGACTAAATTAGACTAGGAGTAGAGCATCGGGAGTTCGTTAGCTAACCTAAAACCAAGTTTAATCATCAATAATGCTTTGATCTTTCTCCACTGTCTTGTCAAATGGAAAAACAAACCAAAACTAGAAGATCTAGATCATAGGCTATGGAGAAGAACACAGAACCATTGAATCCCACTAACTCTCTTCCAAGAACAAGGCTAAGCAATAGCTCTAGTAGGTGGCTTACTCTATTCTCCATGAATCAAATCCACCTAGTCTACTATTGTTTTGAATATCCCAATTTTAATGTAATGCCCATGTGAAAATTTAGAATAAAATTATACAAAATGAATTTACATACCTTAGGATCTGAAAAACTAAAGAACAAAAAGACAACTTTTTCCTACAAATTCAACAGGTAAGGGCAATAAAATCGATAAACTATATTGGTTCTATAATTTTTAGAACCAAAATTGGATTTTGATTATTGAAAATGAATCATATTGACTAGTTGGGTTCAGAACCAAATTTCAGGTTCCTTATAAATCGGTTTTAAAGTGGTTCTAAAACCAATATACCGGTTTCTCAAACTATTGATTTTAAAATTTACATTTTACATTATAATACTTTAAAATTTTAATATAATTTATAAAATAATTTTTTATGGAGTTCTTTAAAAATATAATTTTAGTGGAGATTAAGAAAATATTAAAAACTATAAATATAAAATTAAAATTTAATATATATGTAATGAATATATATTTCCCTTTATAGTTTTGATAATAAACAAATTTAAAATCTATTTTTTGAACATTGTGCAGCTAGTAATCAAGTCCAGTCCGGAATAAAGTTCAAATCCATTTATAAGCCTCAAGTAGGGATGAATATGCAAATATCATTGAAGATGAGGCATGATAATAGATCAATGGAAGGAACTTAAAAAAACAAAGCTGGCTTGAAGAAGGCTCAAGAGATGGCTTCCCAGGTTTAGCATTTTTCTATTTTATTGAGTCGAAGATTTGTTGATTGGTTTCTTAGCTTAAAACTTTGGCTAACACTCAACCTACCTTAAATGCCTTCACTAGTTCATTTTTAAACCAAGATTAGCTTGAGAAGATATCAAATATAAAATTTGAAGTTATAGTAAAATATAAGCTATTCTGTCTGTCAGCTTTGGATGCCCAAACTAGATTGTTTGAATGCCCAAAAGCTCTAAAATTATAACAACTTTGGATGCCCAAACCTCAGGATTGGATGCTCGAAGATTTGGAAGCCGTAACTTTTGAAATTTTATGGTCAAGGTTAAGATGCTCGTCATTGGTCGGACATTTAAAACTGTATTGTTTAGAGATTTGAATCTTGTGATCAAATGCCCAAACTTGTGACATTAGCTTCAATTGCTAGTAAAATTTGACTATTGGGAAGCTTCAAACTCCTGAACATGGCATAACATAGCTCAACGGCTAGTGCTCTCACCAACTGGTATTTAAGGGCTGGAACTTGTGCTTTGATAATTTTTGCACATTTTTGAGTAATTCTCATATTAGATAATAAGTTTTTAACAACCCTCTAGCCTCTAAGAGCTCTAATCCCTGTACTTCAATTTTCAATTCTTCAAAGCCCTTGTTATCATTTTGAGTGATCTTTTAGAGAGGGAAAAGAGCTAAATTTCTTCATTGTAATCAAGTGTAAATGCTCCAAGATTGTTTGGAGTGGTTGAAAGACTCAAGCTCTGGTTGGGAGATCACCTTGCTAGTTGGTGCGAGAAGACTTATAAGAGGTTGGCTTCACTGACGAAGTGACACACTAGTAGTCCTAAAGAGCGAGGCAAGGATTATGGAGTAGGAGTAGTTGGTATCTGAACCACATTACATCATGGTGTATATTTTCTCAACTCCTTTAATTACAATTGAGCTTGATTGAGATTTACTTGAAATTACATATGTTAGATTGAATTGATTTCAATTGTTTCAAATAAGACGCTATCATTCTGAAAAACTTAATTCACCCCTCCTCTTAGGTGGATTTTGTACTTACAATTGGCAACAAAGCGGGGTTCTCTCATTTTTTTTCATTTAACCACCTAGAGCTTTTGATTTGATTTCAATGGCCAATTTCAATGTTTCTCCCTCTCTCCAAGAAAGGTAATCTACAACTGGACCTGCTCTCTTTAACAGTACCTATTTTAATTATTAGAGGTGTAGGATTAGAATCTTTATTAGGTTTATAGACTATGATCTTTGACATATTGTGGAATAAGGGTATAGTCCACCCACCAAAGAAATAGATAGCATGAGAGTCCCAAAGCCTAGAGGAGAATGGGATGACTTAGATAAAAAAATGATCCATTGAATGTTAAAGCCATGAACATTCTTTATTGTGCATTTGATTTGAACTAGTTCAACTAGATTATATATATGAGATGTATCATGATATTTGACATTGCCTTGAAGTTACCCACGAAGGTAGAAGGTAAGTCAAAGAGTCTAAAACGAATATATTAGTCAGCTAATATAAATTCTTTAGAATAAAATCGAATGAGTTGATAACCAAAATATTTACTGATTTTATGGATATTATAAGTACTTGAATCTCTTGGAAAGATTTATACTAATGATGAAATGGTGAGAAAGATCTTAAGGTGGCTTCTAAAATCATGGGATCCCAAACTAACCATAATTCAAGAGGCGAAAGATCTCAACAAGTTGCTATTGGAGGAACTCTTGGGGTCACCATCACCCATGAGATGACCATGAAAGATAGAAGCCAAGAGGATGATGAAGATAGGAAGAAGGAAGGCATTGCTCTTAAAGCAAAAGGGTCTAGTGATGATGAAGAAGATAGTGATGAACAAATGACTCTCATCACTAGAAAGTTCAAGAAGTTCCTAAAGAAGAGTCACATGCTAATAAGACCTTTAAGAAATAAAAAGAGTTACAATGATGAAGAAGAGGAGGTACCCACATGCTTCAAGTGTAAAAAGCCTGGCCATGTAAAAGCTAATTACGCTCTCAACCATCAATTAAAGAAATTCAAAGGAAATAAAAAGAAAGCAATGGTCTCAACTTGGGACAATTCAAAGAAAGAAAATGAAGATATCTTACCCAATAAAGAGATTGACAATTTGTGCCTTATGGCTATTGAGGATGAGGTATACAATTTATCATTTGATGAATTACAAGATGCTTTTGAAAATTTATATATTAGATATTAGAGATTACTTCAAAAGTATGCCTCTTTAAAAAATAAGTTGAAGTAACTTGAAAGTGATTTTGAGTCTTTGAGATCCTCTACAAATACTTGGGATTTTAAAAAGGAGGTTGAGTTTCTTCCAAAGGAAAACTTTGTTTCAAAATCCTCCAAAGTTTCATGTGATTACAAAAAGAGTCTTGAAAAGCTTCAAAAGAAAATTGATGATTTGAAAAAGATCTTAGAAAATCTTTTTCTATGGTAATTTTAATTTAAATATGATTTTGAAAAGTTAAAGGAATATTTTAAGTATATCCAAACTTAATTTTATATCTTCTTCTAAATCTAAAGACACTAAATTCACTTTCGTAAAAACTTCTAATTCGACATCTTCAAAATTTAATTGTAATTATTGTTACAAAAATGGACACATTTCTATAAGTTACCCAATTGAGAGAAATACCTAAGAAAATTTAGATGCCTAAGGGGATGATTCCTAAAGCCAAGGAATCCAAAGGAGTTTGGGTTCTTAAAACATCCTTCACTTAAGGAGTATGTGCTAGCTAGATGTGGCCCATGAGGTTTATACTTGCCATTCCTATAGTCACATTCTAGCTAATCCAAAGGTAAGATTCAACTTGCTTACTAGTTTTTCATTGATTACATTTATTGTTAACTTATTATTGTAATTTTCTCTTACCCTCTAACCCTTTGGACCCATTCTTAAAGTGGGTTCCATCCCAATGTTCTTGATTGTATTTTAGTTATGCTTCTGCTCTAAGGATCAAAAAGATAAATGGTTTTTAGATAGTGGTTGCTCAAGGCGCATGATGGGAAATCTATACATGTTTATAGAGTTAAAAGAAAAGGGTGGAGGATAAGTCACTTTTGGGGAAAATGGTAGCGGTAAAATCATAGGTATTAGAAATATCTTTATTGGCTCATTTATAATTTAAAAATATTCTTTTGGTAGAAGGTCTCAAGCATTACTTACTCTCCATTAGTCAACTATATGACAAAGGGTTATGTTCTTTTTAAATCAAAGGTTTTCATAGTTAGACATGATGATGATAATGTTGTAGTCCTTGTTGGTCATTGAGATGGAAATGTTTACACCATTGATCAAAGTAACTTGAAAAATGAGTAGTGTTTTTAACTTAAGATAGTAATGGATGGCTTTGGCATAGAAAGTTTGGACATGCAAGTATGGATGTTATTGCTAAAGTCTATTGGAAGGAGCTAGTGAAGGATCTATCCAAAGACAAATTCATTAAAGGCTGAGCATGTGATGCATGCCAAATGGGAAAGTAAGTGAAAACCTCCCACAAGCCTAAAATATTTGTCACATTAACAAGGCCACTACAATTCCTTCACCTAAACTTATTTGGACCAATTGGGATTATGAGTCTAGGAGGTAAGAATTATGCTTGTGTAATAGTTGATGATTACTTTCAATGCTTTTGTTGATCTTTGCAAATAAATTCAAAATGAAAAGGGTTACCTGATCCCAAAAATTCGTAGTGACTATGGAGGAGAAGTTGAAAATCATTTATTTGAGAACTATTTCATTGAAAATGGTATTGAGTATAACTTCTCGGCTCTATGCACTCCACAACAAAATAGAGTAGTATAACAGAAGAATAGGTTTCTTTAAGAAATGGTAAGAGTCATGCGTAATGTATATTCCCTATCCAAATATTTTTTAGCAGAGGTCATTAACACAACATGCTATATCTTGAATCGAGTTTCTATTCACCCGATTGTTGACAAGATTCCATTTGAATGGTGAAATGACAAGAAGTTAGATATTGCATTTTTTTCATGTGTTTGATTGTAAATGCTTTATTTTGAATATAAAGGATCATTTGCCCAAATTTGACTAAAAAATATTTGAATGCATTTTTTTTATTACTCTACTATCACAAAGGCATATATAGTCTTCAACAAGTCCTCTATGATTGTTGAAGAATCTATCAGTATTGTACTTGAAGCTAACCCTCCATTGGAGAAAAATCTTATTGACAATGATGTAGATATCTCTAAGAAATTAGATGAGTTGTAACTCAAGAAAAAGGAAGAGGGTAAGCCAAGCCAAGGTTTGAGGGATGAGAATGATAAAGATCAAGGGGATCAATAAGAAGAGCAAGGTGGAGACAAGGAGTTACTCAAGGTATGAAAATTTCAAAAGAGTTATCTATAGGATCAAATAATTGGTAATATTGATCAAAGGATAAAAACTAGACAGGCTATTAAATATAATTTTTATACTATTACTTTCCTTTCTCTAGTTGAACCTAAAAATATTGATGAAGCTCAAAAAGATGAAAGTTAGATTCTTTCTATGCAAGAAGAACTTAATTAATTTGAGTGGAATCAAGTTTATAAGCTTATTTCAAGACCAAATGATTACCCAATTATTAGTACAAAATGGGTCTTTATGAACAAGTTAAATGAAAATGGTGAAGTGGTTTGAAATAAAACTAGATTATTGGCCAAGAGTTTCAACCAAGTTGAGGGCATTGATTTTGAAGAAATCATTGCACCTGTAGTACATTTGGAAATTATTTGTATTTAACTTTTTTTTGCATATTTTAAAGGTTTCAAACTATTTTAAATAAATGTCAAAAGTACTTTTTCTAAATGGTTTCCTGTTTGAAGAAATTTTCATTGAACAACCTCCCAATTTTGAGGATTTATAATTTTCAAACCATGTTTTAAAGTTGAAGAAGACATTATATGGTCTTAAACAAGCTCCAAGAGCTTGATATAAGAGACTATCTTTTTAATTTCAAATAGCTTTACAACAAGTTGTGTAGACACTATATTTTTTCTCTTGAAAATGCATAATGACCTATTAGTAGCATAAATTTATATTGATGATATTATATTTGGTGCTACTAGTGAAAATCTTTGTAAGATATTTGCAAGAACTATGATAAAGGAGTTCGAGATGAACATAATGAGAGAATTGAACTTCTTTCTTGGACTCCAAGTGCAAACAAAGAAAATTTTTTTTTCATCAACTAAGCCAAGTACACTAAGGAATTATTCAAGAAATTCAACATGGATGAAGCTAAGGTAATAAGAACTCCAATGAGTCCTTTAACCAAGTTGGACAAGGATGAATATGGTAAAAATGTTGATGAAAAGTGGTATAGAGGTATGATTGGTAGTTTATTATATTTTACCACTAGTAGACTTGATATAATGTTTAGTGTTTACTTATGTACTAGATTTTGAGTATCTCCTAAAAAATCACATCTAGTTATCATGAAACACATACTTAGATATCTTAAGAATATACTAAATTTAGGTTTGTGGTATGTTAGAAATGATTGCTTTGACGTAATCGTATTTTGCAATTTGAACTATGCTGGTTGTTATGTAGATAGAAAGAGCACAAGTCGTACATGCCAATTTCTTGAAAAATCTCTAGTTTTATGGAGTTCCAAGAAATAAAATTCTATTATTTTTTTTCTATCGCCAAGGCCAAATATATTACTGCTGGGTGTTGTTGTTCACAAATTTCTTTAGATGAAACAAAAACTCCAAGATTCTGATTGTAATTTTTCCAACATACCAATTTATTATGACAATACTAGTATTATTATTTTATCTAAAATTTTGATATTACATTCTCGCTCGAAGCGTATTGATATTTATCACCATTTTTATGGGATCATGTTTCTAAAAGTCATATTTCTTTGCTTTTCATTAAAGTTGATTGATAACTTGCAGATATTTTCACAAAAATTTTGGATGAGATGTGTTTCAATTTGATTCAAGATAAAATTAGCATTTTACAAATTAATTGACTTGATGGAAATTCTTTTTTTGGCAATTTTTCTATTGGTTGATAAGTCCTTGTTGTCTATCAAGTTTGGATGTTTGAAAAGGGCTATTTCGGATGCTTAAACTTTGCACAGTTTTATCCTCTTAGCTTGCAATCCTTGGTCATCTGAAATAATCATCAGATGTCTAAAGAAGATCTTTTTGGATGCTTGATAGGGTAATCAGATGATCGATCACACAGGTGCTCTCTGTTATAGTAATATTTGGATGTCCGAACATGGAATTGTGACTTAAAACCTTAGCCGGCCACCATTTCCCCCCAGAATTTCTTCAAAGATCCATCTCCTTCGACACTCTGGCGACCCCAGGTGGCTTCTCTGGTGCTCCCTAGACTCCCCTCGCAGCTTCCTCCTCCTCCTTTACCTTGTTCCTCTCTCTCTCTTTCATCCTCATGATGCCTCCATGCACCAAGACCCCCATCGCCAAGAGGAAGAGGTCTGAGGCTTTCTCCTCTAGTGAGCCACCTCAATTTCCTTCTTAATTTCCTTCTTTAGGTTATTTTATTTGATTTAAAGATAGATTTGCAAGTGCTAGGATCATCCCTCCTCGAATTATAGATTTCAATGATCTAGTATCCCTTAACCTTTCACCTTTCTTTTTTACCCAAGGTTAGTTGGATTTTGTATCTTCCCATGAGTCCTACCATGAGGATGACATGTGCATTTTCTATTCTAACACCTCCTTTGATCTTCACGACATGATCCTCACCTCTTATTATGAGGATACTGAAATTATCATAGATAATAACCTCTTAGGTGCCATTCTAGCACTTCCCACTGAGGGAGAAGAGGTCTCCTTTGCTCAGTAATGGTCCAATATGGAGCTTCTCATTACTTTCTCTAACATTGTCAAGATAGTATTCAAGAAGAATCATGTGCAAACCCTATTCATGAGGAAGGCCTTGGCATCTAATCTCCTCCTTCTTAGATCCTACATTATCCACCAACTCATTGCCCACTCCTTCCTTCCGAAGGGTTGGGCATTGTGACAAAGTTTCCTATATTAAGCTCTTACTAATTTGCTATCTCATGATTGGGCAATTAATTAATGTTCCTTACATAATTCTATGCTACATGGGTTAGTACATTCTTCACTCCTCCACTATTCTTGGTTATTCGAGCATTATCACTCACATTTTTCATTATTTTGGGGTAGTCTCCACCTCTTTGGGCCCTCTTCAACATTATACCCCTTCTCAAACTTTCACTCATGCCACTCTTCACCATATGGGGTGTAGCCTATTGGAGGATATGGACTCTATTTGGACTTTAGACTAGGCACTTGCCCAAGAGGTTGCTCCCATTGTTGGTCACACTAGGGATGTAGATGCTGAGTTTGGCATTGCTTCTAGGGATGAGGATACTGAGGCTAGTGTAGCTTCCAAGGATAAGGATGCTGAGGGTGGCACTCTTTCTGAGCATGCAGATGTTGGCTCTTCACACCATTTGGTTGATCACCAGTTGGATCGCCTTGAAGGGCTTGTCACCACCAGCTCCCAGTAGATGTTGGAGTGTTTTGATCATCTTGAGAGGATGTTGGGCATGTACATGTCTTGTTCTAAGCCCAGGCTAAGCTCCTAGAGTTTTGCTCTATCTTTTGAGCTCTTGTATGCCTTGTCCTTTGGATTTGTGTTTTGATGTTGTTGGTTTGTGGATGTTTGTAGGATTGTGGCTTTTATATGTATTTTGGAGCCAATTTTTTGTATATAGATGGTTTGTATCGATTCGTTCTTCCTTTGCTTTACATGGACGTGGGATTTTGTCTTTTGCTATGGCTTTGGCTTATGCTTTGTTATTGCCTTTATTGTGGATGCATATTATGTTATGACAGTTTGTAGCTTTTGTGGCTATTGCATCTTTGTTATACCCTTTTTATTGATGTCAAAAGGGGGAGAGCATATTAACAGGGGGAGTATGTTATAGTGAGGAAGAGTCTATGTTATGCATTTTAATTAATTATCCTTGTTCTATCCCTGTATGCATGACTCTAGTTGTGTTAAAATGCTTCACATTTCACAATTACCTTTAACAAACAAGATTATGTATTCTATACTTTGTTAGGAATTGTCATCATGAAAAAGAAGGAGATTGTTGCCTTTTATAGTTTTGATGATATACAAACATTATATTTGATCTATTTTTTTAGCATTGTATAGTTAGCAATCAAGTCTAACTTGGAATGAAGTTCAAGTTCATTTGGAAGCCTCAAGTGGGGATGAATATGAAGATATCATTGAAGATAAGGCATGATAATAGATCAATAGATGGAGCTTTAAGAAATAAAGTTGGCTTGAAAAAGGCTCAAGAGACGACTCACTAGGTTTAGATTTTTTCTATTTTATTAAGTTGAAGATTTGTTGATTGATTTCTTGGCTTAGAGCTTTGGCTAACACTATTGGAATGTCTTTACTAGCTCATTATTAATCCAAGATCAATTTGAAAAAATGTCAAACATGAAATATGAAGTTACAGTAAATAGAAACTATTTTATTTGTTAGCTTAGGATGCTTGAATAGGACTATTTAGATGCTCGAAAATAGTGAAAATAGCTCTAAAATTACTGATAGCTTCAAATGCTTGAACCTTAGGATCAGACGTCCAAAGATTTGGAAATTGTAACTTCTAACATTCATGTTCAAGGTTCAGATGTTCAATAATGTTCCGCGCCACGTGTCTGCCTATAATGCTTGTCTCATTTTCCCATTGGTTGGACATCAGAAACTATACTATTTGAATGTTTGAATCTTATAACTGAATATTTAAACCTATGATATTAGCTTTAATGATTAGTAAAATTTGACCATTGGGAAGCTTCAAATGCCTAAACCTTTATCGTTCAGACTCCTGAATGCGACAGAGCATACCTCAACGGTTAGTGCATTCACCAATTGGTATTTAAGGGCTTGAAACTTGTTCTTTGATAACTTTTGTTTATTCTCAACCAATTCTCATATGAGATAACAAGTTCTCAGTAGCCCTCTAGTCTTGAAGAGCTCTAATCCTTATACTTTAATTTTCAAATCTTTAAAGCTTTTGTTCTCATTTTTAGTAATCTTGAGAAAATAACTAGATTTCTTCATTGGAATTAAGTGTAAATGCTCCAAGGTTATTTGGAGTAGTTGAGAGACTTAAGCTCTGGTTGGGAGCTCACCTTGCCATTTGGTGCAAGAAGCCTTGTAAGTAGTTGGCTTTATTGATGAAGTGACACACTCGTAAAGTTAAAATCCTTAAAAGTGAGGCAAAGACCATGAAGAGTGGTTAGTCTCCAAAGCATGTTACATCACAGTGTATATTTTCTTAACTCTTTCACTTACTTGTAATTGAGTTTGATTGAGATTTACTTGAAATTGCATTTGTTAGATTGAATTGATTTTCATTGTTTCAAAAAAGACACTATTATTTTAGAAAACCTAATTCACCCCCACTCTTAGGTGAATTTTATGCTTACACTATATTATATATGTATACATATACATACGTGCACACACACATATAATTGGTACAATTTTGGTTCACCAATTTTTTATAAGGCGTACAGCCAAAACCATATCACTTTACTTTGAGAACTAATTTTTTAGCATGATTCTCAATGGGTACAATATTGATTTTTTTTTAATCTTTTTGTTCACCCCTACCAGTAGTTTCACCTTGAGTCCTTACCACTTTTTGATGAGAAGAGATGAGAGGAAGAAAACCAAAAGAGATGTGTTTTTTTTTTGCTCTCGACCTCACAACAATGGCAGGGTGTGAAAGCAATATTTTAAGAGGAATGGGATTATGTGAGACAGAAAAAGAGCATTATGGTAGCATAAAATACGAGAAAAAAGTACAAAAAATGAGAGAAAATAAAACATGTGGAGAGAGAAATTATGATGACTCTCTCCCCTCTTTTTTTTCTCTCCCACCATCCAAAGCCACTGTCCAAATTTTTGTACTTTACAGAAAAATCCCTAAAAGACTTATAATTATAATTAGATCCACATATTTATAAAATCAGTTAATTATTAATTTGTCAAATTTAAATTTAATTATTAATTGGATTCAAGAATAGAATCATTATTCTCTAATCAGACAACCTTAATGTGAGATCAAATACGAGGTATATATATAAAATATTTTGATCCATCATGAAATATTCAATTAAGAACATTTATAAAAATTTAAGTCCATCTATGCCATTACCCATTGCCAAAATATTTAAATAGATAATTACATTCGAGACACTCATTATAATTCTAAATTGTCTGGTTTGAATTATACAACCAAATTTATTTAAAATTAAAATAATAAATAATTTATGAGATTACAAGACTAACAATCCCCACTTGGTTTATAGTTGTGTATATATATATATATATAGATAGATGGATGTAAAAAAAACTAATTTTAAGAAAAAAAATTTTGTATGGAATCTCAACTGTGCAATTCAAAGGCAATGTGCCAAACCCCATTTTTTTCTTAGGAGTTTCCATACATACCCAATCATAAATGGATATATACTAATGATATGTCAACTATTTTCATGTCAAGACAAGTAGAATGCTTTCTTAGTTAAGCTAAAAAAATATCAAATTATAGGTATAGATAAAGTACTCATGGAATAAGGCACAACAAAGTAGTAGTGGGAATTTTTTTGTTTTTTTTGCTAATAGTCTTCCTACTTCACGTTTCTCTCAAAAACATATTGCTTAGATGTATAAATTTTACTAACTTTCTATAAGTACTCACACATAATATTCAAGTGAGAGGTATAAAATGGATATAATGTCCAGTTATACCTTTACCTCAAGTATTTCAAGAATCACCTACATATGATCACTGGGTTCTCATGTAGGTAGTTATCACTAACCTATCTAGTGACCCATACTATTCCCAAGGACTCCAATCATTTCATGCTTCTCCTAAAACTTATCACTTACATGTATAAATTTTACCAATACTTTAAAAGTGTTCATGCACAACATTTTTGTGAAAGGTTTAAAATGAATATGTGTCCAATCATACCTTCACCTCAAGCATTTAGGAAACACCTCTACCTAATCATTAGGTCTTCATATAAGGGGAATTAACCCATCTAGTGACCTATAATATTTTCAAGGACTTCATTCTTCAAAATTGGAAGACTACATAGATAACTCATCAATAAAATCACTCCAAATGGAAAATTTCAAGATTAATATGAATAAGTATACTGCATGCAAAAAATCAAAGCATGGGGCCATCTTTAGATATTATCTACATACGATTGACATCCTCTTAAATATTTCAATAGCAAGATCATTAGTCATCAGGTCAGCTAAATAATTTGAAAAAAACCTAAAAATATCCTTTTCCTGAATATTTTCATGAATATAATGAAATTATAGCTCAATATACTTTGCCTTTGAATGAAATGTAGCATCTTTAGTAAGATGTATAGTTGCATCATTGTCGCAAAAAATTTATATTGGTCTATCAATATAATAAGCGATCTGAAGGTTTGAAAGAAAATATTTTAATCATATAACATATTTACTGGCCTCACAACAAGCTATATAGTTTGCCTCCATGGTTGATAAAATAGTTGTTGTATGTTTCATATTGCGCCACAAAATAGCCCTTTCTGCTAAGGCAAACACATAATTAGAATTTAGCTTTAGAATGTCCTCACATCATTTTTAATGAAAGTCTATGTATTTAAGAACATTTAATGCTTTACAACTATCAAATAGAAATATATAATTTTGAGTCTTCTTCAAATAGCGATGAACCTTTTTAACTACTCTTCAATAAATCATTCATAGATTACTCCAGTATCTTCCAAGAAGTTTCATAATAAAAGTAATATCTAGATGAGTACAAATCATCAAATACATCAAGCTGCCAATTGCTAATGCATAAGAAATTTTCTACAACTCTCATCTTTCAAGCATATTTTGAGGATATTATTAATGATTGAGCTTGTTACCCATAACTATGGGTGATTCTCTAGATTTATAATTATTCATATCATATTCTTGAAAAATTTTAGCAATATATATCTCTTGAGAAGATCTGACTATTTTTATCTCTATAAATTTTAATATCTAACCATATGAACCTTGCCAAGATTCTTAATTTTAAATATTGTAAATAGCATCTTTTCACTATTGTTAAGGGAATATAGTGCATTGTCAACTAACAAGATATCATCAACATAAAGTATCAGCATATGAACTTTACCTCCACTAGTTATGATCTCCCGTCTCATTATAGAGACAAAATTTTAGCACCTTGAATTTCATAGAGAAGCCGATAACGGGGAGTTGGATATCAATTATTATTGGTACAATGATATGAGGGAATTTTTATACAAGAAATTTTGTAAATATTTGTGATATCCGATCCTAAATCACTTTTAATGATGAAGGTTGCCTACTAGATAGGATTTCTATAAGTGTAATATTCAGAAGGTTATCATGAGGTGAGATTCTAGGAAATTTTCACCAACAGTCTATTGGTTCATGACAATAATTTCAACTAATTTATTAAAACTATATTTTTGACCAATAAAATACATGAGTTCAAGAAGATCCAAATTGTGCATATCAATATTCTCATTAGCCATAGTTGCCAATCATGTTTTGTCAATTTTAGGATTTATGATGAGGTTATTAGTGTTTTATAAAATGAATGGCACTCTCCTATTTCTAAGATTGTAGTATATTTGGATATTTCTTGTACACAAGGTTTCACATGTTATCTACTTTATATAGGATGATAATACTAGTCTGTAAGTTATGTTTTATGTAACTGTGATGATCTCTCCCATGATGAGTATCTTACTTATATAATTGCATTCTAAGTCTGTGTGTGCCTCTAAACCGAGGAGAAGATGTATAGTCTACTAATAAGATCTAGTGGGGTGAATCCTTTAGCCTCTTTAAGGAAAAATGAACATAGTTTTATCTCCTTTTAAAGTGAGAGTTATGAAGGTCTAGCTAAGTATAGTAAAATCCTAGGTCACATCTTATGTCTAAGATTCTTTTTTTGATGGTTGTGGTACTTGAAAATAGAGGGCCTCACAAGACCTATACTTGATTGAAGGTGTTTTGAACCTAATTTTTCTCACCAATAGTTAAAAATGATGAAGGAGTAGATAATCACTAAGTACTTTATGGAGCAACCAAAAACTAAAACAGAATTAAATACCTCGAAAAAGGCTAAAGCTTACCTTACACAAGGATGTCCTACAGTGGTCGTTATTCTGTAGGTCTTCACAAGATTTTTGTGTTCGATATTATTGAGAATTTACCACTCAATTTATAAGTGCATGAGATCTCAGGAGTGATTGTGGAGGTCTTCTTACGAGGTGTAGGATATACTTGCCCTATTAACTTATAACTTACCTTTATGTATACCTACGATAAAAAAAGAAAATCTTTGTGAGTTTTTGGAGTGTAGTATTAAATAAAATAATAAAATAATGAAATAAAAAAATTAATGGAAGCTGATTCATTGTCTCTGCAAGGAGAGACCCTTCCCTAAAGATTTTCTAAGAGATAAAACTATATGCTACTGGTAATGATGACTTCTAAACTATAAATCTAACCTAGATGTAAAAATAAAAGAAAAAAAAGAAAAGAGAAGAGAAGAAAAGAAAGAGCCTAATGATGCTATGTAGCCCCTTTACTTTTTGTCATGAAGCGTTCCTCCTATAAATTAAACTTATGAGGACTTGAACTCTTGTGGCTTGATGACTTATACCTTAAGAGTTTGTAATCAATTACTTGATCTCCATATTGCTTTATGATTTTTAGGGGAGGAACGAGAATATTTATATGGGTATAATATAGGTTTCAAATTTTTTAGAGTCAATCTCAGATTAAACTGTTGGGCTGATATATGGTATAAATTTAATTGAAAATTCAGAGTCCTAGATTACTAATATTAGGTTGATGGAGTTTTGGGTCTAGTTGAAATATTTCAGAATTTTGTGGGTTGTTGGATAGGTGTAGGTCAATGAAAATCGATGACTAAGATTAATCTGTAATGGAAGATAATTATTTTCAGATTTGGATTAGGAAAAGGTGAAAACCGCTAAAAGTTACACACTCCAACTAAGTAGCATGCGATTTGGCTTGAATTTATATGCTAGGATTTTGATATATAAAGTACAATTCCTTTTCTTTTTTATTGTTATATTTTATTTATTTATTTGTGGGATTCAGCCAAATTTTGGAGAGAGAAGACTAGGATTTTTAACTTATGTTAGTAGATATTATAACAGCTATTTTCAACCCAAATTGCATGTGTTTTCAGCTTAGATCAACAAAAAAAATTAGTTTAAATATTTTTTAATAGATATTTTAGCTCATGTTAGTAGATATTATAACAACTATTTTCAACCCAAATTGCATGTGTTTTCAGCTTAGAGCAACAAAAAAAATTAGTTTAAATATTTTTTAATAGATATTTTAGCTGATGTTAGTAGATATTATAACAGCTATTTTCAACCCAAATTGCATGCGTTTTCAGCTTAGAGCAACAAAAAAATTTAGTTTAAAACACTAAGTAGATTCAAGTCAAAATATGATAAATTTTTGGCTCATGGCACAGAATAAATCATCTCAAAATGTAAAAAATATATGAGTCTAAATAATAAGCTCTAACAATAAGATGAGTTGGCTTGTGGTCACAATAAATATTAATGAAAAACTTAAAAAGTGGATTTCTACTAATGTGCAAGTGCTTGTAAGAGTGACAAGTATACAAACCTATTTGTAGTTGAACCTTTTGTAAAATAAAATAAGCTTTCCATTTTCCTATATTTAGTCTTTCAAATTTCACCCATCACATTTCATCCACATCTATCCAAATTTCCAGCAAAGATATGGAAAGATTAAGTCACATAAGGTGGATTAACTATAATTCAAAATTTAAATCCAATTTAGTAAATAGTGCTGATTATTTTTCTAATATTTAGTTTAACCAATTTTCAAATGCATCATTCCATGTCTGGTAAAATTTAATCAAGTTTAATCTTCCTATCCATTTTTCCCAGCACATCCTTGGAGTATCCAAAGACTTGCATATAGTATCACAAAATTCCGAATAGCATGTATTGCATGTAATATCTCAAAATTATGTGTTTATCTGTCTTAAATTCACCAACTTCTCTTTTTTAAACATATAATTTCTTTCAACTTTTCAAGATTCACTGAATTGCAACTATAAATGTCAAAGCATCTCCCTCACTTCTTCGTCCTCTTTGCCACCAAGGCCACCCCAATCCATGGTCACGGGCTCCCAAGCCTCCAGCAAAGCAACATCGCCGCGCCGCCTCCGCGTTTTTTTCATCCCTTATTTCGCCACTGGCCACATGATCCCCATGCTCGACATAGCCCGCTTATTCGCCGCCTGAGACATGGAGACCCCCCTCCTCCTTACCCCAGCCAACGCTGCCCTCCTCCAGCCCATGGTGGACCGCGTCGCTGCCTCTCACCTCCCAGTTCACATTCTCACCTATCCCTTCCCCTTCGCCGCTGCTGGCCTCCCTCCCGGCGCCGAGAACATCTCCTCCGTCCCCTTCCACGAGGCAGCAAAGATCGACCTCGCGTGCCCCCTCACCCGCCCTCAACACGACCGTCTCCTTCGCCCCCACAAACCCGACATTATCGTCTCCGATATCCACTTCCCCTGGACTGCCGAGATAGCTGCCAACCTTGCCATCCCCTGGCTTGTCTTCCACGCCCTCGGCCTATTCTCCGTCTGCGTGATTGGCAGCATTCTCGAGCATCGCCCACACCACGCTGTTGCTGATGACTTTCAAGAATTCCTTGTCTCTGGGCTTCCTCACGAAATCCACATGACCAGGCCAGAGCTGCCAGTCTTCCTCCGTCACAACACCCCTCTTGTGGAGATTCTTGATCAGATCAAGCGCACTGAGATGGCAGCCTCGGCGTGCTCGTTAGCCTCGTCAAAGTTGAAGCTGGATACCGCAAGTACTTGTTGGAAAAGCATAAGAGTGTCAAACCAAATTCATATAGTAAGCCAGATATCAAATTATCCAAAAAATTTAAGCTCATAAGATATGAATTTTTTTCACTATATCTATTAGACTCTATCTATCCAATATCCGATGTGAGATTAATTCATCACACCTGACATTATAACAATCTCCTTTTTCATGTGTGATTTACCCACATTAATTTAACACTCTTAATCAAGAACTCCTTTATTCGACCACTTTCACCGTGCAACTCATCTCCTCGCACCGGCCTTTAGTGCCCGCGCCCTTGCGTTGGCTTCTGGCACCCACACTTGTGGGCTCGCCATCCTGGCGCCAGGGCGCCCTTGTTGGCCTCGTGCCTGCGTTCTCTCACTAGTCTTTGCCATGAGACTAACATGCGACTCAATTCAGTCACATTATCACGGTAATTTTGATCTTAAGAGTTTGCATAGTTTCGAACCTGAAGCTCTGATACCACTTATTGGAGAGCCACAAGAGTGTTAAACCAAATTCATATACTAAACCGGACACAAAATCATTCCAAAAGCTCAAACTCATGGGATATGGATTTTTTTCACTATATCTATTAGACTCTATCCATCCAATATTCGATATGAGAGTAATTCATTACACCTGATATTATAGTAACTACTATCGTAAGAAGTCCGACATTAAAGTCTCGCATGTCGGCCCAATGGCCCTTGCATCCAACAACGACTTTGCATACACTGGCGGCGCCACCGATGTCAACCATGACAAATGCATGGAATGGCATTGTAAGAGAGAAAAAGGCTCAGTCGTGTATGTGTGCTTTGGGAGTTGGTGCCACATCTCTCAGCAGCAGCTGCGGGAAATTGCACTTGGATTGGAAGAGTCAGGAGTGCAATTTTTATGGGTTGTGCGAAACACAGAAGTGTCATATTGGATGCCAGAGCGGTAAGAGGATAGAGTGAAAGGGAAAGGGCTAGTTATCCGGGGGTGGGCACCGAAGGTTATGATATTGAACCACGAGTCAGTGGGGGGATTCATGACACACTGCGGGTGGAACTCGGTGTTGGAGGGAGTGACCACAGGGAAAGCAATGGCGACATGGCCGTTGTCGACGGAGCAGTTCATAAATGAGAAGCTCGTGGTGGAGGTACTGGGCGTTGGGTTGCGGGCATGGGAGGGGTACCGGAGCACGGTGGAGGAGGAGAAGAAGCTGACAGCGTCAGCCCAGGTTAGGATGGCGGTGGAGAGGGTGATGGAGAAGGGGCAGGAGTCAGAGGAGAGGAGGAATAGGGCAAGGGAGTATGGGGAGATGGCGAGGAGGAGCATGCAGAAGGGAGGGTCTTCCCATGAGGAGACGTTATTGAGGATATCAGAGCTTGGTTTGAGGTGCGGAATGTTGGTAAGTGATATATGGAGTTGTAGGGCTGTTTTTCTGTTGATCTTTGTTTGCGAGTAGTAAGTAAATTTTCATTTGGGGAGGCATCTTCAAATGAAGGGATAATTATTTATAGGTTCACTAAATATTTTCAGTTTTTTGTCCCGTCTAACTTTTCTTATTTTTGAAAGATCTCGTGATTTGAAACCAATCTTTTATTACCTCTATCATCACTAACATTGTCTATTATTATGTAAATTTATCAAATAATCCTTCCATAGTTCAAGAAAAAGAGAGGAGAGAAAGGTAAGAGAGAAGAAGATGATGAAGATAGAGAAGTTGGAGAAGAGCAATAATGGTAGGGGAGGCAGGAATCCATCATCAAGCAACATTTTTGTTGCCACGATCAGCATGTTAGGAAAGAAATGGAAGATAACTAATTTAGTGAAAGATAATTTCATTCTTTTATATTAAAAGACTTACAAAAATAGATCTTGTATAGAGGCATAAGGTGACTTTTTTTAATCCTAGGTACATATATTGGGAAGACTATATGTGTCCCTTCCTAGGTATACTTAATTTATCCTATAAACACAACATGAATCAAGCCACTTTTCTAGGTGCATGCCTAAGAATGAATCAAGCTTTAAGTAGCCAATTTGAACTTTACCACTTCTCAAACATCACCTAGAAATTTTCATATAATATATTTTGGTTTAACTTCAACAAACTCTTTCCTTAAATTGAAATCCTTTCCATCAATTATTCTAAGTAATGATTTGAATTTGTAGAAGAGATTCACCTTGAGTAGTTTCGTGAAGATATCAATAACTTGATTAAGAGATTTCACATAGACTATCATGATCTCCTTCTTCACAAGATCTTGAATAAAATGATATTTGATGTCAATGTACTTGCTTCATTCATGATATATTAGATTTTTTGCCAATGTAATAGCAAATTTATTATTAATACAAATCTTGGTTGGTTCACTTTGAGAAAAGTGAATATTCTTGAGTAGATATTTGAGCCAAATTGCATGATATACTCATAAAGATGCTGCTACATACTCAGCTTCATAAGTAGAAAGAGTGACAATATGTTACTTTTTAGAAGACTATGTGAAAGCCATATTTTCCATAAAGAAAATAAGGTCAATGGTGTTTTTTTCTATAATCCATATCACCTCCCCAATGCCATTAGAATAACCAAGAAGTTGAATGTGAATAGAATAGGCCATGACTAAATGCATCTTTAATGTAGTAAGAAATTATCTTAGCAACTCTCAAGTGGGGGGATCTTGGCTTATCTATATATTGGCTCACTAATTTGATACTATAAAGAATGTTAGGTCTTGTACAAGTAAAATACTTTAAGCTTCCAACAAGACTTTTGAAGAATGTGCTATCTATATCTTGTCCCTCACCAAGTTTGGAGAGTTTTGTGCTTCTATCAACTGGTGTACTAATCAGTTTGCAATCTTCCACAACAAATTTCTTGAGAACCTCCTTTGCATATGTTTCTTGAGACATTAAGAAGCCTTTATTGATTGCCAAGAAAATAGGGCATTAGCCCTATATCCATCATCTCAAACTCTCATACCATAGTTTGTTTGAATTTCTTGAACATAAGAGGATTAGTGTTTGAAAATCAAGTCATCTACATACAAACAAACAAGTAAAACATTACTTGATTACCTTTTTTCATATAAAGAGTGTTTATGTGGGCATTGGATATAGTCTTGTTCTTTAAAAAGAATTAATCATGCTATTCCAAGCTCTTGGTGCTTGTTTCAAGTCATACGAGGCTTTCTTCAACTTTAACACCTTTTCTTCATGCCTTTCTTGATGTAACCCGGAGGTTATTCAATGTACACCTTCTCTTCTAGATTGCCATTTAGGAATATCAACTTAATATCCATTTGAAAGATTTGGCATCCATGTTGAGCTGCCAAAGAGATAACTTCTCTAAAAGTTTCAAGTTGAGCCACAGGAGCAAATACTACATCATAATCCATCCCATACTTTTGGTTGTAGTCTTTTGCTATTAATCTCACCTTGAACTTTTTCACAATACCTTGGGCATTCTTCTTTGCCTTAAATACCTATTTCACGCTAACCAACTTCTCATGTTTTGGAAGAGCAGTCAATCCCAAGAGCTATTCTTTTCAATAGTTTGAATTTCTTCATCTATAACTTGCTTCCAAGTCTTACTTTGGATAGCTTCTTCCACGTCTACAGGTTCACGATCTGCAAAAAGATAAGGGAGAGTAATATTTTTTTAATTCTCTATTACCTTATATAATTCATCTAGTTTTCTCATCTTTTGTGACCTTGGACTTGGAGCTGCATTGAAAGATGTAGTTGATGAGGATGTCGATGATGGTGGCAAGCTTGTGGATGAAAATGATCACAAGGAGTAGATGATGAAGGAAGAGTTGAAGTAGTAGATGTTTGAGAATCTTCATCTTTTTCTTCTATCAAAGTCATTGAGTTCTTTCACTTTTGGGATTTTGTCAATCCCAAGCACCTTCTTCATCAAATTGAATATCTCAACTGATGATAACTTTTAATAAATTTGGTTATATAGCTTATAACCCTTGGATTTTTCATCATAATCAATAAAAAAAAGTTTCATGCTCTTATCATCAAGCTTGCTTCTCCTTTGTTCAGGTACATGAGTATAGGAAATGCTTCCAAAGACACTCAAATGACACATATTTGTTTTTCATTTGCTCCAAGCTTCAAGAGGGGTCATTTTTTAGACACTTCTAGTATGATACTAGTTCAATAAGTCGATAGTGCATTCAATAGGTTTAGCCCAAAAGATTTTGGGCATTCCTTTACTCTTGAGCATGCTTCTTATTATATTGAGTATAACTTAGTTCTTTCTTTCGGCAACACTATTCTAATATGAAGAATATGGAACTGTCAAGGGATGACAAATACCATGATCATTACAATAAGCTTTCAAACTTTTAGAGGTGAATTCCTTGCCTCTATCAAATCTTATGGTTTTTATCTTGTATCCGCTTTTCTTTTCAATATGCGCTTGAACCCCTTGAATGCATCGAACACCTCAAACTTATTCTTCAAAAACTACACCCATGCTTTTTGAGAAAAATCATCCATAAATGTTACCAAATACTTATTCTTTCCAAGTGAAGTAGGAAGAATAGGTCCACACACCTCTATGTGCACAAGTTCTAGTAGTGTTGATACCCTTTGAATTGACTCCTTTGAAAAGCTCCTCCATGACTGCTTGCCAATAATATTATTTTTTGTGCTTTTGATGATGGACAAACTTTGTATTTGATTATATCTTGAGTATACTTTATATAGTCTCAAAACATCAAAAGATGACTTCTCAAAATTCAATGGTTGTGATATCCAAGTTTATCATTATTAACTCTGAAATAAAAAAACCATTCAATGATTATTTGATCATAATAAAAAACATACAGTCTAATAATAAAAATGTTAGTAATGCAAATCTTACCCTCTTGAATCTTTTCAAGTTCTTCCAAATGTTCCTCAATATTAATTTCTGTTTTTGATTTTTGAATCCAATCTTGAATGCAAAGGAGAGTTTGTACTAGTGTAGGAGTCAAAGAGCTACGAAAATGATCAAGTATACGCCCTCCTATGTTAAAAGCTGATTCAGAGGCTACTGTAGAGATAGGTATCGCTAATATATTACGAGCCATATGTGATAGAATAGAAAATCTGCAGATATTCACTTTTCAAAAGCCCAAAATATCAAAGTTTGGCTTATTTTTTTCAACATCCTTTGACAAATACTTGTCTAACTCAAAATTCATTTCATCACCCATGAAGTTTTTTCTATGTTTATCAAATAGACTACTTAAGATGTACTTTCCTGATTACATTGGCATACTTGATCTTTTACTATCTTGCATCCGTCCCGATTGTAGTCGCATCCTATATTTTTTGAATAAATTATATACAACTTCATGCAATTTTCTCTTCATCATGACACCTCTTTCACCTTCATACATTTTTTCAACTCCAAACTCAACAAATTCTAACTTGCGTTTTGGATCAAAAATGACAGAAATAAAAATAAGCATATTAATCTTCACTGGCTCACCTCAATACTTGTCATATTTTGCTTTCATCATAACAGCTATATCTTGGACAATCATTGCTGACTTTTCACATATTTAAAAGAAGGTTAACTTGATAAATTTTATCAAAAAAGGAACTTTATCTTCATTATTAAGCTCATTACAAAAATTACTATCTTTTTCTTCAAATTTTTCAAAAGCCCTCTCAAAAGTTTGAGTTGTTTTAAGTATCATATAGGTGGAATTTCACCTTGTGAGTGCATCCAAACAAAGACACCTTTTTGCTTTCAATTTTTTCAGTTTTCACACATTCTTTGAACTTCTGCCGTCTTGCTGGAGAATATCTCACATATTTAACTATAAATCTAATACGAGCAATAAGATCTATCATCTCTTTTAAACCATCTTTCACCACAAGATTAATGATATGTGCTATACATCGCATATGAACATATTTGTCTTGTGCCAAACAAGTACCCCAATTCAAAAATTTTTTCTTCAAATAGGAAATACTAGTATCATTTGAAGAAGTATTATCAATAGTAACAGTCAAAATATTATCAATTCTCCATTCAGACAGATATTTTTCGATTATTTTTCCTATAACTTCACCCTTATGACTTGTAATTTTGCAAAAGTTCAAAAGTTTTTTCTTCAATTTTCAATTAATATCAATATAATGTGTTGTGATACACATAATTTATTTTTTGAATTGAGATCCAAGTATCAATGGTCAAACACACTCTTTGTTTGAACTCTTTGAAATATTATTTCAACTTTACCTTCTCATCATAGTAGAGTTGATAACAATCTCTAGTCTTAGTCCAACGTAAAGATATTCAAAATCTAGGACAAGTTTGAGACATAAAGTATTGAAAACCTTCATGTTGCACAAAACTAAAAGACAGTTTATTTACAACAATCATGTATACTAGTGTTTTTCTAATTTTTTTCTTAATCAAACTTCCAACTAGTTAGTACACAATCATTTTTTACTTCTTTTTGAATAGCATAATAAGTTATGTTTGATGTGTATCAACATTATATGGATATTATTTGCATTGATTCATATGATTTCTAAAAGAAGAAGTACCATTTCTTTTTGAATTACAAAAGAATTCATTACCACAATAGTTGCATCTGGCTTTAGTTAACTTGTCCGATTGTGTGAATTTTGTGAAATGCTCCCATACAACTGATCGTGCTGCCATTCTCTTTCTTGGCATTGGAGGCTTTGTACACGTAGATGCATTGCTTTCGTTTGAAAATTCCATAGGCGTAGAATTTTCTTGAGAATTTGAATTTGGTAGTGGACTTAGAATAAATGGATTTGTATTCGAAAGCTCATGACTATCATTCTCGTTTAACATCTATGAACAGAGAATACAGATTGAAACCCTAATTATCTTAAAACCATAATTTAATTTCACAAAACTCAATTAAATTTCATAATTTCATAAATCCTTTCACATTGCAGCTTGATCCTGATGATGCCGTTGTAGAAAAATGAGAGATTGAAGCTTGGAGTGTCAAAAGCTTGTCACAAAGAGATCTTAAGGCGTCGGAACTCAGAGGTGGAGGGGGGGTGGACGAAAGCGATGTCACATTGTTGAAGACTGAAGGATGTCGGGTTGCCGCAGCTACAAAGATGAAGGAGAAGAATGATCAGGAGTTTGGGACTAGGGATTTACTTATCTAATAATAAATTGTATGAAATCAAAAAAATCCTAATTTAATTTCACAAAACTCAATTAAATTTTATAATTTCATAAATCCTCTCATCTTGCATCTTGATCCTGATGATGTTGCTGTAGAAAAATAAGAGATTGAAGTTTGGAGCGTCGAAGGTTGGTCACAGAGAAATCTTGAGGCGTCGGGACTCAAAGGTGGAGGGGGGTGGACGAAAGCGATGTCACGTTATTGAAATTGAAGGATGCCGGGTTGCTGGAGAACTTCTGAACTCTTCTCACCGTGACGATCGCGCGATGAAACCTCTGATCTCGACACGGCGCAGCATCGTAGCCACAAGGATGAAGGAGAAGAATGATCGGGTGTTCGAAACTAAGGATTAATGAGAGCGGCGAAGTGGCGAACCGAATAACTGATACGCTGATATATACAGTTGTGCCTGTGAGCCGATTAGCTAAAAACCAAAATCATGTATATATATATATATATATAATTTGGTTCGGTTCAGTTTTTACGATTTTTCAAAATAAAAAATTAAAATTGAAACTGAATAGTAAATTTTTATTTTTCAAAACCGAACCAAACTGAAAACTGAATAAATCGAACCGAGTAACCCTAAACTCTAAATCGAATAATCGATTCAGTCCTTTCAATTTATTCTATTTGAACTAAATAGTGCACAGCCCAATGGCTGACGTCTTGTTCCCCGGTAGTGTTCAGGTGTACCAACAAACTAAACATCGGTTTGCATTACGTCTGATGTGACATAATCTATTATTTTTAATTTATAATTTGGCTTAAATGTCACTTTTAATAACGATTTATTTGAGTCATTGTATGATTGTTGGCTTGTACTTGTATTACAAATTGGTATAATGGCTAAGGCTGTCATTACGTGGTTGCTTGTCTTTAATCGTCACCGTCAAAATGTTTGAATCAGAGGCAATTGCGTGTACAAATTTAATAATTAAAGGTAGTATTCAAATGGTTAAAGATAGACTCGAGGTCAAGCTTTGTTGCATGTTTTGAGAAGTCGAAGACGAAGAGCATCGGCACGCGGAGACTTGCAAATGTATAGAAACGTATTACGTCAACGTCGCAGCAATTCAATCCGTCTAGGAATCAATTTGGAAGTTCTAAATTGTGCCAAAGGATAAAATTTCGAGTGTGAAATCAACGACCGCTTATTGACTTAATCTCATATATATATATATATCCTAATAAAAATTATAATATTTTTTTTATATATTTCTGATAAATATAAAATTTTTTACAGATGCTCCTGCAGCATATCCTGTGAAAAATCTTTTTCAAATATCTCTCTTAAAATATTTTTAAAAATATACAAGATATTATAATTTCTATACAGATATATAGAGAAAAAACCGACAACTGCGATGGGATGTAAATGGTATAATACTGAAGTACCCTTATCATCGAGGAGCGCAATTAGAAAGATGTGGAGGGCTAATATGCAAATTCGGGAAATGAGTCCTCAGGCAGGTGGCCGCTTGAATCAAATAGCGAAAGGACGAGGATGGATCGGAGGACAAATAATAAAAAAAATCGAATGAAACAAGGGGACAAGAATTTTGGAGGCTCATGGGTGATGTGACGAGTCAAAGTCAACGCGTTTGTTTTTCTCCAAGTAAACTCATTTTGCTCCGAAAACATTGCGCTGCGTGTGTGAATCTCGGCAAGTAGAAGAATCTTGCGCGGCTGCGTCACAACGTTGTTCGTCAAACCTGGTGGGAACGTCTGTCTCTCTTTCAAATCGTGCTCGCTTTTCCAATTGACAAGTCGACTGTAGCATATCCCTCTTATTCAATTGTTTTTTGCCTAAACAACGCACGTTATGTTTCGATATAAAAAGGTTTTCTTTTAGCTTATATGCGAAGAGAGGTGACCCTCCAATCGTTTTAAGTTAAAATTTGGAGTTTTGATTTCAAAATAAGTTCTATATTTTAATCTTTTTTTTTTTTTTCTAAAAACATTATTATTTAATTCTAGCTGCGTGAGGAAGTCTAAATGACTTATCTCTTCAATTCCCATTGCTAAACATAATTGAAATTATTATTTTTTATCAGCTTCATAAGACTCTTTATCATATAAGTAGAAAGTTATTTCATGTTTGGAAGATAATTATCCGTTCGGTGATTACGATGAAAAAAGTGTTTATAATTCAAAAAGTCAAGGACGATCTTAGAATTCCAATATCTTGCCGACACTAGCATCAAAATTGTGTTCTTCTGAATTGTGTGACTGCTTATATCTGTTTGCCTTGTAGAACATCACAAGTTATATATATATATATATATATAGTTGTTGCACTATCTTGGTAACCTCATATCAAGATAGCCCTAATAGAGATTCAATGGAATGCTTAGATGGACTACAAATGCCAACATGGCTTTATATGAAATATGTTCAAATATTAAAATATTAATTATGAAGTATTTATTATTCATTTTGGTAGTAGCCCGAAAAATGACAAATAGATGAGCCTTGAATATCGTCTAAGCGGTAAGATGAATCATGAAGGTCTATCATTTTGCACTATTAATCCAAAAATATCTAATTGGTCAACATTTAGGGTCTGTTTGGAACGGGGTCATGGTCAAGGTTAAGGTCAAGACTAGTGAACCACTTTTGTAAACTAATATCTTTTTATTAAAATTAAGACATGGGTGCCTGTGGAGGACAAGTGCCAACAAGTTGGCACCCATTCTCTTATGGGCACTTAGACCTTATGAATAAGTTCACGTTGAGTTTGCAATGGACATCTTTCATACTTTTGAATTTTGAAGGGGTTTTAGATTTAGTCTTTTGCAAATTGCTTCCTAAAACCTATAGTTTTGCAAATAAGTCGTTACAAATTATAAAATCACGATTAGGATTAAGCAATATCTCGGGTAAACATTCTAAGTGGGTCAGTTTAGGATCACATAATGAGATTTAGAGACCACAAAAAGGTAGATATCTATAGTTGCCTTTCCCTTAACAAGGCGCTAAAAAAAATAAATTGCAAAATCAGAGACAACCTCTTAGGAATATTCTTCTGGAGACAAAATATTACTTCTAAATAAATAACATAAAGTATAGTCCTAGAGGGATAAATATGGAAGACCAAGTTAAAAGAGACAAACTCAAAGAATAAGAACTAGTTGGCATTTATAAATTTACAAACCTTGGATCCCCCAAAAAGGAATAAGATTACTAAATTAGAAAAAAAAAGAAAAGAAAAGTAAAAGAGAAAAAACGGGATTATATACCAAAATTAGGAGGACTAACCTAACTTTATTAGAATGCCTTACCGACCAAGAAAGATTAACCAAAAAGTAAGTACCAAACAGTATCTATGGGTATATAAATCTTAGGGATTAAGGTCAAGGAGCATCCAAAATAGTTAAGATAGGGAGGGTAGATTGACTACTAGAGGATAGCAAAATAAATTGACCATTTGAAACAAGTTTCAAAAGAAAACATCACATTAGAGTAATGAATGGAAGAAAGTTTAGTTAGTTAATCATTCAGAATCTGAGAAAAAATTTCAAATCTCAGGTTGACCAGATCAAGTAGAGGATCACATTCAAAAACAATGGAGGGATTTGTCTAAGTTTAAAAAATATTTTTTTCTTGTTCAAAAAAATTGCTACTTAACCATATTTTCCTCAAAATACAAGATACAAGCATAAGTACATCTAATAGAAAGCAAAGTACATCAAATAGGCTAAGATACTTCATTCTTGAATACTGAAGGAAGACCTGCCTTCAAAACATGTGTGGGAGTAGGGATGAGTTGAGTGTGAGGACCAAGAGCCGAAGCCTGAGAGGCTTACCTAAGGAGACTAAATAGTTTGCGATCTTGTTTAAGTATGGCATGTTGATTATTCAAGTTACACTCAGATTTTGTCAATTAGAACCTCAAATCTACATCTTCAGCCTTAAATTTCAAGAAAAGAAGGATCATTATAAGCCCTAAAAAAAGAGGAGGGGTTGGGTTGGGGGGGGCCACTCGACTCTCCTTAGGAAGGAATGAGGTTATGAGAAGAGGAACACGAAGAAGGACACGAAGTAGGTTGATAATAATAATAAAAAGGGAAGATAACACAAAGAGAAAACTTACACCCAACTCAGATCAACTATCAGTCCATTCCTTTGTTGTTCCAAGCTAGCCACAACCACTTCAAGATTCATTACTTCTAGATCTTGAAGCTCTAAGTGAAACATCGATTGATTAAGGATAATCAGAGTCTAAGAAGAGGAAAGCATTTGATATAAAAAAATATAAAAAAAATTAAAAAGAGAGGGAGCAAACAATACCTCCGTAGGAGTTAAGTAGCCTCTGATGTACAAATCGGAGGTACCCAAGAAAAGTGAAGAATGAAATTACAACCTACTCCCAAAGGTCGACTGATATCATCTCTGGTATGCAGTAGTCTGTTTAGCATTCATCTTTGTACTTCCTGTCAACCAAATCTCATCGGCTTGGGGAATGCAAGAGGGTCCTTTGTCAGATGAAGCAAAATCGCCTAATGAGTAAAGACGAATACAGAGATGCAACCTGAGCTGGTGAGCCATACATCATATAAGATATAGTGCAACCAAAGAAAATCATATAATTAGATCATGATGAAAGAAAAGAGTGTGATTACGCATTACCAGAGGACATTACCTCTCCATGGGTTGTTTGGGACCAAGGTGAACCACTGCTCACCATTTACTGATGAGGACGTTCATTACTGCTACCATCACCTCCACTGTTAAAGGGAGCCACCCCCTCATTGGTGAGGCCAAACTAAACATTCTTGCCCATGTTTAAGAGGAAGAAGGAGTAAGAAGAAGAAAAAATAATGGCCAAGAAGAAGAAAAAATAAGGAAGGAGAAGAGGAAGCCTTGATTAAGGATGAAGAAATGGAGGGCTTTAAGAAAAGGTGAGGGCACAAGAGTCAACGAAAAATACATGAGGAAGGAACTTTGATTGCACAAGAGGAAGATTCCATTTTCTTCCCTACATGCACCCCTTTCCCCCTCTTCCGCGTGCACGCGTGCACACACACACACACATACACACAAAAGATCCGGCAAAAAAGTAAAATATTTGGCAATAACATTTTGGCTCCCCAATTTCAAATACACACATACACACAAGATCCGGCAAAAAAGTAAAATATTTGGTAGTAACATTTTGGCTCCCCAATTTAAAATTTTGAGCCAAAATTTTGGCACCCAAAAAAAATTTTTGAGCACTAGGAACCTAGCTCCCTAAATAAGAAATGTATTCCAATACTTTGGCTCACAAAAAAAAATTCCTTTTTTTGCAGGATTTTCGATCACGCCCCATCCTATGTAGCTTTTTCACTTCAACGAGTGGCACTAACTTAGGATAATTTTTTGCTAAACATCTACTTAGAAAAGATTAAGGTAGTCTATACCACCCCCCAATGATCCTTTGGCCTAATCAGTGGTTGACAGTATTTTATTTTCTATATCCAAAATTTTGCATTATCTAGAGCCATCATTATATTTGCATCAACCCAGCATGCATGCATTCTTTCCATCATCCTCTTGTCACTTCAATAAAATGGACTAAAAGCTTTAATCTCTTGATCTACTCAATTTTGACTAGCTTTGCAACTTCGAAACTTGATACCCCTTGTAGGAATAGTGACGATTCTTTAGACCACAAGAAGACAATAAGTGATATATATAAAACTAAACTTCTTGTCAAGGACAAGGCTATTTGCATCCAACACCCATAGGTCTAATTTGATACTATCTAAAAAATCAAAAACTTTGACCAAATGTTTGATGTGTCTCCCCTTAAAGATTGGTTCAGTGATCGATACCCTCACTTTGGGAGGACATCCTCTAGTTTAGGGACACCTATTAAAAACCAAGTCACTAAACTAAACTTAAAATCCACTGAACTATTATAGGATGCTAAAATTACCCCATGCACCTATCATAGTGTAGCATGGGTAAACTATAGTTTTTCAAAGGTTGTCACATTTTCTACCCTAAATTTTATATGGCAGATTGGCAAATTGAAACAAAAGTTTTCATGATAAATTAAACTATGGGTATCTACTAAATTGGAAGAATGTGAAAATGTATTGGGGCAATGCTGGCAGAGGGAGTTGAACCACTAGCTCTTTGCATGCCTACTAGAGTGACTACAATGATCAAACTAGTGGTGCTCTAAGCGTCGAGTGTGAGAGCTACCGGGGTGAGAGTAATAATGGGGGTGGCAATATTCTCCAATGTTGAAATTGAACCAACAAAAATGAAGAAAGAAGCAGGACTAGCCATCATTGGAAGAAATTGATGGCTAGAGCAAAAGTTATCGGAGAGAAGGGTAAGAAGTGAAGAGAGCCAAAAATGGTGAATAGGGGTGGAAGAGACCTTATATGTACCCACTGCATTGATGGATGCTCTCCATGTGGCTTAATTTGAGCCATAGAACACTAAGAGGAAAGAAACCAAATATCACACTTGAATCTAGACGCACACATACTGACGATCTAGAGTGGGCAGCCAAAGTGTCTAGAAGAAAATCTAGGGTATGAATCTTTGAGCACATTTGTCTGCTTTAGTGGCACCTTGTATAAATGACTTGATGGCTTAGGAGTCACCTCGGGAATATCTAAATCCTAATAATTATTGACCTTTGAATTTCGATGATGATCAAACTAATATTGAACAAGTTTCTTAAGTTTTGATAAGGTTCAGGATTTGCAATGATCATCCAAACCTATGAAGGATTAAGTTTCAAGATTGAAACTTAAAGATGATAGCTCGAATGTAAAGAGGATAATAATTTGAAGATAAAGTTTAAAAATCAAGTTGGGAGCTCAAAGAATATTCAAGAGGCAAGATAAACTCTAAACTCATAGGTTTAGTTTTTTTATTTTATATTGAGTCAATGATTTGATAGTTAATTTATTTGAGCTTTTATGTTGACACCTCATTTAACTTGTATACATCTTCATCAGTTTATCTTACCTTTATTCAAGTTGAAATCAACTTGTGTCACATAGACAAAATTGTATAAAACTTTCAACAAATTCTTTTGTCGATTTTGGTAGCCTGAACTTGATAGTTTGGGTGTTTGAAGTCTGGTTCGGATGCACTAACTAGTATGTTCGAGCGCCCTAACTTGACACACAAAAAATTAGTATTATGATTTTATGAAGCTTCAGTCATCCAAATAAAGAGTTCTCTTATTAGAACTCAGGGTTCCGTTGCAAGAACATGTGGTTCAGGGACCTGAACACGAGAGAACAAAAATTAATAGTTAGCTTTCTGACTATTGGAATGAGTTTGATTGTGCATTTAGATGCTCAAACTTAGCAAAAATAATTAAGAGTAATTCCCAACAACTAAATTTTTACTTCAACAATTATATTAAGACTTGGAACTTCTTTACTTATTAAGTAAACTAGGTCTTCATATTCTTAGATCAAGATCTACCCTCCCAAAGCTTTTTAGCTTCAACAAGAGCTTAAATAGATATTGACATTTAAATTCTCATGTGCCCTTATACTCAAACTTTGAGACTCTTGTTGTGAGATTTTTTTTTTCTCAATCTTTATCATTATAACTCTTCTAGATTATAAGGAGAGGATTAAGTGTTATTTTAGGTTTTATGAGAGTGATGAAAGTACACACTTTTTAGTTTATGAGTAGTGGCTTATTGGCTCTGGTATGAAACAATGCTCACAGTTTACAAGATGATGTAAGTGTGTGAGTTCACTCGAATAAAGTGACAATTCTAATAAAAAGTTTAAATCCTTAGTATTGAAGTAAAAGTCATGAAGTAAGTGCAATTAGTTATCGAATTATATATATTAGTTTGCACTCTCTTTAATTTTCTATTTATTTGATGAATCTAAATTTGATACTGATTGAAAATTATCTTATGTATGATTGTAGATTGATCATTCTTACATGATTTAATTTTTTTTACTAATTCTAATTAAGTTTTAATCATCTACTTGTGATTATAATATTTTTTGATTTTGAATCAATATAAACCTTTTTGTATTATTTTAAAAAAATATATATTCCATTTTAGGCTGTTTATTTGGGTCTTTAATGATGTTATATGACTAGATGAGGCGATGACATGAGTCTTAAGGAATTGCGCTAGTCACTTCGAAACATAGCAGGTTTGTTAGTTCTAAGCTTAGCCCCATGCATCGAACCAAGAAGATTCACAACCTAGTGTTGAGGGGGCACTTTGGTACACCAAACCTGCCAAAATGGTTAGGTTGAATATATCGGACGATTGGGCCAAAATTAGCTTTGAGCTATAGTCGAGTGAATTAATCAAACTGTTACACTTCAGTGAGAACAATATACATAGTTTAGGGATTTCGGAAAGTCTCATCAAACCAAAGTTGCTTCAATTCAAGTAAACTTTGACTTCGGATAGTCAATTCAGGAAAGATTGAGTTTTTATTACAGTTGTAAAAAAAATCAAGATATAGAGATATTCACAAAATAAATTTTAGTCCGAATTTCAGTTGAGATAAAAAACTAAAACAACCTAGAACAAGTATAAATAGAAAGAAGATGACCATCACTAGAAAGCTCTCAATAATTTTTTTCACAATTCTCTTCTCTTATAGATCAATGAGATGGATTAATATAGTGGATTAATAATTTAAGAAAAATTTCGACAAAAAATGATAAATCAAATTCCATCAATAGGAGCCATTATCACTTGCTCACTTCCGGTATTCCCTAATAAATCTTGCAAATAATCCCCATCTAATTATTTTTTAACAAACAACCCTAGTTTAAATTAATTTAAATATAAAGACTCCTGAATTAAATTTTATTAATGGTCAATTGCTCCAAATAAAACAATTTTGTCATTCTCCTCGTTCGCTTTCATTCAAGCTATCACCTGGTGACTAACATTGTCTGACTCTTCTGTCATTAACAATTGTACCAAATATGATTTATGGCAGAATTAAATATATTCCAGATTTAACTTAGCTCTTTGATGAGCTAACCACTTAAAAAAAAAAAAAAAGACTATTTTCTAGGAAAAAAAAAGACGAATTTTAAGTAACGTATGTGCTTTTAAACATTTGATTATACTGAGATTGGAGGCCGGGACGACGATATATTTGAAATATTAATTTATTAATTATATTTTAATCTTTGGAATTTAATTTTTTTTTTCTTTAAAAAATTGCCGGAACGACAAAATCGACACGGCATAATCGGCAAATGCGGCAACCGCACGAAACACAACCAGCTGTTGCTTTGTGTGCTGCCCGGGTATTCCCACCACATGTTCCGCGTTTCCATCCCGAGGAATATATATAATTATATATATATATATATAGCGATTTCATATTTCATAATTCATAATATAAGTCAAAGCTGGCGCATTGCTTCAACGAAACTCCGGTGGCAAAATGACAAACTTGTCCTCCTCCTTACTCCTATATATTCACCGCCCATCCTCTGCTGCTTCTTGCCCTCCATTCTTCTCCTTCTTTCTCCTCTCTTTATATTTTTTTTTTCTCTATTTTAATTTATTTTTTTAAAAAGGAGTTATTTGGAGATAGAGGAGAAAGAAGAAATAGCAATAAAAGAAAAAAAAAAAAGAAAAAAAGAAGAGGAGAACATGGGGACTGAGGTGCCTTCTTCTCGAGTACCCACCCACACCAGCCCCGATTACAAGGTATCATCTTCTTCCTTTTTCGCAGAAAGTCAGGAACTCTCTCGTCTTATGGGCCTTTTTATCTTGTTCTTTCTCTTGAAGAAAAAAGCACACACACAACCCTGTTTGATGAATGGATAAAATTTCAAATAACTCAAAAACTTTGCATCAAACATCACCTTGCTGTGTAATACTTGTAAGGGTGGGTAAGAATACATTTATGCTTCAACAGTCTTCGTGCCTGGATTTGTCTGGAGCACACATCTCGAGGCACCGAAAATTGTACATACTTTGCATCACAGGTTTGTATAGTTTGACAAGTCAAAGCTCAGTTTGCAATCACTCATTTGTCAGCTGTCCGATAGGCAAGATTAGTAAATGCGTGCAGGCTGGCGTTGTTGACTTTGCATGTTTTCTGTATTGTACAAGTCAAACGATTAAAGCATATCACAAACTGCCAATTGTGTTCATATCTATTTTTTGTTGGTAATCAATGGGTCCATCATTTGAATTGGAAACCATGTGATCGAGCCAACCTGTTAACCGTGAATCAATTAATTTTTGTGCGATTTCGAATGCTTTCTATGAATGAGATTTAAGGCCTTTTGGTATCAGAATTTTTGTTCCATCGTTTTTGTTCGATTTCGATGGAACATAAGAACAAAAGCGAATAAACATATTTCATCCAAAAAAAAAAATTAAGAACAGAAGCTGCTGATTCCCGTGAATCTGAAAACATGCGGCATTTCTAATCCATTTGCCTATTGTTCATACCTTTCAAATCTCTCGCGGCTTTCACAGCAGAAATCTGCTTCTTTTTCTTCTTCTTGTGTTTTTGGAACTAATAGTTGCGGCACCGGCGTATTCCGGCTTGTTGCAGATGGAGAACGAGACCACGGGGAAGGAGAAGTCCGTGGAGGACTGGCTGCCGATCACGTCGTCGCGAAATGCCAAGTGGTGGTACTCGGCGTTCCACAACGTCACGGCCATGGTCGGCGCCGGCGTGCTCAGCTTGCCTTACGCCATGTCGGAGCTTGGATGGTATTCATGAACTTGCTTTCTTTAATTCTGTATTACATGCAATCCAAAATATTAGTTCTTGTGCTTTTTTGTTCCTGAAAAGTAGTTGTTCTCCTAGTGCTTAAGTTGCGTTCAGTTTTCTCAGAAACAGAATTGCAATTCAAGAGCTTCATTTCCAATAGCAGTACTGTTGACCCTTACAAAAATTTTCACACAGGGGTCCAGGAATCACTGTGCTGATACTGTCATGGATCATAACACTATACACTCTATGGCAAATGGTGGAGATGCATGAGATGGTGCCTGGGAAACGGTTTGATCGGTACCACGAGCTAGGACAACACGCCTTCGGGGACAAACTCGGGCTCTGGATTGTGGTTCCCCAGCAGCTAATTGTGGAGGTCGGTGTCAACATTGTCTACATGGTCACGGGAGGAAAGTCACTGCAGAAGTTCCACGACGTTGTCTGCCCGAGTTGCAAGTCCCTCAAGCTCACATACTTCATCATGATCTTTGCATCAGTGCACTTTGTGCTTTCCCAGCTTCCCAACTTCAACTCTATTGCCGGTGTCTCGTTGGCAGCCGCAGTTATGTCTCTAAGGTGAATATTCATCTCCAATATCTATTTTACTTGCTTGATACAAAGGCAGCTAGTTCAATTAGTAGATTGGTACATTATATGCCTCTGACGCTAATTTCTCAGATACTGTATCTTTTATTGCTGCAATTCAATTATAGGTGTTTGTTTATGGATCTGTAGTCTCCCTCTTTGAAACAACCGATTGCTGCAGTTTTTTTTGTTTCTATAACTTGTATCACAGAATCCATTTCACAAACTCTTGAACCGAGTCTTTTTCTCTGTTTCTGTCGTCAAAATTGTCTTACAATGAAGGAATATTTGACACTTGTAGTTTTGAATCTCATATTATTTCCTCTTCTTGTCATAATTCGCACCAGTTACTCCACCATTGCATGGGGAGCATCAGTGGACAAGGGGAAACAGCCGGGAGTAGAATATGGCTACAGGTCCTCCACCACACCGGGAAAGGTCTTCGACTTCTTAAGCGCACTCGGGGATGTTGCCTTTGCCTATGCAGGGCACAATGTGGTGCTTGAGATCCAGGCAACCATCCCCTCCACCCCTGAGAAGCCATCCAAGAAGCCCATGTGGAAAGGAGTCATTGTTGCCTACATCATCGTCGCCCTTTGCTACTTCCCTGTTTCGTTGGTTGGATATTGGGCTTTTGGAAACTCCATCGATGACAACATTCTCATTTCACTGGAGAAACCCCGGTGGCTTATCGCACTGGCCAACATAATGGTTGTTGTTCACGTCATCGGCAGCTATCAGGTGCGTCGATTCTCATAATAGAACAACCAAATTTATCGTTTGCAACTAGTTCTTCGAGGATAAAATCATCGAACAAAATGTTATTGTTTTAATTCAGTTTCCTAATCTTGATTTTGAAACTAGTGCAGGTATATGCAATTCCAGTTTTTGACATGATAGAGACGGTGTTGGTGAAGAAGATGCATTTCACGCCGAGCCTAATGCTCCGATTGATCACCCGAACTCTTTATGTCGGTATGTTCTTCTAATTTCAGGAAAAAAGACGACACAGTATTTTTTATCTATAATACAAAAAAGAAAAATTCTAACTATTTCTCAATATATTCTGAACTCTTGTTGTTGCAGCATTCACCATGTTCATTGCTATAACCTTCCCATTCTTTAGTGGGCTTCTCAGTTTCTTTGGTGGATTTGCGTTTGCCCCCACCACATACTTCGTAAGTTCTTCATTTTATCATGACTTGATCTCCGAAGGAAGAACTGGAGATATTAGTGATTTCACATGATAATGATAGAAGTTGTAGAACATTTTTCACTTACTATTGTTGCAACTTAAATAAATTTGGGGTTAGCTACAAATTATACCTTGCATGATTCAGTTATTGCGTATGATTTCCTGAATTCTCCCAATGTCTGATTGTAATAATTCAAAACCATCTATGTTACTAAGCCAGAGGGGATAAGAGGGAAGTACGAATTTATGTTTTGTGAAAAAATAAAAAAAAAAAGGGACGAAAGTATTGGGGTTTGTAGGGGGTTGAGATATCGGTTAATACAACAAATGACTTCTTGAAGAAACTTGTAAGTAGTGTCTTACAGCAATTTCTGCATTCAACATGTATTGTTTGGCTAATAATATTTATTAACCTCTATAATTGACAGCTTCCTTGCATCATGTGGCTTGCCATCTACAAGCCAAAGAGGTTCAGCCTGTCTTGGTGGACCAATTGGGTAAGCTAAAATTATGTTAACAATTGTCATTATTATTTTCTTTTTCATGTGTTCATATCATCAATTAATACTTGCTTGTCCATGCTTACAGATTTGCATCATACTTGGTGTTCTCTTGATGACCTTGGCGCCCATTGGAGGACTCAGGCAGATCATTGTACAGGCAAAGACTTACAAGTTCTACTCATAAGCTGCTAACAAAAAAGTATGGAAATTATGAAGTATTTTTGTCGAAATTATGGTTTTTTTTTCTTTCTTCTTAGTTTTACTTAGTGGGTGGACACGTATGGGGGAAGAAAATGCCCAGGAGAAATCTTCTAAGGATTATATCAAGGATAAATTGTAATCGTCCATGTGTGGATTTTGTGTGGGTATATGGGTGGGTCTATATGTGGGTATAAGTCTTCTAAGGATTATATCAAAGAACATGTGTGGGTATAGGGGTTTTGTGCCCATGTTAATTGTCCTGTTTGTGTTATAGTCTGCTCCAAGTTCAATATAGTGAAGCATTTTGCCTTTATGAGCAATAAATTATAACTATTTCATGCATCAGATTGCATTTTATTGTAAATTGAGCAGCTAACATTAGAGCAGATTACAGTTCAGCAATACAATAGAGCAGAAAATCTGGAGAACAGACAGTCCAATGAGCTGAAGTCCCTTCCTTAGCGGCCTCTATTCTGGCCAATCTACAGCAACATTGAATTTCTTGGAATATGTCTAAAGCTTCTACTTGCATCAAATTGCATTGATTTATAAAAATATGCTAACCCAAGATCAATAATCTGCAAAATATTTGAATTTATCATTAAAATTCATATTCCTTAAATCTTTAGTCATCCCTCTTTCAAACTTCCAGTATGACAATATCAACTCATGTATCAAATCCATCAGCGCCATCCAATTTTTTCAATCAACAATTTGCAAGAGAAATATTAAAGAGAATTTTAAGTACAATCCTTGAGATTTACTTTATTTACAAACAATCCTTCAAAATTTCAAAATTTATTTATTTTATAACCTACAATCTTTTGATTGAAATTACTATAAAGAGATGCTCCCTCTCATACAAAAGCTCAAAGAGATACATCTATGCTCTATCTTTAACGAGAGAAGTTAAAGACCAAAGAGAAGTTCATAATTAGCACAAATTATAAATATGGATATGAACAAATGGTGACTTTTTGGTAGGATGGGCGGATAAATGGGCTAAACGGAAAAATATTTTTTCCTGAAGCCTTCCGTTATGCCAAGAATCCCTTGATCAAGGTTTTAAGGTTCACCAATAAGGCATCATGATTAGAAGAAGAGCTCTTCTGGAAATTAGAAATATGGAGATAGAAATCAAAAACTGTCTCTAGTTTTGTAAATGCAGCTAGAGACAAATTGGTATGGAAAAGGGACAACTGACTTCTCAGTCCGATCTGATTACAATTTTCTGAATAATAGAGGTATATTAATTCTATTTCCTCATCATTACAATAAAAACAACTTATCCTGGCTCCTGGTCTGATGCTAATATAGCACCAGTTATATCTAGTAAATTGGCGGCGCTAAGACATTAGCGCTGCCAATTATTGCATTAGCACCACCAATATATGGACCAATACCGGCGCTTTTGTTTTAGCGCTGGTATTGATGCCCTAAAAGACCATCCAACTGCTCGACAGATTTCAACTTCTTGTTGCTCTAAGCTCCTCCATCTTGTCTGCAACCATCTGGTACCAATGCATGATCCCAGCCTGTAACCACCCACCACCTCCATCCCGCTTGTAGTCGTCTCATTTCTCTGTGACCTCTATCGGTGTGAAGTTGGCTACGGTTGCCTGTTGCTGTTGTGGTTGAGCATGCCTGCAATTGCTCGTTGCCTCCATCCCTCCTGTAGCCACTCTTGCTCGGATCGTTTCTCCGTGACCTCGTCCGACCCGAGCCAGTCTGCAGCTGCCCACCACCTCCAGCTCGCCTGTACCCATCTCCTACTCAAATCGCACCCTTGTACTGATTGATCAACCACCGGTGATGACCTCGCACCATAAACTCCAAGGTAAATATTATCTCTCTATGAATTTTTCTATGAATATGAAGCCTTGTGAGTTCATCTTCCTCCTCCTCATGAGCACCTGAATCTCATTTTTTTTTGAAAAAAAATTTTCTATAGTCGGATTGTATGTGTGCTAGGTCACAAATTGAATGTTTGGAGTTTATTAGAGATGTGTTTTACCAAATAGAATTCTCAATGATTGTTGTTATTAGTTTAATATGTTCAGTATGCTTTTTGTGCACACAAATAGTCAGCTTAAGTAACCTAATTGGACTCTCTTATACAATCTTCAATTTATCAAAGATAATTGCTAAAAAAAGAGTGACCTTCATCATCTTTATTAAATATGCCTTGGAAAGAAATTTTAAATTTATAGTTACTTTCTTTTGGTTGCATATGGTGTACCAGAACTGGAGAATGCTTCTTCTGCTAGACATCTGATTATGGAACTAGCCATCGGATTCTAGTCTAACATTACTAGCATTGCTTTTACCAAACATCTGATTTCTCGACTGATCATCTAGTTTCTCAACCAGTCATCTAGTTCTAGTATATGATTATTGACATTAATTCTATCAAACATCCAATTTCTTAACTGAACTTTCGATTCCTAAACTAGTCATCCAGTTCTTCACGTTGTGTTTTTCACAATCATTAATTTATAAAATAATTTCTAGGCATTATTGAAAAATATAATTTATTTCTATTTATTAGAATTTTGCTCGTTATTTTGTAATTAAACGATAAGTGTTTACAACACTAGAAATTAAACATCATTTGTAAATATTTATATGTATAGAGTATTGATATGCAAATTACATATATTTCTAAATCATGGACAAAAATTAGATCAAGATAAAAAATGGACTAGATGTTAGATATGTTAATGGAGTAAATACATTTCTAGACTATGCTTAAAAGAGTAAGAGACCAGATCAAAAAAAATACTATATCCATATATTGATTGTATGAACACATACAATCAAACAAAGAAGGAGGTGTATGAACATATAATTGTACAAGAATGAAATATGTATTCTACTAATTAGATATTTCATAGTGAAGAGCCACAATATTGAAATAGCCTGAATCTATAAGATCAAGTAGTTAATGTGACAATAGTTGACAATGAGAGGGATGATATCGAAGATTGATCTGTGATACCTTTTGAGATTCTACATTTTCACACTATATCCTTCTTAATGCGATCGACAAAGGAAGTGAGGGTTGTAATCAAGATAGTCAGAAATTTTACAAAATAATTGATGAATATAACATTGAGTTGTATTTGAGATACAAAAACTTCATGTTCTTATCATTCATCATGAGATTATTGATCATAAAGTCTAAGTATCGATGGAGTAACCACTCATTTAGTATATTATTGAAGACATCGAAAGAGGTATCTCCTCAGTATTCTTTATTTCTCAGTTTGTATCAGGAGGTTTGGAATATTGTAAAAAAGATATAGGTCCAAAATACACAAAAATTCATCTATCTCTAAACAATTCTATGCTTTAAAAGATGAAAGTAAATTGGACACCTATTATAAGTATTGCAAAGTATCTTAGTATTAACGTTTTACAACTCAGAATGAAGATGACAATCAAAAGATTGAAAATATTGCTTCTAAAATTATATGATACTTCCTTCTCAAGCCGAGATTACAACAACTATTTACGTCAATAATGATAGCACCACATATGAGATAATACACTGAAGGCCGTGTATGTAATGAGACAATAGGCATCGAACAGATAGTGTTGAGTGGAAAGAGTTTGACTTATGATACCTGAACTTTGCTACTGAGATCCACAATATTTGTTTGAGCTTAGTTTCTGATAAGTTCAATCCCTTTCGAAAAATAAACTGTTCATATAGCACTTGGCCTATGATTTTGATTATGTATAATTTGCCTCGTTTATTGTGCATTAAATAATTATTATTCATCTTATGTGTGATCATTGATGGAGTGAAAGGATTAGAAAATGATATTGATATATACCTGTAGTTGTTGATTGAAGAGCAGAAGGAATTATGGGAACTGGGCATTCCAATATTTGATGCAAGTAAGGAATATATGTTTTATTTACATGCACCACTGATGTGGATAATTAATGATTTTTCGACATACACATATCTTTTAAGATATAGAATAAGAGGGGCAAGTGTGTCTTGTTTGTGGAAAGAACATGCAATTCAAGTGGTTAATATATTACAAGAAGTTCTATTCTATGTGCCACAGAAAATTTTTTCCTATTAGTCATTGATTCCATCATGATAATATTGCACTCAATGGGATATGTGAATGTGGCATCCCTTTCCCATGGCCATCTAGATCTAAGATACTAAGTGAAGTAAAAGCTACTCAAAATCATGTAGAGCAACGTGATTGTAGTCCCGTCTCCAAGAGGACAAAGACTTCACAAATGCATATTGAAGGCTGCTCCAATATGAAATTCAATTAAAAGAAGATAAGTATCTTTTTTGATTTGCTACATAGAAGTTCATTGTATATTTGGCACAATCTCAATATCATACACATTGAGAATTTTTTTCTCAAAAGTCTATTGTGGACGTTGCTTGACACTTCAAATAAGTCAAATGATAATTTGAATGCATAACTAAATATGAAAGCCATTAGCATACAAAGGGTACTTTGCCTGGACCACGTGCTACTATACCACTCCCCTATGTTGGACCACGTGCTATCTGATTCGAATGGATCTTAACTCGATCTTTAGCAAATGTTGATGGCATTGTCTGATAGGACGTGGAAGAAAATGAGAGAAGTTCAAAGTGTTTCCAAATGATGGCTTGTAGTCGTAGCATGCCTAAAGACTGGACTAATTTTGGTGGGCCTAAAGACTGAACTATAGTTTTGATAGGCACAAATATTAGCCTATAGTTACGACAGGTCTGCAGGCTAGCCTATAGTTGTATAAAGTTGTTAACGACTACGGTGGTGATGGAGAGTTTGTTGATGTGCAAAGCCGCAGGTGGCCATGGTGGTGGACCTTATTGGCATGTAAAGAACTAAGGGTGACTATGGGTGGTCCAGTAGTGATGGTATAGAAACTAAAACAAGGGAACTCTCTTCCTCCTTTTTTTTGAAACTCCCTTTTTTTATATATTCCTCTTCTTCCTCAAAAAGGTGGAGTTTCATCATAAAATAGAAATGGCTTTTTTTAGCTTGAAATGCATAGAACTTTCAACTCAACAGTAAAGGAATTTCAACTATTTCTGGCTCAAACTGTAGGGATTTTCTACAAGTTTAGGTTGAGAAATGAGAAATTTTCAACTCATGATATAGGAAAGTTTGTCTTAAAATATAAAGAATTTCTAGGTCTAAAAATCAGCTCAAACAACAAGATAGGTTGGCTTGAGGTCGTGCAATGAAGATTAACAAAATTCTACAAAAGCAAATATCTACAGATAGCTCGGTGTTTCTCTGAGGATGGCTGAGGCTCCATTTTGAATTGGTGGCCCCATGAGGATCACAATCAAGTTCCCCTTCATTGGTGGATTTTGAAGTTCAAGGGTTCTACTTCTCTGAAGTTTAGAGATCTTCTAGTTGTGTGGCTCTTTGTTAGGTGCATCTTTTTCTCTTGCATTTCTTCTAACAAATCATCTGAGATGCCCTTCTTGGATTAGTATTTTAATCTTGATCTTTAGATGCTTGCACTCTTTACTATTATGGCCATGGTCCTTGTGAAAGTGACAATATCTCGTCTGATCCAGTTTGGCTTTATTGTGGCAAAGAGGAGGTTGCTACCTCAAGTACTCCTTATGCTTAATCTGTACGAACACTTCAAATTTTGAATTATTTAATGGAGTGTACATATGAAAGTCACCTTGACATTCATTTGATTTGATTCACTACCTCCTAAGTTTGGGATGTTAGATTTCTTTGTGTTCCTTCTTTGGCTTGCTACTTCCTTTCGACTTCCTCTTCACAAACACTAGTTCCTTGACATCAATGTGTTCCCTCTCTTGTTGGATGAATTCAGCTAGTGTTCTTGGAGGTTGGCAAGCCATTTCATAGGTGACCATGCTCTTTCAAATCCAATTGACAGCCACAATAAGTGCAAAGGAGTTGCTCAACTCAATTACCTCAAGTCTGGCTTGGCTAAATTGAGTGAAATAATCCATTCCCTCCTTCATTTTGCTTTATCAAGAGAAGTGTTAAGGGATCCTTCCTCTAAGGTTCTAATGAAATGAATTGCTTAACGCACTTGCCAGCTAGGTCGTCAAAGTAGTGTATTGAGTCCTTCGAAAAACCAAAGCACCATGCCCTCACAAGACCATGGAGTGTCGTAGGGAAGGCTTTGCACATGGCAAAGTCTCATGCCCCATGTAGTATCATGGCAGTCCTTAGTGTCATTATCTACCACAAATGGCAATTGTCAAAAATTTAGTTGAACCCTTGCATACATCAGTTCAAGAATTAAGGGTGTGTTATACTTGGATTCCTATGAGGACAAAGCTCTAGCAAAACCCTTCCAAGTTGATCGCACTTTGACCTGCTTATAGCTCCATGTATTATCCCAAGTGGAGACTAAACTTGCATGAGTGTAATATGAGGCTTTGTTTGCAAGGTTGTACATTGGGTCAGATACATCAGTGTCCTTGGAAGGCCTATACCAAAGTGAAAATTGGTGGCTTGGGTCATTGGTTCTTGGCATACCAACCCTAAAAATTCAAATATTGATGACCTAAAGCATAATGTCCCTCTTAGTGTGGGCTGTTGATTGCGCCTGCTAGAGTGGTGTTAGATAGGTCAGGTTTTGCAAGCTCAAATGTTGGTTTCTTGATTTTGGAGTACATTGGACTCCAATTGGTTAGCCAAAGGTGGGGCTTGCTAGAATTGGGCCTAATTTTTCACCTCATGTGCATGGAGATTGAGTTGTTCATCTATCATACAGTGGCAACAAAGCTCTGAAACTCTTATCAACTAACTATGTTGATAGGGTTAGCCACATTAGCTACTAGCAAAAAGTTTATAGTATCAAAGAAAGTTGGGCAACTCACAGTCATGACATTTGAGTTTTAATGTCCTCTAGCTTGATTCTCGAAGGTGGGTGCCCTAAGGGGCTTAAAGGCATAAAGACTAAAATGTTCGAGTCTTCAAATTGATGGTGGAACAATAAAATAGATCTCAATAAAAGCATCATTGTTGATGGAATCAAACTTACCATTGATTTTGATTTGAAAGACTACTTGAGATCCATATTTGTTCGATCAGTCCACATCACAATCTACAAGATAAAAAATCTATGAAGATGAACAACGAAACCTCTCCAAAAATAACCTCTTCAATGCCTAAATCAGTGATTTCAAAGAGGGAGAATTGATAGCATTTTTGTATAGAGATTGAGCTTTAGTTTATTTTTTTTCTTATATTTATATTGATTCTAGGTTGTTTTAGCTTTTTAATCTCAGTTGATATTTAGATCAAAATTTACATCATGGAGCTCTCCATGTCCCAAACTTCCTACAATTGCACCATAAATCTAATCCTTCCTAAAATCCGTCCCTAAATTTTGGGCCAATTAGGGTTATCACACGAGGTACTTGGGGTTCGGTGCATTATCCACCAAACTCCTTGAACTGTGTGTTGCATCCTCATGCGGTGGAGTCATTTTGAAGGTGCGACAACTCATTGAAAAAAACCGATCTTAGAGCAAGATTGATTTTTTATCAGTTAATTGGATTCGTATTATCAAACCATGTGAATCAATTCTATGCATCAATGTTCATGTTGCGGGTAAGTCAGCTATGACTAATTGGAATACCACCAAAATAGAAGGTAAAGGAAGAGTTTCAATGATTCCCAGCAAGGTGTGTGGATAAAGTTGCTTTTCGTGAAGGAAGCTACCACCTTTCTAAGACATAATGGTGTGGGTAATCAACAGCTTCACTAGATATATTTTTTCAATAAAAGTTTTTGAAGATAGTAGATTAGCAAGAATCGGTTGGTTCTTGGTGGACAATCATGGTTCAGTTAAGCACATAGGTTGCCAGCCGATACAAGTGGGATCAACTACAAAGGCGAAAGTGATGGCCATCATTGTTGGGATTCAAGAGACAACGAACTCTGCAAGGTTGCTCTTGGTTCATTAGAAACTCAAACGAAGCAATTGACAAGTTGGTAGTGTACCATACTAGGGCATGCCCTTTGTTAGACCTTGAAATTTCTATTGACAATGTAACCAACAATGTAGTTCATGGTCCACAAGGTAATACTTGCTATGGACTTTCCATCAAAGAGAGTTGTAACGCTTGGCTCCCATGAGTTTTGGGGCTTTATTTCCTATTGAAGTCAAAATGATCTTGAGCTTTTGCTCCTTTTATCTCAAGCTCTTTTAGTGCTCATATGAAGTGGTTAACGAAAGTTAGGATTCGATAAGATATGATTTTACATACATCTATAAAGTTTTTTTGATGGTGATCCTATGAATAATCCAAGTTCTTTACACGATCATAAATGTGACTTCCTACCATTGGTTAGTGTATAGTATGCTATTGCAGTATGTGATAGTTCATGGGATAAAAGACAAAATTCAAGGCTTGGTTCACTAACAAAATTCAAGTTCATTTCCTCTCCTCTTTCTTTCCTCTTATTTGCTTAGAGCAAATTTATTTGGATTATCAGGGCCTTTGATTCATGCAAAAATATAATTTAAATTAAGTAAGTCTTTTTTTGTATAACCACTTTTTTCAGTGAGTTGAGCTGGTTTTTAGAAAAGCAAAAAAAAAATTATGTTCACTATGACCATTTTGTTCTTAATAATAAAAATTAAATAAAATTAATCTTCATACGAATTAATCTCCATAATATAATAAAAAAATAATATTTATCAACCAGCAAATAAGTCAATATAGTAGAATAGATAAATAATATTAACTTGAGTTCTACAATCATAGGATAAGATAACATAAACTTAATATAGAAGATTAGATAATAACTACAAATTAATAAGTACAACTAATCAAATAATTTTTTTTTTCATATTTAAAATATAAATGGTCCTTCGACACCAAAGATAACTACGCCACAAGTGAATGTTTTCATGATATATTACAAATATTTTACACAAATTAAAATTAAAATTAATTTTTAATATTTTACTAAACCAACTGAATATTATTAATAAAATAAAAAACAGTAATTTAGATAATCATCAAACGTCAATTATCGATGTACATTAGAAACTATGTTACTGACGAGAGACACAGGTGATAAAAAACAATAATAAAAATTGGTTAAAATGAAGAGAAAGAGTTCCGAGTAGTTTTTACTATTATTCGAGTTCGATGGATTAAAGTGCGATTTAACCAATTTATAGTAAAAAAAACATGGTAGAACACGATTTTGCACCAACCAACGGAGGGCGTAATAGTTTATTACATGTCGCGGGCGTGTGCTTGGAGGCCCATTTTCATTTATCATCTTTTTTTGACAACGGATTCCACGTCAAGGAAAGAAAATAAAAAAGTATTTTGCATATTTATCAGAAAAGCCCTATTTGTTTTTTAAATTGAAAATTTGTCCCATCCAATAAAAGGCCATCCACGCATAAAATTTTGGGGCACGCCAACACGTAACACGTGGCCCACCGCATCTTCCGCGCAAGTCGCAACCAGAAACCCACGCGCTTTTTCCCAAATGCCAACAACATCAGTACCGTTTCTCATCACGCGATTCCCGTTTCTCGTATTTCACTGTTCCCCAAAATTGGCCCGGGCCGGGCTTCGGCATCTGGAACTACTCCCGGGCCACCGACTTGTCCTTGCAAAGTAACATAATCGGATTGGGCTTTGGCCAGGGCCTAACGAGACAAGCGCACAAACATCGGTGTAACAAAATTTTCGGATTGGGCTTTCTGCAGGGCCTAATTGGAGTTGAACCTAGGGCTCAAGCTCAACATCACAAATCCCGGGCCGGGCTTGCGGATTTTCATCAGGTCGCCCCATGTATGAAGTGTGAACAACGTGATCGTTTTTAATGAAGAATCAAGTACTCACGAGGTAACCTTTAATTGTGGCCCCAAGCCTTGAACAACAAGTCTATTCTAAATTTTCTTCTTTCCAGAGAAAGCAATACCATCGTTGCAAAATTCTTGTTCCTCGATCAATTAAAATTTGACTAATTACCGTCAAGTGAAGACCCGTAATATCAATGGATTTTAAAATTATTTTAAATCATGTGTGACTCGTGTGATATAAACAAAATTTTAAAAATAACTTACGATCAATTTAATCGAAAATCAAAAATTTTATTTTCTCATAAATTTAAATTCCCAACAAAACGAACATTAGAAACTTTAATTTATCAGAATTCCAATTTTAAAAATTTGATTTCCCTGCAAAACAAATATATTCACTAAAAAAATGCTAGTTTTCAGGATACACGAGTGAAAAATGCACTAGTACAAATTTGGTGAGAGATGCTTGTCTTTGTACGTGAAACTCATGCGTCAACACCTTCAACTAATACGGCACAAACATGCAAGAAACAAAATGGCATCCTATAATAATATCTCAGGGCAGAAGCGCACAAACAACGGCAAGCAGAACCGATACTAACAGTCAAATCTGATAAAAGCTCACTGACATGCTACAAAACTCACCAGACTTCATCTGCTACTGCTTTCAGGGCTCAAGCCAAGCCACTCCTTGCTCTCCTCCGGCTTGTTCGCCGCCGGTGCCGGTGCATCGCCACCACCATTCAATTGATACGGCGCCTTTGTGCTGATTCTGCGATTTTGGAGTCAGTTAGTCGTACGAGGATTTTAGAGATGATTTTTCTGTCAAGAATTACCTACCGATCCTTTCTCTTCTCCAGAAACCGGTGGAGGGAAGCTCGCCTAGCGATCGGCATATCTATCATCAAATAAAATTAATTTTCGCGATTAATCGCATATTTAGTATCTTACCAATTAGATGAAAATTTAACTAAATCAAGTCCAAAATATGTTTCTTGAACAATCACTTTATCCGAAAATTCTGATCTTCCACCGCAATCATGTAGAAGAGCCCTCTGTCTTTCTAGTGCAGATACCTATATATCCCGTCAAGAAGAGATGTTTACCGGAACCACCGGCTTGTGGAAGCTTCGGGGGCGGAGCGGCAGCAGGGACGCCGGTTGCTGGCGGAGAAACCGCTTTCCGGCAATCATCAACGGCGTTCACCGGCGTGGCAAAGCTCTGAGTTTTTGAGGCGGCACAGTCTTTGCTCGCAAGCTGCATTAGATCGCGGGCCTTGTCGGCCGGGAAATTATCAAAAACCAACACCTTCCCGCCATAAAACATGGTCAGCTGCGCCTTCGGCTCCCTGCAACACATCCACTCACTGTCTAAATAAATAACCAAACTCCAGGGATCTGTCTGAAAAAAGAAAAGAAGCGGGGAATGAAATTATTATGTCAGGACGTGGGTATTTTCGGAATAGTGAAACTACCTGGTTTCCTGGGTCGGCGCCGGAGATGACGTGCCGAAGCCGGCACTCCGGGGGAACAAGCCGAGATCCACGGAATCGATAGCGTTTCCCCTCGATTCCCCGTTTCCCCTTTCACCTTTTTCTGCTTCAGCCACCGCGATTCCCGGGAGCAAACTCAACGTCGTTGGTGGCGCTCGCGTCGTTTCCGATTTACCTGAAACTTTTTTTGTCATAAAAAGATTTCGGTTTCGAATGTAATACCAAATCTTGAAGAAGAAATTCCATAAGAAAATTGCTACTGCAAAGGCAGAAATTCCGAAAAAAAAAACTGAAGAAAGTTGCCAGAAAAAGATTAAATATCAAGATCTGAATTTCCCAGAAAACCATTTTTTGTAAAAAAATGGAAAATTTCAGTTCCATGGTAATAATAACATCAATAACAGGACAATTGTTTAAAAAAAAACCAGAAATTTATATTGATGCTCCTGAAACATCGAAATTCGTAGAGATCGTCGAACAGTCGGAAAACAGATCGAAACAGACCGCCCAAATACCTCGAGAAGCCGAATCCTGGTCTCGAGAGACGATCCCGAGGCCGAGATCGCCAAATCCGGAGCCCTTCCGCTCCTTAAGATACTGGCTCAGAAGACTGCAGGTCATGGCGAAGGTGGAGGCAGGCTTCCTAGCCGCCGTCGAGGGATCTCCGCCGGGGCACGACATGACAGTAACCTTAGGCGGAGCACCGGAATCAACTACTGGTGCCGCTCTCTTTTTGCATGTGGGAGACTTTGGATTGGTGGCTTATAACGAGGGGTCCGGGCCGTAGACATGGGCCCACGGCCCTTAGGCCCGGAATGTGATTTCGGAGAATTAAAACACGTGTGTACTGTTTTTTGGAGGGAATGTTGGCGGCAATTGCGTAAGCTTATTTAGTGTTTTAATATTTGTGATCTTTTTACTAAAGTAGGGGTTTGCGCGTAATCTATTTTGATTACGAAGATCGAGGATATTATTAAGAGTTAATTTCTTATTAGCTCCTCAAAATTTTTCATCTTCCCTGTCAGTCCAGCAGATTTTTAAATTTTGATTTTAATTATTTTAATAATTGGTTAGAATTATACTAGTATCTATATCAGAGTTCACTTGGGATGTTATGCTATAAAGAAGAAATTCAATTTTGTATTTGAGAAGAATAAGAAAAATTGGATGACTATGCGCTAGTAAGTCCCTACCTAGCAACGGTGGGTACATGCTTTATTGACTAAAAATATGTGTTAGAAAGAGGTTGCTCAAGTGCAGCTACACCATTTTGATCCAGTCATATGACCATCTTGTTTAGTATAAAGATATATTGCTAGCAAGTAATCTGAAAAGCATTGTGCTCATAGAAAACCTTAATAATATATTTTGAAGAGCTTTCTATTGTTTTAGTGCTACAATGGAGAGTTTTATGAATGGTTGTCATTCTATTCTTTTCTTAGATAACCTTTTTTTATTGTATAAATATGGTGAAATCCTTTTATGTACAATAGTAAAAGATGCCAATGAGTGTCAAAATGCTTCATTTACTTTATTTATAATTCCACTTTTTAAACTTATATCAATAAAATTAATTCAATTGAAATTGCATTGCATATAAGTAAAACCCCTTAACTTTAAACATAATTATGTTTACAAGTTGGGACAACTTATTTAACTAAATTATTGATTTATTTATTCTTACATATAGTAATTTAATGTAAATTTATGTTTACATCACTGTTTAACATGTGTATATTATCTTGCATTCTCCACTGTGAACAATAAGACAGAGACCAATTGGACGTAGTTCCTAAAAAATCTAAGGTTTCTTCATTTAAAAGAAATGTCCCCTATGATTGAACCACCACATTTATTTTTAACTGAGTAAAAGGGCTAATCAAGCCATTCAAAGCATCTTTCCCAATTCACCACATGATTTTTGCCTCTATCATGTACAAACTAATTTTCATAATGCTTAGTTGGATTTAGAGAAGACTACAAAGGACAAGTGTTAGTCTCTAATATCTCAAGCTACCTTTGTTTGCTACAACAATGAGTTTGAAGAGGCTGTTAAATTTTTTAAGGCAATTTTCCCACAAGCTACAATTGGTTTGGGAACAAATTAAATTTCTCCCATTGGAGTAATTATGTATTCAGTGGAATGCGGTGGGGTGAGATGTACTTCAATATGGGAAAATCCTTCAATGCATGGATTAAGGATGCAAGACATATTCCAATAACAACCATGATGGATTTAATAAGGTTAGTATTGTTATGAGAATAAATTACAATATTATTTGTTGCCTTTAACAATCACCTAAATTATACGTGACAGCTAGCATGTGTTTAACAATATCTTATTATGCAATTTAAATTACCTTATTAAGTAGTAGGCATTGCTTGGTAACATCTCAAAACAATTAGGATGTTATAATACTTGTTTCTTTAAGGGTCAAGATGATGGAAAACATTTCTTCATATTTTAGTAAAGGTCACAATAATTTTACAGGTTTAATTTATTCTACCATTAAGAGGAAGCTCGAGAGTACTATTAACTCAAGTTGTGTTGTGTGGGTTGGGCAATCTAATGGGAATTAGGTGTACTATTGAAGCTAATCCATAAAGATTAAGGACCCTTGAATGCAATGTAAGAAGTTTCTACATAAAAGTGTAGAAGTCAACATTGAAACTTTTGAAGCTCACATGTAACATAATCGTGAAAAATTGAACTACAAAGTCCAACACTAGGATACATATCTTTGAAGTCAAATTCTAAATCTACAAACATGTGCAAGTTTACTGTATAACATTATATGATTTGGTGTGCTATGCATTACATATTGTGCTTGTCTCGAATAAAAGAAGAAACATAAATACATGAGCATACACATGAACATATAGGCAAATTTTTGTAACTATACCAAGTTATTTTAAAAGAAAGTAAAAGTACTATTAAAAGAAACAATATTGACATAGAAAGGCAAGTTGCTGACTTTGTAAATGTATTTCACTAAGGGAATAGAAAGGAAATTTACCCATATTTACAAAAATAAATATTTGAATTAAAGCCATTAGTTGTTTGTACTATCAAGTTTAGCAATTGTGTGTAATTCCTTCATAAACATGTGTAGAAAATATTTTGGGAACTATTGACAATTACTGATATTTTTTCTAAGTAATCATTCATTGTAGTTGTACTTTGAATCCATTTTTTTCCTATCACGAGGACTCATCTCTCAAATAAGAATTGTTGATGCCTAGAAGCACATGTCGAATTTGATATTCGAAAGTGGGATGATAATGTGTTCACGATAACTCAATTAACTGCATCTCACACATTATGTATATCTCACAATCTAAAACTGCATAACATTCAAAGTGTTAGCAAGGAAGCAAGAGAAATCATTGTACACAACTATAGTAAATCATATTATATGTACCCAACAACTTGCCTAGAGGACTTTTTCATGAGGTTCAACTGCCACTTAGCGATGTATTTGATTCTATAACTTAAGTTAAGATGCTCTTTGAGTAATTCATGTTGTGAATTGAAATGCAATTATTGTATAAAGGGATTGCAATTATTCATAAAGCTAAAGAATAAGAATTTATTATTGAAGACTCAAAAATAATACTTATTATCATGTGTGCATGGCTTTGCGTAAAGTTTGTTGTTATGTGGAGAATGCATGTAAATCTTATTCTTTTTGTCCATCACTAGAAGATACCAATGCTATGCTGCTACAATTGGGATGAATACAAGTTTGGCCATTTCATAGTTGGGGTCAAGCCATCTCCAAATACTTTGGGTGAGAGCATCCTTTATTGATTCTAAACCAAGCATCAACCACTGAACAAAAACACATTGCACAATATTTCCATTCTTGTTTTTCTATAAACTTCATTTGACATCTACAACATTGTCTCTAACTATTTGGTTAAATAACAACTCCAAGATGCCTATTTGTGTCACCATTGTCAGATCAGGATTATATATTATAAAACTAAAGATTTAAATTGTAGAAGACATGAGCTTGTTCTAGAGATAATTGATTACATAGAACATAAATATAGGAAAGATAATTGGAGTGACATATAAGAATAGAGGAGGGAAAATACAAGGAAATGGCAAAGTAACATACATACATTTAGAAGTTGAAATATACAAATCAGAAGAGATGACTAGGCTAACATAAATGAATATGGGTCATAACTTTATAAACAAACACTGAACGTAACATACATATAGTTAGGAGTTGAGATATATACATATAGAAGGATACCTTGATTATCATACATGAATAAGGGACATAAACCTACAAAAAAAAAGTTAAAAGTAGCATACATGCATTTAATAGTTGAGATATATATGTACAAAAAGGATAGTTAGACCATTATATATGAATAAGGGACACAAACTTACAAGCAAACTCTAAAGGTAGAAGACATACATGAAAGAGTTAAATTATGTACATGTTCGAAGAGAGAGCCATCATTATAAAATGTATATCGCTTGTCCATAAGTTTCTTGAGGAAGTTTGTTATAGCTTTTTTCTTATGGAAGACATCAAATCTAAGCCTACTAGCTCATTAAGCTCCCAAAATCTTAGTATCTCCTCTTGTGGTTTCCATAGAGTGATGATGATGAGCTCTAGTTTTAACACCAGATTATCAAGCATCTCAATAACCATATTGTGAGTATTTTTAACTAGTTTGATTTGATGACTTGTTGGATAACTCTTATTATTCTTTTCATCTCAGACTTGGCTTTAAGAACAACTTCCATTTGCTAGACTTTGACAATAATTTTTGTCCATGTTATATCGTAAGTAGTCTCTTTGGACTCCTCATTAATGTTATCGTTTGATTGTTGTTTTTGTTCCTTCTCTCCTAATCCAATTCCCTACTATGTGATTGGTCATTTGCCTACTTTGGTTATTGTTTTATACCAAACAACTTAATTGCACTTTCAAATGAACTAAGGGATTCCTCTTCATTATGATGGAGGTCTACTTCTGAGTGGGTCTATTGATTTCAAGATGCAGTAGCCTCTTGATAGAGAATGAATGCCATAATCAGTTTGTCAATATTTGAAGTGATTGAGTCAAAGACCCTATCTACATTTGCTAAATTTGTTGTTGGGTCCTCCTTGGGGTCCTCTTCCGAATCATATGGTCACATCCTCTTTCACTTACCAATGACATTTCCAATAGTCATTGCACATCTTCTTCCTCAGGATCCTTTAGGGTGTATGATTGCTGCCTAGTTCTCTAATGTGATGCCTTCCACTTTCATTGTATTTAATGCCTCTATCAACTTTCCACTGATAGCTTGACTAGTCTTAAGTTAATGTCATTTTTCTTAAATTTTGGGTATCTATATGGTTGCATTACTTCAAGTTAGGTTTTCTCTCATGTTTTTTCCATGCGAATACCATTGGTAGGGCCTATATAGCATCAATCACACCTACATATTATAGATATCAATGATAAATGATACATGAGTTAAACTATAAGACCAATAAGTAGTAATGTTGAATGTTAGTCATAATATATTTGAAGGATGATATTCTTATGTACAAATGGGAAATTAAGGGAGAAGATTGTGATTTACCTTTATTTTATAGGAATATCCATCTAATTGACTTAGGTAAGATTTTCGTAATAACCTCAGTTGGACAAATGAAGACTTTGATTAGGGTGTTGTTAAGGTTTGGAGAGCATAGGAAAGAGCGCTCACCTTTTTTGTGCTCTATTTCCTCAGTAATGCATTGATAAATTCCTCCAGTTGGTTAAAACAAACATTAACAAAGGTTGCAAGGTTATCCACATCCCTTCAAAGAGTTTCTTTATTATTGTTTATATTTTCTACAGTCATTGTTAGTATATCCATATCTTCCATCATTTTCTCCATCAATTGAATATGATAGTTGGCCTCTATGTCAAATGTTTGTTGCCCTTGGTTGACATCTAGCATCATAACATTGGTAGTCTAAAAGGGTGCAATTAGAGTCGGTTTGAACTTTGCAAAATAGTGCAACTCCAAAAAAATCAATTCATCTTTGGAAGGGATTAAATGCTTAAACTAAAATATACATAAGTTTAGACTTACACAATCTAGCATATATATGAGCTTCTCACTAACGATTAAAAAAAATTCAAGTAAAATTGTGCAATAGTGTAGTTAAAGATATACAAGGATATTACATGAAGTAATTGATATTAATTTAAATGGGTAAACTGCTTGAAATACTTGATCTCTCAAGAGACTAGTGAGGTGCTCCCTAGCCATTGCTACTTGACTTAGCCACATCAATGTCCCTCTATAGCCCAAAATCAATGCAATTACATCATATTGTGATTTCTTATGGGAATCAGTCATCTCATTAAATCATATGTGGAGTTGTGTCTATACACCCTTCATATAGCCTATAGTTTTGACTTTTGCACTCTTTCTAGCCTTCAAGTTCTTGGACATGAATGTAATTTTATTTGCTAAATAGTTGGGAGTGGTGTGATCCCATGCATACCTCTTTAAGTTTGGTAAGTCCTCCACCTACTTAAATGTCCGTATTCTTGCTTCAAAGATAGTGGTAAAAAAATAAGACAAATATCATAATGTAGACCACCAAATAATATACAAAATCTTCTTCTTATTTCAGTGTATGGGGCTCAACATCTCACTTAAAAATATCCCACATATCTTACCTTGTGCAGTTCTTTCCATATAAGAATAAGCGGTATTCAAGGAACGCCTTAATTTGATTCATGCATATCCCTGATTATCACCTTTTTCCCATTCTAACTGAAGACCCATCATAATGGCAACATCCTCCATCGCTAAAGGGACCTTCTTGCCACTGAAAATAAACACTTAAAGTAAGAAATAACTTATAAGCGAAATCTCATTTTTTTTAGAACGAGTTGAAGGTTAAACTAAGAACAAAAGTCATATAGAATGGAACATTCAAATAAATATAAAGGATATAACTAAAACAAATAAATGTAACGTCAACACTGATTGCCAATTCCTATCAATCACAAATAAAACATGTTTAGCAAGTCTTATTTGATCTACAATGTATATTTTACCAGATTTTTAGAGTTCTAAATGATAAAAAATAGTTAACCAGAATTACATTCAATTCTTAATTTTTGTGGGCTATTGGATGGGTATAGGCTAATGGAGATCAATTGTTGAGATTAATTTGTAGTAAAAGTTGGTGGTAGTTTGGATCATACACTTACTGGCTAGCATACGGTTTGATCCATGCACTATTAATCAATACACTAGGTACTTGCTGTATAGGTCATTTCATACAACAAGTAGTTGGACTATGAAAGTACACACATATTTATTTATTTATTTATTCATTAATTTCACTCCTGATTTTAATTCTAAGTAATCTTTTCACTTCAATAGAAGAATGATTTTCAGTCAAGAAATTTTTAGCTAGAATGATAGGAAATTGGATTAGCTCATGATTGCATGGTAGAGTTTAGGAGGTTGAAAAGATTAATATCTATAACTAAAAAAGAACAAATGGTAGGATGTATACCATAAGATATCTTACAAAATCTTCTTTATCAATCAAGGTACTCTAAGAAAAAAGTTTTCTCACCAAATTGGTATTGTATAATTATTTATTCTCTATAATCACCTTGCAGCCTCTAAGGTATAGGCCAAACATGATTGCAACATTTTATGTTTGAAATTGAGTCTTTCTTCCTAGCCAAATTAAATACTTCTCCATTTGGACCATATTTCTACATTAGTTCATCGAGGATGTACCTATTATTCTCTGTTAGAGATATATGGGTGTGACATCTTTAAATAATCCTCCAGTGATTTCTCGATGCATTTGCTTAAAGTTCATTCATCAATATCTTCAAATTATATAGATAGAATCAATTGTTGAGGTAGTACTCAGACTCAATTTCACTCATCATTGGGAAGGTTACCTAAATGTGTGATACCATTGTAAGATCCAAATACCTTAGATGTAAAGCATACAACAATGCAAAAGATGTAACTAAATTTAAAAGGATGACAATAAATATTTAAAAGATATAATATCATTTGCTAAATTTACATGAATGTGAAGATGAAGGTTTTCTTCAAAAACAATACATTACCGAATGTACAACCCAAACATAAGTAAGCTGAAGGATAGATTTAACAAACACAATGAAAGACAACTATGAAACCAAATAATGTTTCAATGATATTTACTATTACATTTACAAAATTTCAAGAGATAGGACAACACATCTCTGGTTATTATGCCCTTTTAGTAGAAACAAATTGATGTAAAAAAACTTTGTGGAACTAACAACATGATTAGAACAAGAGCATATAGATAAAACCCTAAAATAGAAACAAAAAAATTGAAAAAATGGCATAAAATACCCATTCTGGCTGCCCTAGATAATAACTATGAGATATTTATCATGGCCATAATCTCAATGCATGTAAGGGTATAATTGATAATTTGGGAAAATTTTATCCATGTGATATTGGTGTGGCCCACAAAATTTTAAGTAGGGGCTAATATAGAAGAGAAAATTTGACCAGGGTGACTCGAAAAAAATTTGAGGGGCTAAAAACTAATTTTCTCTATTATTAATGAGGTTAATTGCATATAACTTATTGAAATAATAAAGAATTACATATTCCTTTTCAAAATCTTAAAAAATACATGTTATTTTTTGAGTTTTATTGTGATTGCAAAAATCTCTCTCCCATTTATTTGAGTGATTTCTTTGATGTTAAATTCTAACCTACCATGTGAAATGTTGATAATAACCTAGGCTCAAAAAACTCCAGTTGCAAACCTTCTTCAAAAATCATATAATTGCACAAACCCCTTACCAAAAATCATAAAATTGTGAAAACCTCCTTCTATTATACATTATTTTCAACCTCCAAATGCTAAATTAAGATTTTTGAGTAAAGAAATTGAGCCCATACCAATAATTATTTACACCATTGAGAGCTAAATTTGAAGTTTGAAAAGGAGGCAAATATGAAATTGGGTTAATATTTTTTGTTAAAACTTTAAGACATCATGAATATAATGTTGGAACTCAGAAAGATTTCTCAATTTATATATTGGCTCAAATGAGTCCCAATGGCTTAAAGACCTGCTTAAAATGAGTCACAATAGTTTCTTAATTATCGATTCTTAATTTTACTTCTACTCCTATAATTTAGTTAAGGGGTATCATAGATATTTCATAAAATTTTAAATACTATTTGATAGAATATTTTATGAATATTTTGGACTATAATAATAAACCTTATTTGAGGAATCTTTTACAGTAAAACAGATAATTCAAAAAATAATATGTAATTTGTAAAATTTAAATAAAAAATATATAATTACGTAAGACTTTAAAGTATTTATATGCAATTAATACTTATTAATAAATAATAAAACATAAAAGAGAGAGAAGGAAAAGGTATTGGAAATTCTTATATTTATTCTTTTGATAAAGTTTTTTATTTGTTTACTTGCATAGATTCATTTATAAATCGGAGATTTTGTTCTGGTTTGTGCAAGAAAATACATGCTATTAGGTGAAAACCTTCATCTATATCAGATAAAATGTTTGAGCTGCAAGCTCAAAATTTGAGTGCTTCAACTACCTTCAATAACCTTGAAACAAAGTTTCATCATATAAGTAAAGCAAATATTCAACATTTCAAAATCGACTAATTCTAAATTAAGTTGTTGTTGAAGTCAACTTGAGTATTTGGTAATCAAATATTAAGGGTATGTAAAAAATATTTTACATGTTATTGGTGCTAGCTGAAATGACCTAATGCAAGGAGTTTATTTGCACAAATACCTACGAATAACAGAAGACATATGAAAATATAAAAAAATCGATGAGTCATTTGGAATTTAATAAGATTTCAAGAACTTATATAAACATAATTCACAAAAATTTTAAATTAAATAAGAATAAGAAAAAAGAGAAAGAAGTAATATGTAAATATAAAGGACAAATTGCTTTTAGAGTTGGACTATTGAAGTTAGACGGCGTGAAGATGGAGACCACTGGAAAATATTGGAGCAAGTTAGACTTCTTGTCCGTACGCAATCGAAGAGTATCTTGACTGCTGTCTTTCCTGGGGAAATGTGACTGACTTTGTTAAAAGGTCTTTGCCTTAGGAACGCGTTCTTCTTTGGTGGTACGTCTGACGGTCACAGTCGGATATCGCCGTGTTTGACGTGGAGTCATCAAAAAGCAATGGTGCTTTTGTGTGATCGAATCACAACTTGTTTTTCTAAGAATTATACATTTTAATATTTATTATGTAAAATCTAAAAATTTCAAAATTTTGGTAACCATAAAATTTATTGGACTCTAAATTTTAAATTTTAAAAATTAGCATTAAATTCTATAGTCAAATGCAATATAAAAGCTATAATTTTAAAATTTAGTCAAATATAATAAATTTTAAAATTAAAAATTTATTTATTTTATAGATCAAATATATTATCAGCATTTTCAAATGTAAAATTTTAAAATTTTTACTAAATAAATAGGCTTAAAATATTTTGCATATATAAGGCCATGAAATAATCAAATGGGATTAGAACTTAAATGGGTTAGGAAAATTAATCCAAGTTTTGTTGTCAAACAAAATTTGAACTTAATTTATCACCCATCATACTTAACTTGAATTTTGTTGTAAATTCAGATTAAACTCAAAAACACTCTTTCTTGAGTTTTAACCTTAGCCTCTCTTTGAAAGTTTGATTCAAAGTTGAACAAACTCAATCCTTCCAATTTAAATTTTGAACTGAATGTCAACCAACATAGGTTGGTTCGAGTTCAGTTCGTTTATAATTGTTAACCACCACTGTTGAAAAGGGGTAATTCCTTTTATTTCCAAAAATTATAATTATTTTTCATGAAAACATAACTTGCTCAGTAGCGGGACTTCCCGAGAGTGATATTTCTCCCAATGTTCAACAGCTCACTAAATCCATCAACACATGATAGCTTTGATTTGAAAATCCCTTCACCAAGTTTGGGGTGTCCCCACAATAATGAAGTAAAGGAGGAGCGGAAGAATTTAGTGGCTTTGTTAAGATGAATTTCTCGTATAACCTTTAATACATCCCCTATTTAGGATGTCAAATGAATTTTTGGCTAGCTGGCTAATCCAGCACGGTACCTTATCTGAGATTTGTTTGGTGTTTGTCCTCACGGTCCATAGATCAAATATAATTTGTGATACAATTGGACCGAGCACATTATGGCATGTGGATCGACACAGTTCGATCCACAAAATTTTTTTTAAAATCAGAAGCTTCTTATCAGTTGGAGTAAAAGTAATTGTAAGGATTAATTTTACCAATAAAATGATACTCTAGTTAAGAGTTGAAATCCTTAAAAATAAAACAAGAGCCATAGAGTATGAATAGTTGATCTCCGAATTATGTTATATAGTAGTGCATACTTTCTTACTTCAATTATATTGTTGCATTTGTGGATTGTATTGGTTTTGGTTTTTATTGAAAATTATTATTTACTCTCATAAAATATAATTCATCCCTCCCCTCTCCTCTCCTAGGTAGTTTTTGGGCTTACAATTAGTATTAGAGCATGTTGCTCTTATTTTTGTTTAATCACCTAGAGTCTTTGATCAATTTTTAAGGTAAATTTCGGTCTTTCACTATCCCTACAAGAGGGACAATCCACCACTAGACCGCCACTATTTAATAAAAGTCATTTTAACTATTGGAGGTCACACATTTGAATTTTTTATTAAAGCTATTGACTATACCTTATGGCATATAGTAGAAGAAAAATACACTCCACCTACCAATGCAATTGATAGGGTGCAAATTCTCAAACCTAGGACCGAATGAAATGAGGATAATAAGAAAAATGACTCTTTAAAAACTAAAGGAACATACTCTATTGTGCTCTTAATTCTAATGAGTTCAACCGCATTAGCATTTATGAGATGACTCATGATATTTGGTATTGTCTTGAAGTTAGTTATGAGGATAAGAAAAGTTAAGAAATCTAAAGTAAACATATTAATAAATCAATATGAACTCTTTAGAATGAAATCAAATGAGTCAATAATTGAAATATTTACTCTCTTTACTAATGTCATTAATATCTTGAAATCTCTTGGAAAGACTTGTGCTAATGATGAAATGGTGAGAAAGATTTTAAATTGTCTTCTCAGGTCATGAGGTAATGGGATCCCAAGTTGACCATGATTGAAAAGACAAAGGATCTCAACAACCTATCCTTGGAGAAACTCTTGGGTTTACTCATCACCCATGAGATAATTATGAAGGACCAAAGCCAAGATGATGATGAAGACAAGAAGAAAAAAAGTATAGCTCTCAAGGCCAATGACTCTAGTGATGATGATAAGGAAGATGATGTTGAAGAAATGACTCTAATTACAAGAAAATTCAAGAAATTTTTAAAGAAAAGGCACATGCTAAGGAGATCAATAAGGAATGAGAAGAGATATAACAATGAAAAAGATGAGGATGTGCCCACATGTTTCAAATGTAAGAGGTTGGAACACATGAAAGCTAATTGCCCTCTTAACCCTCAATTGAAGAAGTTTTAAGAAAAGGAAAAAAAAAACAATAGTGGCTACATGGGACAATTCAGAGGAAGAGAGTGAAGATGCCTCATTTGATAAAGAAATAGCAAACTTCTGCCTCATGGTCATTAAGGATGAGGTATGTTATTTATCATTTAATGAATTACAAGCTACTTTTGAAAATTTATATATTAGACATGAAAAATTACTTCTTAAACATACTTTCTTGAAAAATAAGTTGAATTTACTTAAAAATAATTTTAATTCATTGAGATCTTCTATAAAGTCTTGTAATTGCAAAAAGAAAATTGAGCTTCTTAAAAAGAAAAGTCTTGTTGTAATTACAAAAAGAGTCTCAATAAGATTCAAAAGGAAAATGCGAATTTAAAAAAGACTCAAGAAATTTTCTTTCATGAAAATACTATTTTGAACATTATTTTAAAAAATCAAAAAAATATTTTAAGTAGATCTGAACTTAGTTTCGTATCTTCTTCAAAATCTAAAGGTACTAAATCTACTTTTATAAGGGCTTCAAATTCTATATTTTTAAAATTAAAATATAATTATTATTGTTAAAAATAGAAATGTCTCAACAAATTATCTAATTAAAAGAAATTCTTCTCCTAAACAAATTTGGGTACTAAGGGGATGATTTCAAAAGCCAAGAAATTCAAATGAATTTGGGTTCCTAAAATATCCTCTACTTGAGGAGCATAAGTTAATTAGAAGTGACTCATGAGCTTTGAACTTACTACATTCCTATAGCCACATTCTATTTAATCCAAAAGTAGGATTTACTTTATTTATTAATTTATTATTTATTGTATTCTTAACTTATTGTTGTAATTTTTTTACTCTCTAACCTTTTGGGTTCCATCCTAATGTTCTTGATTGTATTTACCTATACTTCCACTCTAAGGATCAAAAAAAAAAAAAGGTTTCTAGATAGTGGTTGCTCAAGGCACATGATAAATAATCTAGCTATGTTTATAGAGCTTAGAGAAAAGGATAGAGGACATTGTTACTTTTGGAGATAATGATAGAGGTAAAATCATAAGTATTGAAAATATTTCTATTGGATTCTCTTTAATTAAGAATATTTTTTTAGTAGAAGGTCTTACGAATAGTTTATTATTTATTAGTTAACTATATGATAAAGGTTTTCATGTTCAATTTAAATCAAAAGTTTATTTAATCAGATATAATGATAATGATGTTGTAATCTTTGTTGGTCATTAAGATTAAAAATATTTACACCATTGATCAAGATGACTTTAAAAAAAAATATTTTGTACCTCATAATAGCAATGAATGGTTTTAGCATAAAAGGTTTGGGCATGCAAACATAGGTAGTATTACTAAAGTCAACTAGAAAGAGTTAGTGAGAGGTCTTCCTAAAGGCAAATTCATCAACGATCGAGTATGTGATGCATGCTAAATGGAAAAGTAAGTGAAGACCTCCTATAAAGTCAAAACATTTGTTATATCAACAAAGCCTCTACAATTTCTTCATCTAGACTTATTTGGACCAACTAGTACTAAAGTCTAGGAGGTAAAAATTATGCTCTTATGATAGTTGATGATTTTTCTAGATTTACATGGGTTTTATTTCTTGCACATAAAATGGATTCTTTCAATACATTTGTTAATCTTTGAAAACAACTTCAAAATGAAAAGAGATACCTTATTTCTAAAATTCATAATGATTATGGCTAAAAATTTGAGAATTATTTACTCGAAAAATATTGTATTGAAAATGGTATTGAGTATACTTTTTTAGCTCCTTACACACTATAACAAAATGGTATTGTCAAGAGGAAGAATAGGTCTATTCAAGAAATGGATAGAGTCATACATAACAAGTATTTGTTACCCAAATAGTTTTAGGCTAGAGCCGTTAACATGACATACTATATCTTGAATCAAGTTTCTATTCATTTAATTCTTAACATAACTCCATTTGAGTTGTGGAGTGGGAAGAAGCCAAATATTACATATTTTTATATTGTTTGTTGTAAATATTTTATTCTAAACACTAAAGATCATTTATCCAAGTTTAATTTAAAAACTTTTGAAGGCATTTTTCTTAGTTTCTCTACTACCTTAAAGACATAAAGAATCTTTAATAAGTTCTTTATAATTATTGAAAAATTTATAGATGTTGTATTTGATGAAGTTAACCCTCTATTGAAAAAAAAAATAATTGATGATGATATAGATATCTCTAAGAAATTAGATGAGATGTAACTCAAGGAAAAGGAAGAAGGTGAGCCAAGTCAAGATTCAAAGGATAAGGATAATGAAAATGGAGAGAACTAATAAGAAGAGCAAAATAGAGATAAAGAGCTCTCCAAGACATGAAAATTCAAAAAGAATCACTCAAAGGATCAAATTATCAGTAATATTGATCAAGAGATAAAAACTAGACATTCTATTAAATACAATATCCATAATATTACTTTTATTTTTCAAGTTGAACTCAAAAATCTTGATGAAGTTCAAAAAAATAAAAGTTAGATCTTGCTATGCAAGAAGAATTGAATCAATTTGAGTGAAATTAAGTTTGGAAGCTTATTCCAAAATCAAATGACTACCTAATTATTGGTACCAAATAGGTCTATAAGAATAAACTAGATAAAAAGGTATCGCCATTTGAAATAAGACTGAGTTAGTGGCCAAGGGTTTTACCAAGTTGAGGGTATTAATCTTTATGTATTCAAACCTATATTTTTTTCAATATTTCAAGGCTTCTGATATGAACTAAAAAACAAAGGATATTGAGAAAACACCTTTTTTAATGTCTTCAATAGTATATTAAATGAGTGATTTTTCCATCGATACTTCCACTTCATAGTCAATAATCGCATGATGAATAACAAAAATATGAAGTTATTGCATCCTAAATATAACTCAATGTTAAATTCATCATGCATTTTGTAACCTTTTTTACCATCTTAATCACAACCCTCAGTTGCCATGTTGGATGCATCAAGAAAGGTATTGTGAGAAAATGCAGGATCCCAAAAGCATCATGAATCAATCCTTCGATATCATCTCATTATCAACTATTATCACATTAATTAGCTGATCTAGTGGATTCAATATATTTAAATACTATGATTCTTCAACATGAAATATCTAATTAGCGTAATACAGGTTCCATCTTCTTACACTTACATGTTCATACACCTTCTGTATTGTCCGATTATGTATGTTCATAAAATCAATAAATGGATAATGTATTTTTTTGATCTAGCTTCTTACTTTTGTAGGCATAGTCTAAAAATACGTTTACTCAATTAATATATTTGACATCTAATCGATTCTTTATCTTGATTCAACTCCTACCCATATTTTAAAAATATATTTAATCCTCAGTCTAATGCTCTATATATACAACGATATCATCCTCTATTAAAATAAGTAAATATTAAAGTAAAAAATATAAATATTACAATCATAATAAATGGTAAACCAATATTGAACCATAAAATAGTAATTTTGTGATATCATAGATTTTATAATGCTTGTACACTCAGTATATTTAGATTTTGATAACACTTGCACTAGGAATAAAAAGTCTAGACCTACTGAAATTTCATTTTTGCTTGAACATATGCAATAAGGATGAAGACCCAAATCGCAACACCTATCCCAAACCACACAATATGAAAAAGTTTTTGAGACACTTTCATATTGTTCCAGAACTCCTTTGAGATTGCATTTTTCTTCTAGATATGGGTAAACCAGAAATCAAGCAAGACACTTGGATATGTTATTTATATGCTGCTCTTATAGGCTTTAACTTTTAAGAGTACTTATGGGTTCAAGTCATGCATCATGGGAAAAGTGGGTTCAAAATATGCTTATAACCAAAAGCATATTAATAAAACTAATAATGATAATCAAAAGTTGTTATAGGTTTACCATCTCTTTACTAGGTAAACCTTTTTCTCTGTACTTCAGTTGTTATGGTTAACACTTGCTGTAAAATCTGTTACACATTTATAACTAGGAAAATTTTCTAAATCCATGGATGATGTAGTTCAGCAAATAGCAATGCATTCAGTGCCTATATTCACAGAAAATCAATATTTTGTATCAGTTGCTTATGTGGTGCTAACCACAAATGCTCATGCATGACGTGAATGGGTACACTATGGAAGGAATGCAAACACTACAACAAAGTCCTAGAGCATACAACATGCAAGAATAGCAATACAAACCAAGGCAAGTGGAAAGTGGAATGGCAACTGGAAAGGAAGCATACATGTCAATGCACTAACAATTTACAATCAATACAATATTATAAGATCATTAATACCCACTTCTGTTTCAATTATAGAGTATACAAAGTGATCCCTTTCTCTCAATCGTTATATCAAACACCTTCTGTGCAACACATTCAACTGCCCAAAACTTTCAGAACCTATCAACTAATCCAGCAACAAAAGGAATGCAAGGAACAAGGCTTTCAAAAATATCAAACCAAGAAATTGTTTGCCCCAAGTCATTACATCGAACACTTCTATGCAACATATGCAGCTTAGAAAATCTTCTCCATGGAACTGAACAACTCCAGCAGCACAAAACAAGGCAACAAACAAACGGGTTTCAAAGCCATCGAGCCAAGAAATCGGGATGAAAACACAAAATATATCGAACAAGAGAACAAAATAAACCGAGATACCAATCATACCTATCACGAGTCATACCAAAATTCAAAAACAAATTAAGCCCTAGACGTCAACAAAAGCATCAAAATCAAAGATAAATTCACATAAAATTGTTTGGCTTCGGGGAATCAATGGAGATATCAAAGCAAGGTTTAAAGTTTTGGCCCAAACCAAATCCTAAATATAATTTCGGTTTTAGGGTTTCCTGTTTATTTTTGAAGTTAAAAAAATAATTAAAATTAAATTAAATTTTAGTTAAAATATAATTAATAAAAAAAATATGTTGGTTGAAACTGAAATGAAAATAAATTTGATTAAAACACGTTGATTTTTTTTTCATGTGCATGCGTGCATGACCATTCCATCGAAAGTAAAGTAAAAAAAAATTTGTGTCGGTCTCACCCCCATATGAATTGCTGTCACAAAATTGTGCAGAGCTAATTATTCTGACTTGTATGTCCATAAATATTTATTTGAATCATTCGGGTACTGAATTCATAATTCCATATCTAGATGTTTTAAACTCAACTAATGATGATGATAATTAGTTGTATTACATTATAATTAATAAATTATGTATGTGTCAATTATATTTTAATAATAAGTTAAATTTGTTTATATTAATTTTTAATTTTTTAATTATATTCATATTATTTCTCATATATTTTTTATATAGTAATATATAAAAACAGTGGTTAACTATCAAAATTAACTTTAATTAATTAAAATAATATTTAATATTGTAGTAAAATTAATTATAAATTCTTTCATAATATTTAAATTTTTATAAAAAAATTTTCAAAATTTTATCGTATTTTTAATCTAAAGTCAAAATACAATTAAAATATGATCAAACTCTCGTCAATATATAATTAATAACTAAAAAAAATCTTTTAGCCGAAACCAAAATCGAGATGATCGAAATGACCGAAACGTATCGATTCCTCTGAACGACGAAACCGAAACCGATATTTAAAACTTTGTATCAAAGTCAAATCTTTACCTATGTATTGAGATTTGTCTGATCGAATTCCAATCGAGGTATCGCAGTTCTTTCGGCTCGTTGCCGATAATTTTCAAACATAACCCTACATTGGTATGCAGAAGAAGGGCAATTCACACAACCTTTTAGGAACAGAGCCGCCGGCGACTTCAAGCTGACGACTGGAATTGGGGGTGGCGGCGGGACAGAGCCGGAGGTGGGATGGAGACGAAGGCAGGGCTGGATCCGGTGGAGGTGGAGGAAGACGTGGCAGCACAAGGAAATGGTGTGACGGCGGGCCGGAGGCGGTCAAAGGGATTGCCGGAGAAGAAGCTGGGCATCTAATTTCGATTAGTGCGTAGGTAGGGCACGGGTGTCGGGTTTTGAAGTTATCAATCCCGCCAATATTGGTACAATTCCGGCGTTAATTCTTCAGCGCCGGGATTGATAGCTTTAGGGTCATCGACGTGCCCAATATCACCGACGCTGATTTTAGTGCCGATAAAAGCAAAATATTGGCAGCGCTCATTCTTAAGTGCGGTCAACGGATAAACTTATACGGGCACATGATTAATATCATTAATTAGCGTCACAAATTTCTATTGGGCTTTTAAATTTTTTGTAAAATGTTGGACGATAAGGGCTAAGTTCTGAAAATCCTTCTAACTCTCTGTGTTTGCCAGGTTAGCTACAAGTACCTCAAACATTGGGACGAGTAGAATGCATCCTGATTGCAGCAACTGACCTGACTGTGACACGGAGGTAGCTTTGTTGAGTGACCCACTGAATCCTCTGGAGGATTTCTGCGACTCGGATGGTGCACTCCCAACTTTGTTCTAGGAGATTGTAACCTTCCATGATGTTTTTGGGGGCATAATTGACATGATGTCAAATATCCTCTTGTCCAATAATTGAATGGCAAAATAGATATCAACGAAAGTATCAAATATTGATAGAGTTTGATTCACCATTAATTCAATTAAAGAGACTTTTTGAAATTTAGATCTATTGGATTTGGTCCATACTGTGATCTACACCACAATTTATAAGAAGAGAAACAATAAATGGACTATCGAGAGGTCTCTAATGATGACATCTCTAACGCTCAAGCTAAAAGCTTGCTAATGAGCTATAAAATTGAACGGCTACTTTAAAAAAATGGCATTAATCCTTTAACTTGATTGACTCATCTTTTTATGCTTAACCTTAACCTTCAATTTTTAGGCCTTTAAATTTTGATGATGATAAAATAAATATTTAAAAAGTTTTTTAAGTTGAAATAAGTTTTAAAATTTCTAATCATCATTCAACCTCCTAAAAAATCGAGTTTAAAGATTAAAGGTTGAAGATGATAACTAAAAATTAAAGAGTATGAAATTTTGAAGATCAAATTGGAAGCTCAAAAAATATTCAATATGCAAGATCAGCTCCAAGCTTATAAGTTTATCTTTTCATTTTATATTAAGTCGAGAAATCGATATTTTATTAATTTGAGTTTTTAGGTTGATACTTTATTTAATTTGTATATGCCTTCATTGGCTTATCTTACCTTGTCTAAGTTAAATTAAAATTGTGTCAAATAACTAAAATTATAGAAAATTTTCAACAAGTTTTCCTGTTAAGTTTGATTAAATCCCCAAGTCAAGTTTGGATGCCCTGACTGGTATGTTCGGACAATCTAATTTGACAAATAAAAAAATTAAATATTTTGGTTTTTCAAAACTTTAGTCGTCCAAATAGAGACTTCGATTATCCAATCTTAGAGTTTGGTCTGTAGTTCAGGCTCCCGAACAGGAGAGATAAAAATTAAAGACTAATTTTCTACCTATTAAAATGAGTTCAATCATATATTTGAATGCTTGAACCTAGCAAAATCAACCAAGAGTGATTCCCAACAACTAAATTTTTATTTCAGTGGTTATATAAAAACTTGAGACTTTTTTGCTCATTGAATAACTAGGTTTTTATACTATTAGAGGAAGATCCACTATCCCAAAATTTTAAACTTCAATAAGAGCTCAAATAGAAATTAATTATCAAATCCTTGCATGCTCTTGTACTCAAAATTTGAGACTCTTGTAAAATTTTTCTTTTCTTTTTTTTTGATCATTATCATCATACTCTCTTATGTTGTTATGAGAGAAATGAGTATTCTTTAGGATTTTAGGAGAGTGGTGAGAATGCACACTCCTTATTTGTAAAGAGTAGTCGATTGATTTCGATATAGAACAACACTTGCATTTTACAAGATGATGTAAGAGCTTAGTTTTACATAAATGAAACGACAGCTCTAGTAAAAAAATTTAAATTCTTATGATTGAGGTAAGAACTGTGAAATAGGTGTGGTTTGATGTCAAACCACATATATCTTAAATATGACTTTTGATTGATCATTCTCACATACCTTAATTATTTTATTAATTCTAATTGAGTTGTAATCATCTATTTGAGCTTGAAATACTTTTAGGTTTCAATTTAATATAAACTTATTTTATTATTAAAAACTTATTTCAGCCCACTCTTAAGTTGCCTATTTGGGTCTTTACGATTTTCGACAGGGATTCTCGTCTTATATATCATGTTTCTAATAATTGAGCCATAGATCCTACTCCCCTAAAATTAGGGACCCTTGGTGGAGCATTCTTCAAGACTTCCTTGTCTTTGTTTTATGCCACCACAAGATATTTTTGTTTTTATTTGAACCAAGGTTTTGAGTTTCGGATTTGGATTCAGTTTCGGCCCTCAGAGAAACCGATATATTTCAACCATTTTGATCGTTTTTGTTGAAACTATTCTTGTTTCTGTTTCTGCCAAAATATTTTTTTTAGTTATTAATTATGTATGGACTAGAGTTTAACTATATTTTAATTATATTTTGACTTCAAATTAAAAATATGATAAAATTTTCAAAAAATTTTCAAAAAAATTTAAAAATTATAAAAGAATTTATAACTAATTTTACTATAAGATTAAATACTATTTTAATTAATTTAAATTAATTTTGATAGTTAATCACTTGTATAGTTTATTTTTTATATATTACTATATAAAAAATAAAAAATACAAAAGAAATGATTAAAAGTTAAAAATTAACATAAATATATTTAATTTATCATTAAAATATACTTGACACATACATAATTTATTAATTATCATCATCATTATAATTATCATTAGTTGAGTTTGAAATATCTGGGTATGAGATTACAAATTCAATACCTGAACGATCAGGACAAGTATTTTTAGGTATACAAGCAAGAATAACTGGCTCTACGCTATCTTATGGTACCGATTCTAAAGTATAACCATACATCAAAAGTTCAAAATGAAAATAATAATCATGTTCATTGACAACACATAGTAAAAGTAGTTCAACAACCCATGAGAAATAAATATCACACTATGCGAAGTATTCAAGAGTAATTATGACAAGACACTAATTGATAGTGTTAAGTGAATATTGTTGAGAGACACAATAAATTTAATTATTTACTCTTCCATATTCTTTTAATGCTTGTTTAATTAAAACTTATTCAAGTATGTCATAAGCCGAAGGTGGAATCATTTTATGGCATAATATAAGTTTTTGGCAAAAAATGAATATAATTATTCTTCCTACTTCAAGTGTAATTTAACCTGGAACTATAATATAATAATTAGGATTTGTCATTATCTATTTTAAAAGCAATATCATATAATTGTTAGGATTCATGAATATAAAGTAAATAATAAAAAATACTAAAAATAAAAATGCTACAATAAAGTGTGATAACAAAGTAAATAAAGTATAACAGTATAAAATAAATCATAGAGGCATTAAATTTGAATGTCATAAAATTATAATAATATTATATGCGCAATATATCAATTTAAGATAATAATAAAAATATCATTTCATAGGTAGTATAAACTATGTCTTATAACCACATGTTATTTCGAAACGAATCTTAAAGAAATTAGTATTCTTCATCACTTCCTTATCAGTACAAAAAAGTTGTGATTGATAATATTATTCAACATGTGGATAGTACGAAGTCATATGGTCTTGCATTGACTGATGATATCTTTGATTGAAAAAAAACATCCTGCTATGATATTTGTCATAGTAGGTAGAGCTTGTACTATCTATTGGAGCTTGATTGTCATCTTGTTCATCATGTAAAGCATCTTGATATTGTGGTACATAATCACCATATAAATTAGAGTCAAAAAAACTCATTTTCTCCATATTTTTGAAAAGATGAAGATGAGTCATCATATTGTGATTGTTGAAAATTGGCCTTACCAACTATACCACCATTGTTAATAATATTCTCCATTTTGTCAGCTTTCTCTTTTGATTTTTCATTTAAAAAATGATGAATAGATTCTTGTATTTGAGAACGATTTAAGATAGATTCTTCTCTTTTTCAAATCCATCATGTTAGAGGATCATTATCTTCAAATATGACAGACAAGTTAATTATCTCATCTTTTAGTGATATTTTTCTTTGTAAATTTCGGGCTATTAAACACATGTTATAATGACAAAAAATAAGTTTCTTCAATTTTTTCATTTTAAGTTTTTTTTTCATTTTCGTATGAATCAATTCAAAAGTCATCTAATTTTTTTTGTATTGTGAACTTGAAACAGTTTGACTTAAAATTTTAATTACTATCTTTACAAGATTAGGTGCTACATACCGACCATAAATACTCCACCATCTAACTATAACTTATCAAAAAAAAGTATTAAAAAATTAATATAATTTAAATTAGTAAATATGTATTATTATTGAACATCAACTATATCAATAGTATCACCCCTAATAGTTACAATTGCTTGTTATTTGCCGAAGTCCTCAATTTTATTTTTGAAGTCTTCTGCTTATTTAATGGACGTACTCAAGTTAAAGATTTTCTTAATTATGTAAAAAAATAAATTAATGATTTAAAATGTACTTTGTGCAATGCCAATATTCTTGTTCTCATCTTTGGCTCCATTCTCTCGATTACCTTATGTAACGCTTTGAGAATTATATTACTGTTGTTTACATCATCGGTATATTGAAATATTAAATTCAAAAAGTATCCTACAACTTGATTAAATATTAATCAACAATATTATCATTATAACTTAATAAAGTGCTATAAAATGACACTTTACTCAATTACCTACAGTATAAATATGTCTTGATATTATTTTGTCCTAATGACGATCAATAATCTTCTCTCATTTACGAAATTTAATTATTTATGTATGTTGTCTTATTTACAATTTTACTCGTTCTATTATTTCAAATAAGAACTCCATATGTGAATGATCATCTGAATTAACAATTCGCAGTACCTTAATTAATGGACTGAAGATTCTGATTACATTCTCAATTGATTTCTAAAATTACTCATTCAAGACTTAATTATAGAATTATTCAAAAAAAAAAATTCTCTAATCATTTCAACTTTAAATAATGCTTGTTATATTCTTCACTAGTAAATAATCTCTTCAGTATCTATCGATGGGTATATAGGGAATCCAAGAAAATAAATTGTGTAGCAAACCGAGTAATGTCTGGTCTGATAATTTCTCAGCCACATGTTTTTTTTTCTTATCAGTTCAAGATATCAAGTATGATTATAAATGAATGATGTCAACTTCTAACCTTTCTCAATAACTTTTCTAATATCAAGATACTTACCCATATCCTTCAATATTAAGTCAATGAAGTGTACTGCATAAGGTGTTCAGAAAAATATTTCTTTTTTTGCATTAACTTCTTCTCAGCATATACCAACGAAGTTACATTATTAGTTATGATCTATACCACTCTTGATTCGCTAATCTCCTTGGAGACACTATCAATCAAATGGTATAAGAAATTATCAGTTTTTGACTCCCCTGATGTATCGACTGACTTTAACAAAATGGTCCCTTCAGGATAATATACTAAAAAATTTATCAAATTTTTACTGTTTTGTGTCTTCCATCCATTACACATCAAGATACACCCAAATTCATCATTATATTTATAAAAGGTCTATATAAAAGTAGACATCTCTTCAACTTCAAGATCCAAATACTTTTCAAAAATCTCATAGGCACTTGGTGGAGAAACTCTTGGGCCAACCTTTTGAGCGGCACGTATCATTCTATGATAATAACTGTCATCTGCTAAATGAAATAGAACATGTTTATAGAAAAAAAATTTGGATATTGCCCTACCCAACCATTGTTTTGCTTTCCAAAAACCACTTGATATTATTCTCAAATTTAGTTGAGTATTATCTCTTGATTTCAATAGAAATGGGTTAACTGGAGAAATCTTGATAGACCAAAGGTCAGAAAAATGATGATTCCCTCTAACTCCCGAAGGGGCAACTGTATGTCGCTGTGTATATTATTCTCTGAAAATAGTAGTTCAAGGATCATAAATTGTCTCAGAAGGGCAAACACCACCTTGAGTTTCCTAGTATAATATTTGACTCTCGCGAATTACTTCCTGAACGTTATAGCACCTGATAAGTTCCTACTCAAAGCGCAATTTTTTAGCATTATATTATTTTTTCTATATTCTCTGTGGCTTTGTACTATTTTCTAAAACGTTTATCTCACATTATTCAGAACCTCGTCAAAGGTTTGGACTGAACTAATTACTCCTTCCAAATGATCTTTTAATCTTATAATTTCATAACAAAGTACATGATCACACTATTTATAATGAACTTGTCGAAGACTTGTATCCATTAATTCACAGTGTTGCTCTGTGATATTGTAATCGCAAATAGATTGTTGTGTATTTTACTCGGGAGCCATGCATAATACAACAACAGCAACAACAAAATAGTAACAGGAATAACAAATGAGCAACAAAAGCATATGAATAATAGTAGCAGTAATAGGGAAAGACCAGTAACAGTAGCACAAATTATGACGGGAGAAAATTTACCAATGATTAAGAAAAAAAATTTGGTTTAATAGCTAATTTTTGCATAACTTCAAGATTTTTTGATTTATTAGCTAATTTTTATATAAATTTAAATATTCTCTATTTATCACCTAATTTTTCACACGAAATCTTAACTTTTAAAAAAATATAAAAAACTCCATTTTCAAAAAAAATTTTATTAACAAAAACTAGCTAATTTTTACATAACTTCAATATTTTTTATTTACTAACTATTTTTTACATTAATTTACATATTCTCAATTTACTACCTAATTTTCACATAAAATCTTAACTTTTAAAAAATAAAGAAAACTCCATTTTTGTACAAATTTACTAACAAATAATAGCTAAATTTTACATAGCTTCAAAATTTTCCAATTTACTAATCAAATTTCACATAAATTTAAATATTCTCGATTTATCACCTAATTTTTATATAAAATCTTAACTTTCACGAAATAAAAAAAATCTATTTTTGCACAAATTTATTAACAAATATTAGCTAATTTTTTCTTAAATTTGATATTTTTTTTATTCTAATTAATTTTTATATTGATTTAAATATTCTAAATTTACTACCTAATTTTCACAAAAAATCTTAACTTTTAAAAAATAGAAAAACTCCATTTTTGCACAAATTTACTAATAATTAATAGCTAATTTTTACATATCTTCAAAATTTTTTGATTTACTAATTAAGTTTCACATAATTTTAAATATTCTCAATTTACCACCTAATTTTCATATAAAATCTTAAAATTTTAAAAAAAAATCTATTTTTGGACAAATTCATTAACAAATACTAGCTAATTTTTGCTTAATTTCAATATTTTCTGATTTACTAATTATTTTTTTACATTAATTTAAATAGTCTCAATTCTTTACCTAATTTTCACATAAAATCTTAACTTAAAAAATAAAAAAACTCAATTTTTGCATAAATTTATTAACAAATAATAGCTAATTTTTACATAACTTCCAAATTTTCCTATTGACTAATTAATTTTCACATAAATTTATGCATTTAAGCCCCTATTACTAAAGTTATTTTGTTGACCAAAATAATAATATTTTTATGACAAATTGCTCTAAATTTTGTACTATATATCTAAATATTGGTTGTGAATTTACTTATATATAAAACTTGGGCATTTGCCTTAAAGAAAAATAACATAATATGAGATTTGGAAAAAATGAGTTGAGGGAATAAATATCTTGCAAATTAAGTAAAAATATAAAGAAAAACAAAAACGAATCAAGAGTTATATGAGGTTTATTAGTTAATTTGTTAGCTGATAGTTTAGCAAATCCAAATTTGTGTACTAACCCTAATAATATAAAATTACAAACATTATATATTTAGCAAGTACAATTCTATATATGACATGTATAATAATTCAGAATTTAAAAAAAAAAATTTATCTCCTTCTTGAATATGATTGTAGTTTAAAGCAAAAGAAAGACAACAGACTCACAATATTTTGCAAATAAAATATCAGTAGTAGTACGTCAAAGGAAAAATTCTAAATATATTATTTTATAAAATACTTACTCTTACTTCATATAATAAATGCTAATCTCTCTCACAGTCATTTCAATGTTGAAAAAAGAGATAGCAGATACTCACATGTACACCACTATTCTTACCTTGTAGCTAATAAAATACACCATACTCTAAAGTGCCTAAACTAACTAATATAACGTAGCTACTAATCTTAATTATTAAAAGCAAATAAACAAGTCACAACTTGAATCCACAGTCATGCAACTTGCATCCACTTACATCCACTTGTATCAACTTACATCCATTGGATTCCACAGCTTGCACATCCTGAACAGAACCATGAACAACATGAACAACACCATGAATAGGGGCACTTGCAGTATTGTTACCTTTGTCTACATTGAAGGAGTTTGGATCCCATCTTGCTACTGGAAAAGCGAATTGTCTCGCTAGTAAGGTAGTGATCGTCGGCTTAGGTTGGCTCTCATTGATGATGAGCACATTGATGGAGCCACTAGATCCTATCGCTGGACTCGATAGTGGAGACAAAGAAAGTGCAAGGATGCTTCTACCACTCGGACGTTTCATGACAGTCCTTGTTCTAGTTGGAGTGGGCATAGGAGAAGATGAAGACCTCCATACTCAGAACGACGAGCACGTCAATGGAGGAGTCCTAAGAGCTCTCTATGGGCAAGAGTGTTACTATTCATGCCGACTTTGGGTGGATATACTCGCTTTGCCTCTGAAAGGATATACTCACTCCACCACTGCTCTTTGCATTTGTTCCGCCGCTGCTCGCCGCTCCACCGTTGCTCAAAAATAAAGAAACAGAGAAATTCTTCATGCTTGCAATGAGGGTAAAAGAAAAAATAATAGTATCGGACTGGAATAAACTATTAGACTTATTCTGCTTCGATAGAAACTCGCTGCTCGTTGCTTCTGCTCCATTGTTGCACACTACTCTATAGCCGCTCACTGTTTCTGCTTCTTTACTTCTCACTGCTCTGTCACCACTCACTATTCTTTCACTTATGCTCCATCGTTGCTACTGCTCGTTGCTTCTACTCTACTGGTACTCACTGCTCTACACGCTGCTCGCTACTTCGCCACTTCTACTCTGTTGCTATTGCTCCGCCGCTTCTGCTCTGCTCGATTTGACTGTGCTTGCCACCGTTGCTCGCTGCAAAGCCAAAATTCTAGAGTCAACATTTTTGAAGCACAGACCGAAACCGAATCGTTAGCTCACATACCTAACGAAAACTTGTCAAGTACACCGAGATTATTGAGGTAGGTTTCACATCGAATTCGAATTTGATTTAAGGACTCATTCTCTGAGTAGAGGTCCGTGCAAGATTCGGTACACCAATAATATGATTAGTCACATCAATACATTGAGCACATGTTAAACATAAAACAAAACCAATGGCTGGACAACTTTTGAATTTCTGAAACAAATTTTAATGATTCAGAGTCTAAAGATTCCTAAACAATATAATAATTTTTAATGAAATATTGTTAATTTATTTTTAATGAGTTATTCATCAATTAGATTTTTTTAATCAGATTAACGATCTTCAATTAAATGGTTTTTCTGAACCGTGGATCAGACAATCCCCCCCGATTCTCACCCTGCCCATATGCTATATAAAGAAGTGATAATTGGAAATAATTTGATGTAATTATGGTTTATTAATATATAAGTAACTCCTTCCATATTCACATGCTTCACATGAAAATAGGTTCTTTGTTTACGCAAAAACACCTATGTTTTGTTTTATTGCACATAATCCCCTGTATTATTAAAAATTATAAGTAGTTTTTTCTTTTGTGATAAACTTTGTGTTAAACCACTTTTTATCTTCACCAAATAATAAAAATAAAAAAAATGAACGGCATGGAACTTCCACGCAAAAGTTTTTTTTGCACAAAAGCACCTCTGTTTTGTTTAATTGCACACATCACTTTCATTATTTAAAATTATAAGTAATTTCTTCTTTTGTGATAAAATTTGTGCTAAACCACTTTTCACTGTCACCAAATAATAAAAATAAGAAAAAAAAATATTATGCGAATATCCTCCGTCAACAATCTTCTCATTCATCATCATAACATGCTAGCATGTAAGCTACGTGGACACGGCATGCAACCTCCACAAAAGCACTTATATCTCGTTTAATGCACATAATCACTTGCATTATTTAAAATTATAGGTAATTTATTCTTTTATGATAAAATTTATGATAAACCACTTTCAAATAATATATATATATATTGATAATATCGTCCCTCCACAATAATCTTCTCATTCACTTATCGTGCGACATGCTGGCACACAAGCCACCCCAACAAGCAACCTGCACAATGCAGCCGCCAAAAGCCTATTAATTTATATGATCTTTTAAAGGATTAATTTCACATAACTTTTAAAGTCTTATGGAATTTTCCTTCAATTTTTGACTGTTATATATTACTCCCTGGAATTTTACTGTGGTTGCAAAAACTTCCCTTCTACATATTTTCATTATTTATTTGTAATTAAATTTCAATTCAGTATGTGAAATGCCAATAATATCATATGCCAATGGAATCCCAACAGCAAAAATTTTCTTTCAAAAATCATATAACTGTAAAAATCTCCTCACAAAAATTGTAAATTTGCAAAAATCTCTTCAACTTTCAAATGCTAAATTAGAATTTCTGGGTGAAAAAAATTAAACACACTACCCATGATTTACACCATTTTAAAACAAATTTAAAAATGAAAAAACAAGAAATAGTCTAATTAGAATCATTAATGGAACTCCACCCAAAAATTTTCACTTTGCCAAAACTTCACCATGGATGCATTATTCAAGTTCATAGAGATCTCTTAAGTTCAAAACAAATCCTAACATCTCCCGGACCCACTTAAGACAAACCTCCACTGCTCTAAACACTATCGATTTTTAATTTTGATTTCTAATCTTATAATTTAATCCAAGGGTACTTCCATATTTCACAAAGTCCTAAATGCCATATTTGACAACATATTCTTGCCAATATCGCTACAAGAAGATTTTTGCAATAAAACAAGCCCAAGGAGTAATAACGGGGCTATAAAGGTTAGAGAAGCAAATAACGAGGCTATAAAGGCCAGTGAAGTAAATAACCAGCCGTGAAAAAGCTGAAACTATCTCCCGAACTAACATAGCATTTTTTTCAGATTATAATAAGCCAACAAAAGACTTCTTGAGCACCTGATTGTTGACTTACAAAATAAATACTTCACTAGCAATCACCTTCAATAAATACCTCCCTGAAATGCCCACAAACCTGCAAGATAAAAGGGGAAACAAGAAAAATACAAGTGCACTTGAAAGATGGGTTGGGATACAAGAGACTTCCAAATTCCAATGGCCTTTGCTGAGATAAAACCGCGATAAAATTTGCGGATGTAAGTTGCAGATCAAGGTGTTTGTAGATGAGAAAGGACGTTTTCAGTCCATATCGAGGAACTCCATCCTCTTCCGCATTGAGCCTTTCAGGTCTGTAGCATCCCTTTCCGCTTTCTGGGCCTGCAAATGAAGTCATTGAGATATACTCAGGCTACTTCGAGTAAGAAAGTTTGTGATCAAAGCCCTTTCTCAAGCAAAACTAGTATTGGGTTTGTGCAATGCAGTGTTCCAATTGTTGAAATAATTATTTGAAAAAAAAAATGCAGAATGAAAGGCCAAATTCAATATTTGATATGAAAGAAATAATTGTACAAGCTGATTGACTTATTTATATGGTTAGAAACTAAGGCCCCTTTGGTTCAGAACTACAAAAAAAATGATCATGTTTTGGAATACTGTCTCTAATTCAATTCTAGTTAAAAATCGAGACTAGCAAGTCTGACAAAACTAGAGTTAGTCCCAAAGGACCCATTTGAACTAAGATGCCAACAAGAAAACCATGATTAGCTGGTTCGGTGAATGGCAAATCATTATGAGATTTTAATCATATAAATTTTCTAAATCAGTATAATTGTATTTGGATGTATTGTAGTAGAAATTCAAAAAACCCTTGGATTAATTCGTGATTAGCTATATGACCATCATATGATAATCATATTACTAATCCCAATCCTAACAGGCCCTGAAGGATTAATTTGGAATTTTAGATGGCAAGAATTCTGACGTTTATGTCGAGGATCAATTAGTAGACAATCTAAATTAAGTGATAAAATTGAATCATACATAAAAAGCAGCCAGAGTAGAAATAGTGGTGGCACACTCCAAAAAGCCCTCCAACTCAAACTAGCAAGCAGTGAATAAAATATAGAATCTAAGTCAACACCTGAAAGGTAACCACAATAAAGAGAGAGAGAGGGAAAGAGAGGCAACATATAAGAATATACAGGAAGGGCAAATAAACATCACATTTCTTTGCCATTTTTGTTGCATGGTTTGTGCTTTGACATAACAGAACTAAGCATTATACTGGGAATAAATGGAGAATATTGAAGACAGACCAATGAATACAGTTTTAAATGTAGAATGTTGGAAGCAAGCCACTGAATCCAGTTTTAGAAATCATCTCATTTTGATTTCAATTATCCAACTAACCAGATATCACTTTCAATCAATTGCTTCTTTAAGCAGGTAAATTTGATCAACGTAATATATAAGACGATATGCTAATAATCAAGCCAACAAATAACCACAAATGCATGAATAATATAACTTACCCTTCTAATTTCTGCAGCTGAAACACGAATCATATGGGCAGGAAGTTCCTGTCTTTCCAAGTCCTATGCAATTAGAAAAGCCATGTTTAAGTAAAGAAATGCAATCAAGTTCCACAGTGCACATTAATATTGACTAAACATCAAAGAGAAGGTGCAATACCAGTTCTCCAATCAAGACAACATTCTCCCCACGAATCACATACAGACCAAGAGGAATATCACAATAGAGATCTCCTACAATTACTCGTTCACAGGCAGCTTGCAGAACAGCATTTGCTTTGAATAAAGAAAAGAATAACACTTGCAACCATTGAAAGAAGATAAAGCTAGCAATTTGATGCAACAAGAAAAAAAGGATTTCGAGATGGAATACCAAATTGGTCGAAAGAGCGAAGAATGCCCAAAAGCTTTCGGCCATCCCGTAACAAAACAAGAAGCTTTTCTGCTAATACAGAAGCTACAAACAATTAGAAACAAGTGATATAGATACCTGGAGCCAATTACATGAACAAGGGATAGGTAAGAAGAAGACTTTAAGCATTATTAAAGAGGGCGGTTGATCAGAATCATTCTTTTCTTTGTATCTCCTTTTCATACTTTGCAGTTATTACACATGTTCTGCACCATTATAGATACCATAATACATCTTCGATGATCGTTATGTTTGTTCTATGACAATGATCGATAGATCTGATTGCATTCTATGCAACTGGATCCATGCCCACATTACAGGTCCAAATCAATATGGTACAATAAAAAATCATGGCAACATAATTAAAAAAACAAGAATATTAATTTCCATATTTGACCACAAATTTGGGCTAGATTTTTGCCTATCAGCCATGAACTCCTTACATCCAATAACCAACTTACTCTGATCAGATGATCAAGGTAGAAGGAAAAACAAGCACATCTTCATATGGGATACATGTGATTATAACATCACATAGCAATATAAATTTACAAAGCAAAAGATAGCAGAAGACATTAAGGGCGTGTTTGTTTCGATTCCCGGAACCGGGAATCGGGGGAATGGAGGGAATTTAGAGCCCAATTCCCTCCATTCCCGTGTTTGTTTCAATTCCCAGAACCTGAAATCGAGGGAATCGGTTATTTCCTAATTCCCCCGATTCCGGTTTTTAATTCACGGCAAAAACGAAGGGAAAACACCAATTCTCGTGTTTTCCCTTCGTTTTTCACTGTAGCACCCTCAGTTATTTCCCACAAATTCCTCCCCATTCCCGATCTCGTCCAGCTCGTCTTCTTCTCCACCGATCTCGTCCAACTCGTCCAGCTCGTCTTCTTCTCCACCGATCTCTTCTTCTGCTCCACGAATTCCTCCTCATTCCCGGTCCAGCTCGTCTTCTTCTCCACCGATCTCGTCCAGCTCATCTTCTTCTCCACCAATCTCTTCTTCTGCTCCACGAATTCCTCCTCATTCCCGGTCCAGCTCGTCTTCTTCTCCACTGATCTCGTCCAGCTCATCCAGCTCGACTTCTTCTCCACCGATCTCTTCTTCTGCTCCACGAATTCCTCCCCATTCCCGGTCCAGCTCGTCTTCTTCTCTACCGATCTCGTCTAGCTCGTCCAGCTCGTCTTCTTCTCCACCGATCTCTTCTTCTGCTCCACGAATTCCTCCCCATTCCCGGTCCAGCTCGTCTTCTTCTCCACCGATCTTGTCCAGCTCGTCCAGCTCGTTTTCTTCTCCACCGATCTTTTCTTCTGCTCCACGAATTCCTCCCCATTCCCGGTTCAGCTCGTCCAGCTCGTCCAGCTCCCCATTCCCGATCTTGTCCAGCTCGTCCAGCTCCCCATTCCCGATCTCGATTGCTCCGATTGCGGCCCGACCGTTGCCCCGACCGCTGCCCCTGCTCTTCACTATCTATTGAACGGTTCTGCCATAATTTTCAGAGGGCGAAGCTGGTATGGGTTTTTGCAAAAAAACCCCCGAATTTTTCAGAATTTTTTTTTAATTTATTCCATTATAAATATCTTAACGATGAAGGTTTTTTGATAAGTGTATTTATATTGAAATTTTGCAGCGTCTGGTGAAGAAAAGGGCTGAAGAAACGTATTGGATCATAATAAATCAATTTGTTGATCATGTCAGATTTGTAAAGTTAATTCGCTAATTGGTTACACTTGTTGTTAAAAATATTAAAAAGTCAATTGAGAATGTATGAATAACTTCTTTTTTGACAAATATTTGAATATTAGATAGACGAAAACGAATTAGATTTGTTCAGAATACGAGCTGCTGGATATTACTACTTAATGACAGCATATTTGATAATGCTGATTATTAGCAGAAGAAGAGGAACCCAATTGCACATTGAACCAATAACCAACAGAGAGTCTCTGAGGGATGGCAATCTTCACAATATTTTATATGATGGTAGAAGTGACTGTTTTGACTATTTGAGAATGGATGTGCCTGTATTCATGCAGTTGGTCAATATGTTGCGAGATCGAAATCTCTTATACAATACACGACATATTATCGTTGAGGAACAACTTGCGATATTTTATTACGCAAATTACTTAAATATTACTTATTTTCAAAAAAATAAGTATATATTTTTTATGTTTATTAAAAATCATTTTAGAAGATAATAACAAAATTATATTAAATAAATCTGTAATTGATTATAATAAGTTATTTACATAGTCTTTTTTTTTATTTTTTAAAATATTTATTATTTTTATTTTTTTAATATATTTCTCAATTCCCTACAGTAAAAACTCATCCAAACACAAGAATTCAACAACTTATGGAATTGATCAATTCCATTTGTCAACCAAACAACGGAAAGAAATTGGCCAATTACCAATTCCCTACAATAAATACTCATCCAAATACTGTAATTATCTAATTCCTTCAATTCCTTCAATTCTCTCAATTCTCCGGAATCATTCAATTCCCACGATTCCACGATTCCTTAACCCGAAATCGAACCAAACGCGCCTTTAAATTCTAATAGAATAAGAAGTGTCTTCAAAGCAATTCAAGAAGAAAGGAATTGTTGACCCCAACAACAAGAAATAAGAAACATATAGATTCAACCAAAACTACATCTACTGCATTATAACAGCACCATGGTCCCTCTTTCTCTCTCCAAACCTCCATTTTACTTTGACAAAAGTTAGCTCTATATAATAGAACAAAATAGTGAATACACTTGTTTGAACAACCACTTAACACAACCATTGCAACACTTCTCTAACAGCCACCCAAAATACCAGAACTCTTTTTATATTACTAACAAAAATGGGTTAGCCACTATGTATCATTTTGCTAGAGTCGCCATGTGGCTATTTTGCTTGACAAACAAATCCAAGTTGGAATCAATCTTTTCATAGAGATCAAATACTCAGCTTTAGGTTTTGGACTCTCTGTCAGCCTCATAACTTAGTGTTGGATGCCGCAATTTAAGGCCGACTGGAAGGATCAACCTTTACATCAAAGTTGAATTTGATGAATCATCAAAGATCATTAACTAGCCACAATCTGATTTATTTTCTTTAATATAAAAAATTAATTACCAGCAATTTATTTGCTATGATTCGTTTTTATAACTCTGCACTATTAAGATATTAGTGTGATAGACAATATTCACTAAGAGATTACGATATTGCAAATGTTGCTAGAATATATCTAGCTCTAATTACATAGTTTTAATCTAGTTGATGTATACAAGTTTCATATTGAAATGCTCTCAACAATTTAATACAATTTCCCTTTTTTTTTTAATGAACATTGTGTATGAAAATATCTATCACTAACTGGATCAAAGGAAAAAAAAAATGTATTACTAACAGCCCCTCAATCAAAGAATTTTAGCTTTATCCCAATTGCAACACCAATCAAAACAAACAAAATTATGAAAGAGACTAAGCTTCTTGAACTATAGAACAATTACACTCAATTTTGGGATCTCTCTCAAGGAAAAAAATTTCTTATGAGACTTGCCTCATGATGGAGTTAACACAAGATGCAGATTCAAACTATTTATGGGAGATTCAAGGAACCAACCTTTTAGAAAGTAGCAAACAAGAAAAAAGCATCATGCCAATAAAGCTGCTTTTAAATGGGAAAAATCAAATGAACAGACATCCACTAAGTTCCAGGAAGCCATCAATGTCCAAAGAAGTGCAGAAGGTCAAAATGGTCAACTGATTTTCACAAATATCCATTACAACAAAATCAAAGTTGCTCCAACAGTGATTTAAGCCAAAAACTAAAAGAATTGAACAAAAGAAGATCAACTGAGAACGAAAGCAGCAGTTAGTCAGTAAAACATATGTGAGCATCAAATTATGGTGGCAGAGAAGTTGTTCACTAGTGGAAAGTAAATGGTTATGTTGCAAAACTCGGGTCCTGTGTCATGGGTACCAGTAGTGTACTGTACACTATTGACCAGTTCAGAGTATTCACACTCCCCTTTTTCTTCTATTTTTTTTTTGTTTGCATTGGAAATAGGTTCCAGTAACTCCCATTTCCATGTTACCATTGCCCAAAACTGTTCACTATGAAAAGACAACAAAAGATTAAATCCAAAAATTCCAACTCCTATGGTCCAATGTCATGCACAAATACCAAAGGTATCATTTTTATTTTGAATATCAAAATGAATCTGACCAAACACTAGTCTGAATCCATGTTCCTCATCCGATTTCCCACATTCCATTTCCATGTTACTCTTGCCTGAACCTGTTCACCATGTATAAACACAACAGAAATACACCATGTTTCAACCAAAAAGGTTTACCCTGGTTAAGTCGTTTTCAGGGGGTACGTGTATCACTTCCACACTATACCAACCGCATTCCAGTTCTGACCCACTCCCAAATAGGGAACACAAAGAACCTACTGAACCCCTGAATTTTTCTCATTCTTGCTCTCGTTACTGCATCCATTCCGTGCTTCTAGTAGGCAACCATTTTGATCATACTTTCTTACATACGAATCCACCAGTAACCTGATTTTTCTCACAGTGGATCCCATCCAAAGTACCTCAATGAATCAATAACATTAATCTTCATGCGTCAAAATTATGTTAAAGTTCAGACCAGTAAGTAATTAAGCATGGAACTTTTAGGAACCCCACACATTCAAACTCCCCTCCACAATCAGCAATTAGACATGCACATAACACACCATAGAATACCATATGAATAACCTGAAGAAATTAACAACACAGCACATCATTCCAGAAGCAAGCGCAATTTCTTAACCTCAGAAACAGAAACGCACAGATAATAACAATATCACAAACCTCTATCCCCTAGAAGAACCATCAAAAGCCACTCTTTACTGTGTCAAAACCAAATATTCACCAAAACCATCGAAAATAAAGAATCAAAGGAGCTCACTATCAAGGTAGCTAGCCAGAGAAGTAGAAAGGAACACGTCCTCCGGTCCCGCCCACGCCATCTTCTTCACGGAACAACAAAGGGCCCAGAGCCACCACAAAGAGCATTGGCTGCCGGAGTTCTCCGCTAATCCGAAACGCCACCGGCCTTGGGACCCCTCCAAAAGACGAAATTCAGGAAAAAAAAAAAAAGGAACAATCTCTGAGAGCCCAAACCCTAATTCGCTCGCGGCTGATCCGAGCTCCGAAGGACCCCAGGGTGTGAACCCTAGAATCAAAAAACTAGAGATCGGAGGAGAAATGAAATCGAAAGGTGGGAATTTTATTGAGCGGAGTCCTCACCTGTTGTCGCCCCTGGAAAAATGGGCTGTTTTCCGCTTTTGAAAAAGGAAGCGGAGCACCAGGAGTACGGAAGTACTGAACTTTGCGGATGCGGCAGCGGGTCAAGAACCCTTGTTTGGAGGGAGGCTGAACCGTGTAGGGACCGGAAGCGAAAAATATACGACGGAAAATTCTTTGTTTCACTAGCCAAATTCTTCTGTTCAGCCCCTCATATTTTGATTTTTTTTTTAATCGTCCCTTATGAAAGTTTACACTTTCTTCTCTACCCTTATATGTTCCTAATCAGCCACTATATATATCACTACTGTAAATTTTTTCGTAATTTCCTTTTTACTTTCATTTACGTTGAGAATCTGACTAGGTTAGAATAATATATATTAATCGGACTATTTTATTTTGATTTTAAATTATTTTTTAATAATTATTTTCATTATTATCACATGTGATTATTAATCTCAACAATTTGTAATGCATTTTAGAACAAAACAACCCACTTAAAATATCCATGAAAATTGTTGTAGTTTTTATGTTATGTTGTTGTTGTTATTTGTCTTAATCCTTTTTAGGTTGTGTATGCGGGCATTATTATGTTTTGCCAAATGTTTTATATTAGGTTTTGGATGTTATGGGATATAAAAGTGTAAGATATGTGGTCATTGTTCTACAAATATGGTAATACCCACAACATCTAGAATATCATTTAGTTAGACATTTGTACTCATTTGTGCATGTTAAGTACTTCATTTAGGTTAGTTAGTTGTAACATGTACAATTATGCATATATTATTTTTAAATTATACTTTTATGTCCTCATTGGTTTACATTCAACATGTGACATGTGATTTGAAAATATAATGTTACAACCTAAAATTAGGTGCGTCTTTTATATTATTTTATGGTATATGTGACCAGTATTTGAAATATAAAAAGTTGTTATAACTTAAAAAGTTGTTATGACACATTTATGTAACTTCCCTCTAGTTCAACCATCATTGTTAATTGTGCCATTTGAAGAAAATGATGGATGAACTATGGCCTTACATGATGAGAAACCATTGGATGTTTTTTTTGATACCCCATTTGCAAGATTGTTCCACATGCTTTCAATAGATAATGATAAGGACATTTTGAATGAGCTAATGCAAAGATACAATACAACGGATAAAGTATTCAAGTTGGTTGGGAAGAAGGTTCAGTTTAGATCTAAAGATATTGCACTGATGTTGGAACTATACCTTAGTAGATGCAAGGTGATTATCTCTAATAAACAGTCCTACAAAATCAATTTGGAATGATGTTTATTCCCAATAGATCAGAAGAAAAGCACAATGCAAGAAGCAATTACCGAGTTTGTGGAAAAGTGCATCACAACAGACAAAGAAAATTTTGTTAGATGTCTTGTTGTATACATCTTGGTGTTTGTTGTTCCCCTCTCCACTACACTAGAACTCAATTGGTGGATTTTCAGTTATGTCAAAAAACTTTGGGGTTTAAAGATGTATTATTTAGTACACGCCACATATGACTCTTTGGTGGAGGTCTTTTCTTTAGTTTGTAGATAGTTGACTACACGCGAGAATGGTGAAGAAAAATTTATTATCTATATGAATGGAATATCTCCTATATTGGCCTTTTGGTTCAGTGAAATTTCTTATTTGAAGGACAAAGTTTAATATGAAGTATATCCTAGAATTCTAGATAATGAAGGAAATTTTAATAAGAACCATGTAACAGTGAGCACGAACAAAAGAATTTCCCAATTGCAAAGCATCAGGTCGATTGTTATGTATTTCATATTGCATTTATATAAAATACCTTAAGTAATGTATTAATATGAGGTAGGTATGTCATTTATTGTTATGAATAATTAATTCATTCACATATTTAGTAGAATGTCTTTATTATCATCCAAATACAATAATATTTATGTGTAGGCTTATCCATTGGTGCCTTTTGAGAAGGAAAAAGTTGTATTTGGTGTTGCGTCCTTGCCCTTTTGTATTCTTGTGAGTCAAGATTTTGTAGTAAATGTATTTTCATCAAGTGTTAACTATTGCATCCAAAACCGACAATGTTGCTAGTCTGACCCATAAACCTTATGGAGCAACTTAACAAGAACATTCAAATCCTTCATAAGGAGGTCCAGAGATTATCACACAAAGTGGATGTCCTTGAAAATCAATTAAACGAGCATGGTATTGACAATAGTGAGAACGATGGGGAAGTTTCTTCGCAACCTACTCCACCTGAGATGAGGGAGGAAATAGATAAATCCCAAAGGAGAGAACTATCCCTTTGCCTCAAAGGCCCTCTCAAAGGAGATGAAAATTAGAAGAAGATATTATGTTATAGTATAAAATAAATAAGGCCAATAAGTTTGTACTTGTTTAGGTGCACTTTAATTTATGTTCATCATTACTTTATCTATTGTACTGTAAATAGTGTAGGTGCACAATTGTTTGTTATGGAAAGAATTATGCTCCCTTTACAATTATTTAATATGTGTACATTTATGCATTAGTATGCATGTAGGCTTGTATGAATTAAACCTTTGAGATGGAGTTTAAGTGCAAATGCTCTACATAAGTTTGATTATTGGCATTGTATGTAATTCATTAAACACACACATTTGTTTTATTTTGTTACAGAAGAAGGTAGTTCACTAGAACCATTGGTGCCTACCAAAAGGGAAGCTAGTGGGAAACAATCAAAAATGACGTCGGAGGCACTCAGTTAGGACATCGATTTTGTCCCTCCGAGATTGAGGTGGGAAGAATTAAGAGAGCGAAGTTTGCAAATGTTAGTGGTGATACTTCTATCAGAGTCCTCAACAAATCAAGTTCAACAAAGTATTTCCATAGTAGGGGAACTGATGGCAAAGGCAAAGCCTTCTCGAGCATTCCATTGCCGAGGAGTTCTTTAGACAATCAGAACCTAGCTATTGATAATATCAATATGGTGATTATGTTGTAAACACCAAGGGTACTAACTGAGGAGGTTGTTGGTCCAATTGTCATGGATGATGAAACATACACAAATGTCGACAACAAGTTATTTTCGAGAGTAGAGACTCTCTCGGTCTAACATAATGCCATGGGATTGACCAAAACTCATATGTGATTTTTGAACATTACAGTTGATCAGTATGTAATAGTCACTTTTTGGCCTTTTGTTTCTTGTTTTGGCATAAACCTTCCCTTGTAACACATGCATTTGGATTTTATCATTATGAAGTTAACTTGTCATATGCCATGTAGATTGACTTTCTTTAACATTTAAGAGTATGTATTTAAGGTTATATGTGAATTCCATAATTTGCATTTCCTTCGTACTTTAATGTCGATCTTCTATGCTTTTAACGGTAATATAATTTGGAGTTATTTTGTTTCCAACTTATCCAACTCACTGGTGTTGGAGTTTGGGGAATTTGTCTATGTTAATCTATTGGCAATTTGGCAACTCCTATTTTTGGATGTGATCTCAATGGAGGTTATTGATGCATACTAATTCCTTTTCTTTGACTTTGCAAAATAGGTTGTGGGTTGTGATTACTAAAATTTTGCCTTTGGTTGGCCAATGTTTCTCTCCATCTGGTAGGAGATAATGGAGAAAAATGTGTGGAGATTTTTTGACCATGATTGGGAACATGTCAAAAAAATTTTGTGTTTCTCGTTGAACATGAGCATTGGCATATGTTAGTAATGGACCTGTTGAGTAACAAATATTTTCAATATAAATATATGCTAAATAGATGAATGCATTTGGTGGTAGCTCAGAGGCTAGTAACCAAAATATGAAATAAATTCTTAACTTATGTTAAATCCTTGTTGTTTGGGTTATTTTTGTCAAAATTAGATTCGATAAGAATTGGATTGAAATTAGAGATCAAATGCTACTTTGTTATGGCCCAAACATGGGTTTTAGTTAGATCTAAATCATGATTAAATTTGATAAAAAAATTAAGTTTGATTTGGACCAAAATTATTGAGAAATTCGAGTTCCAACTCAATTCAACCGAAATGGGTTAAATGGGCCAAATCTTGAACTAAAATTAGGTTGAAAATTCATCAAAGATCTAGGCTGAAAAAAAAACTCTACAAATAGGTCCCTAAACTAGATAAATCTTTACAAAATAGTCCTTGGTCTGGTTAATTTTTTACAAAAAGCCCCCTGGAGAAATTTTTTGCGAAAGGTCCATAAAAGTCATTGAAAATTACAAATTGGTTTCTACAAAATTTATAATTTGTAAATAAACCCCTTGAAGATTAATAAGTATAGATTAGTCTTTATAAGATGTAGGGTGTATAAATAAAGCCTTCAAAAATTCATCTTCACAAATAAATCCCAAAATTTTTTATTTTTTTGTAAATAAACTCTTTAAATATTTTTATTTATAAATAAGTTCATATTTTATTATTTTTGTAAATAAAAACTTACAAAAAGTATTCTACAAATTTTAAATTTTACAAACAAGTTTTTTTTATAAATAGCCCCCTAAATTCTTTAAAATTACACATAAGTGCCCTAAAATGAAAATTTTTGCAAATAATCCTTCATATTTCATGACTTCACAAAATGACACAATCTTATGTAAACATCCAGATCAATTCAAACTCTATCTTATCTCTTATCTATAATCATAAGAAAATCTAAATAATCAGAACAACCTAAATATCAAGCTATCAATAATTCAAAATTTGAATTAAGATTAGCATGATCCAATCTCCTTGATTGCTATCCAAGAAACTATAAATCAAAAAAAAGGAATAGGAGATCAGGAGAGAGATCAAATGGGAATGAGGTGACTAACAGGTTCGAAGGTGAAGAATTACCAGTTAGTGACAAGCAAAAGGAAGAAGAGTTTTAGCTCTTTTTTTCTATTCTTTTTTTGTTTCGCAGCCCTCTTTCTTCTCCATCTGTACGAGAACCTTAATTACTAGCTGCTACTCATCACTATTGCACCCTCTTACATGGATCCTATAGCACACCACCCCTCCTTGATTCTCGAGCTCAGGTGACTGTACTCGAGGGTTTAGTTGCTCAAACTTGAATCTCTGCAATGATGTCATGTTGCTCCCTGCTCCTTGCACCCATCGACCTTGCATGTTGCTCCTTGCCTATGCTCCTTAAGAGGCTCGAGATAGCTAGGTGATTGTTAGAAAAGAAGAACCATTTTAAACTAGACTAAGGAAGGGCTTGAATTCACATAGTTAGTCAACCAAATATTATGTTCAAAGAAAATCAATTGACACAAGTATAAAGTCATCAGTAATACTTCAAGCTCAGCCAACACAAGCTCAAAAGGCATTGCTGATGTTTTAAATTTAATTGATGACAAGACAAAGAGGCCATCAATTATCAAATCATAAATAGTTAGTATAAGTCAAGGCCGCTAACCATTTCAAACTAATCTAAGGTAAACTTAAACTCACTTAATCAATGAGCCAAATTTCATGTTTGAAGAAAATTAATTAACAACAAGCATAAAGTCAATAGTCATACTTCAAGTTCAACCAACACAAACAAAAAATTTGTTAGTAATGCTTCAAAACTTAATCAACAATAAGACAAAAGGTCATCAATTATCCAATTAGGAATGATTAGCACAAGCTAGGGCTGCTAATCATTCTCTCAAATTAAAGATCAAAAGAAGTCAACCGACAATAAGCATAAAGCCGTCTATGATATTTTAAACCCTAATAGGGTTAATTGACACAAACCAAGATAGTCAACTATACCCTGAAATCTAGTGCAGTTATCAGTATTTGCTAAATATCAAACTAAGCACCCATCCGAACCAAGTTTCACTTGATCAAGTAAATAGGAGTGAGATAGTGGCAAACATCAACCCTTTTTCATTCCCTTTCTTATTTCATATCATTTATAATTATGAATTTAAATTCATTAAATTGTAAAGTGAGGGTATACCTTTGCTTAAGCTATGTTCTATTTTTTTTAAAAAAAAAAAATCAAATCATGCTTTTCTTTCTTTGTGTTTCTATTTTATTAGTTAGATTTCTCATTTTAAGAGGTTTTTGATAATTATTAAGGTAATTAATAATAGAGACTTGCACCTATTGAAAATAATATTTCTATAAGTTTTGATTGCATACTCAAATCCACTCAAATTTGATTTATTATTTTAAAATTATTTCTTGGGATCTCTAGCTATTCTAGGTGGTTGATCACTACTCCACAAATTTATACCCAGTGGGACATGACTTCACCTTCAAGTATAGAAACTAGTTAATACGATTGAGACATTAATAAAATAAAATTATAATTGAAAATTAATTAATTGTATTCTCTTTTATAGAAGAAAGTATCAATTGGCATCAATAAATAACATCCCCACCCCAACATACACCATCATGTTGGGCGAAAGATCAATCATTCATCTACCTCAATTGATGATCATCACAAGAGTAGCTAGAGCTCAAATTATAGAGCCATCTCTAAGGTCATCTAGTTCGATAGTGCTTATGCTAATTCATTAACCAATATTGTAGTCTTATAAGATAAATCCACTCCTCACCTTCCATCAAGAGAAAAGAGACCCAATGTCATCATTTCCAATAAAAAAGAGTCAACCTGATAAGGAGGAGTTAGAAGCTATACCTCAACCAACATGGGCATTTGTCTTCTAGAGAATAGGCACAAAGCGGAGCTTAGTCTTTGATCACCTTCACCATACTCCTAAGGAAGAGTAACCTAAAGCAAGTCCAAAAACATGCATGAATAAAAAAGCTGCTAGAGTTTTCAGTTGACTTAGGAAGCTCACCTCTCAAATAGAGTCAATTTTTACCATTTATATCTCTAATTCCTTCACCTTATTGAATGGCTTAGAGAAGGGCAAAAGTAAGTCAAAAGAAACACAGTCTCACCTTAAGACCATAGCTAAGGGAAGAATAGTCAAGCAAACAAAATAAGAAAAACCATCATAAGACTGCAATAGAGCATAAGATCCCATAAAGAAAAATTATCCACAATGTTAGGGTCATTCCTTATCATGACTCTAGCAAGGATTGCTAGCCTACTCCTCAACTGGCTAAATACTAAAAGAAGGTTGTGCAAATAAGACTTGCAGATAAAGAAGCTCAAGAAGAAGGGACACTTGTGGGTCAATCCTTACTACCACACCAGAGAGAAGGCATAGCTACTAACTTTATGAGTAGACTCCTAAACGAGGTAGTCTAGCTAAAGGGAGAAGTAAACCTTGATCCAAAACACAAAATTAGGACCAGATTCTCAAGATGCAAACCATCATGTTTTGATAGAAGTTTTAGTCATAAATGAAAGCTCTAGTGGGAAATGACCATATAGGTACTGTGAGAATAGTTGAGATAATAAGAGAAAGAGAAAGATGAAGGTTAGAAGAAAGATAATAGTTGAGATAATAAGATGAAGAGAAAGATGAAGGTTAGAAGAAAGCCACGGAATTAATGGATATGATGATACAAATTAGATAAAAGCTTGATAAGTTGGAAATATCTTAACAATCATCTTAGAAAGCTACAGGGTGGGCAGAAAATGCATATCCATAGATGAGATCCATGAAAATATAGGTCCTTCACAAGAGCCTCGTCCACCAATAAGGGATACCCAATCACCAATCTTAGGAATTTCTAATAATATGAAATTACTAACATATATATAGCAACGAGTGAAATGAATGGTGGTAGTACAATTAAAACAAAGAAGTGACACCAGTATGATAAATAATGAAGACAAGTCATACCCTAGTCATCATGACTAAGTATCATATCCCAAGGGTTATCCAGTCCCTAAGTTCAAATAATTTAATGGTATTGGTAATCCTAAACAATGCATATTTCACTTTGTGGCTCTATATGAGGATTCAAGTAATAACCCCTCATTATTACTCCATCAATTTTTAGTAAGTTTAAATGGGGTAGCATTCAAGTAGTATGCCAGTTTACAACCAGAAACTATACAAACCTAATTACAAATGAAAGAGGATTTTTGAATCAGGTTTGAAGGAGTGCTAAGATGACCATTGTGGACCTCGTCTCAACACCAAAGAACAATAATAAATCAGTGTTAGATTACATCACACGTGGAAAAACCTAAGCATCATGTATAAGTAATCTATAAGCCAATTTGAGACTATAAATCTAACCCTTAGTAATATAATTAATGAAGAATTAGATGACAACTTACCTAAGTATTTCTTCTATCCAGACATTCCAAGGCTTTATTGTACAATTCAAAAAGTTAGAAAGAATTGGCCCATCAACCTTAGCTAGTTTACAAAATCCTAAACTAGAAAAAGATAAAGTAAAACATGGGGATCTCTCTAAAAATATAAGGGCATCATTCACAACAAATGAATAAAATAAGTCTACAAATCCTACCATGAGTTGAGATTCTTCTCAAAAATTACTAAATCTTGGGGAAGTTGAAAAGGAACAATCATCCAATAGTTTTCAATAGAGCCTTAGAAAGAAATACTCTTTTAAAAGAGAAAAAATATGTAAAATCTTTCAAGATATCCTGAAATTAGGCCTCTAATCGTTAGAAGGTCAAATGAAACCAATAAAAAGGATTATCCAAAGTATTATCCTTATTATAGAATCTTGGGTCATACCATTGAAGATTGTTATGTGCTCAAGGATTGGATCAAAAAGTAACACCAAGAGGGCAAGAAAAAAAAATTGCTTTAAAAGAAAAAAGAGGGCAGCCACATGAGGAGAAGGGAGGTTTGAGATTGACGAAAAAAATATATGAAAAGAAAGTTGTTTCAAAAAGAAATTGCATCTTAACAAACTTTATCAATGTTGCGGCCATCCATGACTCCTCTAAGATGGTGGTAAAGAATACAGACTTTGTGACCCATTATGACCACTTAAGGCCTCTCAAAAATAGTGGTGAATATGGTGGACTCCATGATCCCACTACAGCCATCCACGGCCCTTCAAAGATAGCAATGAAGATGGAGGACCTTATGACCTCATTGCAGCTACCCGCGGTCCCTCAAAGATGGCAATAAAGATAATGAATCCTCATCACATCCGAACTAGCTTTCAGGCTCGTGTCTAGCAAGCTTCGGATTTGCATCTAGTGAGCCTTTGGGCTCACATCCAAATTAGCCTTTGAATTTGCACTCAAATCAGACTTTGGGCTCACACCCCAGACTTTGGGCTCATATCTAAACTAGTCTTCATGTTTACACTCAACCTAGCCTTTGGGATCACATCTAATTTAGCCTTTGGGCTCGCACTTTACCAACCTTTGGGCTCACCTATAAGTCAGCTTTTAAGATCACATCTAAGTCAGTCTTCGGTCTCGCACTAAGACAACCTTCAAACTTACACCTTAGCCAATGTTCAAGCTCATATCTAAGCCAATTTTCGAGCTTGTAGCTAGGTAGCTTTTGGACTCACATCCAAGTCAGCCTTCGAGTTCGCATCCAAGCTAGTCTTTAAGCTTGCACTTAGTTAGCTTTTGGGCTTGCATCTAAGTCAGCCTTTGAGCTCGCATCTAAGTTAACCTTCGGGTTAGCACTTAGTGAGCCTTCAAACTTGCACTCAACTAGCCTTCGACCTCACACCTTAGCTAGCATTCAGGCTCATATTCAAGCTAGCCTTTGGGTTCGCACTTAGCCGGCATTTGAGCTCGCACTCAACTAGCCTTTTGGCACACATTCAACTAGCCTTTGGACTCACACTCTAGCTAGCCTTCTGGCTCATACTTCAATCAGTCTTCAAACTCGCATTCAACTAACCTTTGAGTTTATATCTTAGCTAGCCTTTGGGCTCACACTTAACCAACCTTCGGTCTTGCATCCAAGCTGGTCTTCAGACTTACACTTAAGCTAGCCTTTAGGCTCACATCTAAGTCAGCCTTCAGACTCACACTCAGCCAGCTTTCAGATTCACACTTAGCTAACTTTTGGGCTCATTGATCTTTGTTGAAATCAATCATTAACTTATAGATATTTTCACTAAACCATTGGATGAGATGCAATTTTGTTTGATTCAAAATGCAATTAGTGTTTTGAAACTCCCTTGATTTATTCGATGCTTTTGATAATTCATCTCAAATTTTCTTTTTGAATTTATCTATGAACTACTATTCTTCTTTGAACAAAATAACCAGTTCTGAAGCAATCTACTAGTTTTGTAATGTCTATTTGGACAAAATTTGTAGCCGATCAGTTGGTTGGGAAATAGTCGACTGGTTGACAGAGTTTCTATGCATCTGGATTCATAGTCTGTTGATCGATTCATGAACTAGTTGTCCAATTTCTAAAAATCTAGCCCAATTTCAAGCTTAAAACCCTAACATCCATCCATTTTCCCCATCTCATCTCATGCATAGCAACTCCCAACAATAATTCCAAGTGGTCCAGCCGTAAGTTGAGGTGATCCAACAATAATTTGAGGTGATCCAAGGCCTTTTAGGTTGGTTTAGTACATCCCCCTTTCAGTCCTCCTTCTTCTGTCACCTCCATTTCATTTCTTCTCTTCTCATGGCTTCAAGGTTCAAACTTTTTGTCTCAAAGAAGAGGAAAGGTGAAGGATCTTCTTCTCCCCCTGGTAATGAATCTTTCCCTCCTAAATTAACTTCACTTGAAACCTTTACTCACTTCAAAACCAAGTTTTCATCTTCTCATATTCTGGTTCCATGCACTATTGATTTTAATGGTCTACATTCTTTAAATCTCAAACCCTTGTTTGATGCTCAAGGCTGGACGGCACTAGTAACAAGACATGAAACATATCATGAATATAATGTTCAAGTCTTTTACTCCAATGCAACCTTTGATGAACACAATAACACCTTTGAAAACTCCTATAGTGATAAGAACATGCATCTTACCTCCTAGTCCTAGACTCCATCCTTGGTATACTTGTAGCAGGGGAGAGACTAATTCTTACGCACAGATGGTCTAATCAACTTCCCATGCACCAATCAATTATTGAAACCATTTTTGAGGAAAATTAGTGTGATGCCATGTGAAAGCTTCAATCTAACCTACTCCCACCTTTAGTCTGCATGATCCATCAACTCCTAGCCTACACCCTCCTTCTGACGGGTGGGCATAGAGTGAGGTATCGTTAGATGAGTTGTATCTTATTTTTTGTCTTCTAACTGGGCGTAGGGCTTGCTTATATTATATCATTATTCACCATATGACCTAGTATATGAAATACTCTCATGCTACCCTTGGCTTCCCCAATTTTATCACTTTGATTCTTTGAAACTTTGGAGCCCTCATCCCTTAGCGTGATCTCTCTCTATACCATGCCTTCATATCCTTTGATTCCTTCTCCCGCTTTACCCTCTATTGGATGGGCTTTAGCTAGTGTGATAGCATTTGGGTTTGCGGGCCTTAGGACGATGCTGAGCATGCTAAAAAGGACAAGATTGATGTTGTAAGCAATGCCAACGACTAAGACACACTTTTGACCATACTAAACCTCCACCTGCCACATCTTCCAGCTCTAGTTCTGACTTTGTTGAGATGATAACCCTTCGAACCTCTATTGACGGCTTCTAAGATGAGGTCATTGAGATGCTACGCACGTTGCTCAATCACATGACTCCCAAATAGACTCCTTAGATTCTCTCCATTGTATTTGTGCTATTTTTGGGGAGCTTTCAGACTTGGGTGTTTTGGATGGTGGATTATGGATTATGCTTTAGAAGTTGCATTTTGACTTGATATGGTGAATATTTTTCACTTTATGTGGTTTCATTTTTAGATACTTTGGTTTTTCTTCACCCCTTGGATGTCAAATTCTTAGAACGCATCAATTAAGAGGGAACTTATATACAGTGTGTAGTGGTGTTTTGTTACTATTGCATATATTATTTTGTTATTATTATTGCTTATGATGATAGTTTAGCTTGTATATAGGTTATGCTCATTCCTTTACAGCAGAGACTATCATTTTTTTCCTATAATTTACCTTTTTTGGTGATGTCAAAAGGAGAGAGAGCTATATGATGTAATATTATTGTGATATTATGATCATATATGCATATTATGAACATTATGAATATTGTGATATTATATTTATATATGCATATTATTGTGATTATTGCTCCTTATTTGGCATTTTAAATTTTAAGTCTTTTTAGAGAGTCTGTCATAATAAAAAAGGAAGAGATTATTGTCCTTCCTAGTTTTGATAATAAATAAACTATATTTGATGTCTATGTGGGATCGAAATTAACCACTTAAGATAGTGGAGATTCCAAGGAATGATATTGAATCACAAATCAAAATTTATTTTAATTTAAGTATACTATCAGGCATTGTAGGAATATTAATTTCTAATAGGCACAAACCTCTATTGTTAATTATCTCAATAATTATCAGCAACCTCCTAAAATGAGAAACTTAGCTAATAAAATAGAGACACAAAAAAAAGTATTTGATTGATTTTAAGAAATGATACATGACTTAAGTAAGGGTATGCCCGTACTTTGTAACAAATTTCATCATAGAATTATTGAAAACATGAAAAAAAAATAAAGAAAGAGAAAGAATGGCTAAGAAATTTTGATTTGTGTTGCTGTGCTGCTCTCCTTGCACTGAACCATATAGCATCTGACCTACACTATGGAAGGGAATAGTAAAAGTTTGAAGTATTTCCAATGACTTTGAGCATCGGCGATAACTTCATAATTTGAAGTATTTTCGTTAGCTAATAAGGCATTAGCGATAACTTCTTGAGCCTTGAAGTGTTTCCATAGCCAACAAGGTATAAGCGATAATTTCTTTTTGGGTTGGAGTGTTTCTAGTAGCCAATAAGGCATTGGTGATAACTCCATTGATCTCAAAGTATTTTCATAGCCGACAAAGGCGTAGGTGATAGCTTTTCTAGTTTTGAATTGTTTCCATAATTAACAAGGTGTAGGTGATAACTTCTTTAGCCTTTAATGTGTTTTCATAATCAATAAGATGTAGATGATGACTTCTTTATTTTTGGTAGCATCACCAACAGCTTATAAAGTTAAGTATAGCTTTGAGAATCACATTGTCAACTACTTTTACGGTAAACTAGCTTGAAAGGGTGCACATCGTCTATGTTTGGGGTTGACTCATTTGAAGAATACATCGTCAACTGCTTTTGGGGTTGACTAGTTTAAGAGGTGTGCCACCAACTGCTTCTAGTGTTGGCTAGCTTGAAGGGCATATCATCAATTGTTTGTGAGGTTGACTAGCTTGATAGGATACGTTGTTAATCACTTGTGAGGTTGACTAGCTTGTAGGATATGTTGTCAACTACTTTTGGGTTAACTAGTTTGAAGTGTCGCCAATGGCTTTGAGTGCATTATTGGTTGACTTCATTATTTGATAGCGTCACCAACAACTTAGGGAGTCGGGTATAGCTTTGAAGTATGGCCGACAGTTTTGAGCATGTTAGCAATTAATTTCTTTGATTTAGCAGCATCACCAACTATTTATGGAGTTGGATATAGCTTTGAAGTGTGGACAATAGCTTTGAACATGTTGGTAATTAACTTTTTTTAGTTTGGTAGTATCACCGATAGCTTATGAAGTTGGATATAGCTTGGAAGTGTGGCCAATATCTTTGAACCTATTAGCAATTAACTTCTTTAGTTTGATAGCATCACCAATGACTTATGGAGTTGCATATAGTTTTGGAGTATTGCTGAAGAGTTTTGTAGCACATTCAGCGAGAGTCAGTTTGACCTTATTTAGTTCTATTTGAACTAATTCAAGTTTAGGTCAAGAGGTGACATCACCTTTTCTTCATAGTATTAAAGTGTTACTAAAGTTTCAACACTCATAGTGGGACTCAATTTGATCCTATTTAATTCTATTAGAACTAATACAGTTTAGGTTTGAGTTTGATTTCATTTAACTTGAGTCACCAATAGCTTAGGTGGTCAGGTATAGTTTTGAAGTGTGACCGACAGTTTTGAGCTTGTTAGTAATTAACTTCTTTGATTTAGCAGCATTACCAACGACTTATGTAGTTAGACACAACTTTGAAATATGGACAATAACTTTGAATATGTTGGTGATTAACTTCTTTAGTTTGGTAGTATCATCAATAGCTTATGAAGTTGGATATAGCTTGGAAGTGTAGCTAATATCTTTGAACCTATTGATAATTAACTTCTTTAATTTGATAGCATTACCAATGACTTATGGAGCTGCATATAGTTCTGGAGTATAGCTGAAGACTTTTGTAGCACATTCAGCGAAAGTCAGTTTGACCTTATTTAATTCTATTTGAACTAATTCAAGTTTAGGTCAAAAGGTGACATCACCTTTTCTTCATAGTATTAGAGTGTTACTGAAGTTTCAATATTCCTAATGGGACTCAATTTGACCCTATTTATTTCTATCAGAACTAATACAGTTTAGGTTTGAGTTTGATTTCATTTAACTTGAGTCACCAACAACTTAGGCGGTCGGGTATAGGTTTGAAGTGTGATCGACAGCTTTGAGCGTGTTAGCAATTAACTTCTTTGATTTAGCAGCATCACCAACGACTTATGGAGTTGGACACAACTTTGAAATATGGACAATAGCTTTGAACATGTTGGTGATTAACTTCTTTAGTTTGGTAGGATCACCAATAGCTTATGAAGTTGGATATAGCTTGGAAGTGTGACCAATATTTTTAAACCTATTGGCAATTAACTTTTTTAGTTTGATAGCATCACCAATGACTTATGGAGTTGCATATAGTTTCAGAGTATCGTTGAAGACTTTAGTAGCACATTCAACGAGAGTCAGTTTGACCTTATTTAGTTCTATTTGAACTAATTCAAGTTCAGGTCAGGAGATAACATCACCTTTTGTTCATAGTACTAGAGTATTACTGAAGTTTCAACACTCCTAGTGGGACTCAATTTGACCCTATTTAATTATATTAGAACTAATACACTTTAGGTCTGAGTTTGATTTCATTTAACTTGACTCAAGTTTTGACCTCATGTTGGACCTCTGTAGAGGCTGGGTCTACTGAACTTTGGCTCAAGTTCAAGTTAATGTAATTCAACTTTATTTTAGTTCAGACTCAGCCTAGCATGATTTTGATTTAACTTTGAGTTTATCCTTTTTGTTTGGATTTGATTTGACACAATCAGCATTTGATTTGAACTTAGTTCAATTTAAATTCAACTTGATTTTAAATTTGAATTTTTTTTTGGAGTCTAGCTTGATCCAAGCTTTTTAGTTCATGTTTTTAATTACTTTAGGTCCATTTGGATCAACTTGATCTCTATCCATTTATTGTGATTGAGTTACTTCACATTAATCATGATAATTTTAGATGTACTTGTAGCCCGATTTCAAATGTGCAAACTCGAAGGTTAGCTTAGTTTGCAAGCTCGAAAGCTAGCTTAGTGCGAGCCCGAGGGGTGATCGGGTGGGAGTCCAAAGGCTGACTTGGATGTGTGCTTGAAGGCTGGTTGAGTGTGAGCCTAAAGAATGGCAGAACATGAGCCTGAAGACTGGCCAAGATGCGAGCTTAAAGATTGACTAAGTGTGAGCCTGAAAGGTAGCTTAGATGCAAGCCCGAAGGCTAACTAAGTGCCAGCATGAAGGCTATCTTTGTGCAAGCTCGAAGGCCAACTAAGTGCAAGCCCCAAGGCTAACTTATACACAAGCCCAAAGATTGGCTCAATGCGAGCCTGAAGGCTGGTTAAGATGTGAGGCCAAAGGTTGACTAAGTGAGAACCTAAAGGCTGGCTGAGTGTGAGCTTGAAGATTTGCTAGGTACAAGTCTAAAGGTTGGCTGAATGCGAGCACAAATGATAGTTAAGTGCAAACCATAAAATCTGACTAAATGCAAACTCTAAACCTAAATCCGAAGGTTGGCTAAGATGTGAGTCTGAAAGCTGGCTAGATGCAAGGCTAAAGGCTAGCTTAAATGCAAGCTAAAAGACTGGCTGAATGCAAGTCTGAAGGTTAGCTTAGATACAAGCTCAAAGGCTATCTAGAGTGTGAGTATAAGGGCTATCTTATGGTAATGAGGATCCACCATCTTCGAGGGATTGTGGGTGGTCATAACAGGACCATGGATTTGCTATCTTTATTACCATCTTCAAGGGATCGCAGGTGGCCGCAGCAGAGTCATGGAGTTTATCATCTTTAAAGCCAACTTTGAGGGGCCACGGGTGGCCACAGTAGGGTCATGAAGTTTGTCATCTTCACCATTATATTCGAGGGACTGTGGGTGGGTACAACAGAGTTATGGAGTCCACTGCCTTTATCGCCGTATTTGAGGGAGCAGTGAGTGGCTACGGTGATGATGGCATGAAAATCGAGACAAAGCACAACTTCTTTTTCTTTTATATTATATATATATATATATATATATATAGAATATATGATATATATATATATTTCAGCCCTATACCTCCCCCCTTCTCATGTGGGTTGCCAGCTTTTTTTTTTTGCTAACTTATTTTATTATTATTTTTCTTTTATTACCTTCCTCCTTCCTCCCAAACCTGCAGCCCCCATCTTGCTCGGACCTCTCATGGCCAGGCTTCCCGGCCCAACCATCTTCTCTTGCCAATTTCGGCCAGAGGCAATCGAATTTGGCTAGTCGCGGTCATGACAAGGCAAGAGTAACCCTGCCACACATATTTTTGGCCATATCTAGCTGGGTTCCTTTGCAGTGAGTTGGGGAGACACCTTGCCTCCTTCTAATGGCTAGGTAGCAGTGATGGTCTTGATGCTTTGGAGCATTCTGTCAAATAGGTGATGGGTGGGTTTGGGCGGAGTGAAATCTCTAGTAAGGTCAATGACATCCTCATCGGAGAAGGAGGAAAAGGGGAGGCAGAGGCTGGTGGAGGTTGGAGCAGGATTGAGACTAGTGTGATCTTTTCTTCGATGAGGGGGTGCTCCGCAGTAGGGCTTGGGAGCAAAGACACAAAGCAGAGCAAGTTAAGAAGAAGAAGCAAATAAAGGTAAGAGATTACTTACCATTTCTGATTCTTGATTTCTTCCTTTGCCTTCTACAATGGCCTCCGACCATTTTCCCATTCTTATGTATCTGTTGGTATTCTCTATGTGTATGTGCTCTCAACTTCTTTTACAGGTTTTGAAGGGAATCAGGATCAATTCTCTGAGTGGCCCAATTTGAAATGATATTGAATTTTTATTTGTAATAAAATTATATTTAATTGTGTTTTAAAAAAATTCTCATGATTGGTTTGTTTTGGAATATTATGGTTTGTGATGGATTGTATTTTTATATTTGTAAATGGCAAGTAATCTATTAATTGGGATTTGTTTCCCAAATGAAAATATTCAAATTTTGTACTATTTTTAGATACTAAATTTTCAAAGGGGGTTATTTATAAATTTTATGAAAAATTAGACTAAGGTGTATTTTCCATAAATTTTAGGGATTTTTTCATAAAATTAACATGTTCTAAAATTTTTAGCATTTTTTTAAATAAAATTTGGACTTATTTAGAAACAAAAAGTTTTGGTGGGTTTATTTGCAAATATTTCAAGAAATTGGACCAAAATATAATTTTTATAAATTTCAAGAGTCTTTTAAAAAAGGATATATTTGTAAAATTCTAAAATTTTTAGGGTCCTTTTTGAATGAAATTTAGGCTTATTTGTAAACAAAAAATTTTGAAGTGGCTTATTTATAATTTTTTTGAAAAATTAGACCAAAATATCATTCTATAAATTTCAAGGTTTTTTTTTGCAAAAAGGACACATTTGGAAAATTTTGAAATTTTTCGGATCCTTTTTAAATGAAATGTAGGCTTATTTATAAATAAAAAACTTTGAGGGATTTATTTATACATTTTCAAAAAAGGACCAAAATACAATTTTATAAATTTCAGGGGTTTCTTTACAAAAAATACATATTTGTAAAATTTTAAAATTTAAAAAAGAACAAATTTTCAGGAGCTTATATATAAGTCCGAATTTACTTTAAATCTTATTTTAGCCTTTAATTCTAATTCGGGCTCAGATCTAACATTTAAATTTGACTCAACAGGAATCCAACTCTAATTTGAGGTGGGATTTCAAAGTCTACTTAAATAGTCTACTTGAGTTATATTTGTAGTCAAAGTACTTAATGCTCTCAAGAGTACATTTAAAAGCTTCAAAGAATAAAAAACATAATGATGGATCAACGAACGTAGCTCTAAGAGATCACAAGATAGCTTGAAGTGGTTTGAAGGTGTCTACTTTTAAGTTTTGAGAATGATATGGACAAAACCAAAATAAGTCAAGAACTCGATATCGACTACGTTTAGCTTTTTTTTTTTTTTTTAGTCGAGTTAAAAATGTCTTAACATTAGTTGTTTTGAGTTCTTTATCATGTAGAGTTTTGCACGAAGCTTTTAACAAAGCTTTTTTGAGAGAACCAGATGTCCACTTGGCCTAGTGGACAATCGGCTATATTAGACAAAAGATTCAAAACTTTTAAACCTAAATTGAACTAGATGACCAATTTGGTACTAGACAACTGGCTTAGCGGTGGCCTAGTTCTAGTAAAACAAAATTGGTTGATTGGTTGGCCAAGCAATCAACTGATTTGCGATTTCTATGTGACTAATAGCTAATTTTTTACTGTTAAGAGCGAACTTAGCTGTGGGATTTCATCTCTAATGGATAGATTTGACCTAAAAAGTATATATAGATCGAAAAGGGCTTCTCTAAATAGTTTTGCAACTTTTTAATCTTTGTGGAAAGAGATTATAGCTCTTCTACCTCACTGACCTTCAAATTTCTCTAAACTTTTCAATTTCAAGTAAATTTTTATTACTCTTTCACTCAATCTTGAGAGATCTTTGTGTAAGCTTAATTTATACAATTTGCTTTCAATTTCTACCCATAATATACTCTAAGGTTGTTTGGAGTGATTGAGAGACTCAAGCTCCGTATTAGAGTACATCTTGTCAGTTGGTGCAAGAGAAAGCATAAGGGGTTGGCCTAACCAATGAAGTGACATTCTAGTAGAGAGTTGAATTCCCCAAAAATAAAGTAAGGGTCATGAACTAGGAGTGGTTGATCTTCAAACCATGTTACATCACGGTGCACATTTCCTTTACTTAATTTATAAAATTGCACTTGTGATTGATTAAGATTTATTTGAATTAGTTTTAATTTCATTGAAAGTGGTATTTTGCTCTCAAAAACCTAATTCATTCCCCTACCCACTCTTAGGTGGTTTTTGTGTTTTCAAAGTCAAAACCAAATTGGTTTAGACTTGAATCTTAATATGGTCTAATCGGGCCTACCTCAAAAGGGTTGAAATAGAATCTAATAAAGATTGAATAAAGGGATTGAACCCAAACCCAATAAGGGTTGAGCCCAAATCCAATAAGGATCCAATCCAAGGTCAAACTCAAACCCAATAAGAAACTTGAATCCAAATAGGATCCAATAAAAGTCAAATTAAATCCAATAAGGATCTAGTCAAGGATCAAACCCAAATTCAATAAGGGTCAAACTAAAATCCAAAGAGAGTTCAATAATGGCATTGAACCTAAAATCAATAAGGTTCAAACCTAAATCTAATAAGAATTCAATAATAGTCAAACCCAATTCGAATAGGGATCAAATCAAAATCCAATAATGATCAAATCAAAGGTTGAAAAATAATCACTTGGGACCCAATAAGGGTCAAATCCAAACTCAATAAGCAATGAACCCGAGTCTAATCTGGATACAATCTCGTTCTAACCCAAACCCAATAAGTGTCAAACCCCAATCCAGTTAGGATTCAATAATTATCGACTCAAACCTAATAAGGGTCGAACTCGAAGCCAATAAAGATCTAATTAATGGTCAAACACAAATCTAATAAAAGTCTACTAGTGTGACATTTCGAAGTATGAAAAGCTCATCTAAAGCTAGTGCTTCTTATCTAAAAGCCTCTCCAAAATTCTCGGGTTACAACATTTGATATTTTGGTCAATAGTGTAGATAAATTTTGCCCAAAAATATAGTCATAAATATGATGCATTCAACAAAAACATTTTTCTCTCAAGGAATATAAGTTGTCGATTAATTAGAATTGCTGATCAAACATCACAACAACAACATGCAAGCAAAAGATATGGCCCATGTCAATTGAAAGCTTATATCTTTAGCTCCTAAAGGGACGTTTATTTTGAGATGATTTAAAATAGTCGGACTAAGAGATAGTCCGATTAGGGAGAAAATATGTTGAATTATTTTTTTGTGTTTGGTCACTAGTTAAACTAGGGGGTGCCACTTAAAAAATAATTTTTTTTATCAAAATTGACCCTATAATAATTTGAGATTGCCAAAATTAGTTAATTTTTTTAGCAAATTATAGTAATTAATTTTATTCTTTTTAGTTAAAAATAACTAATTTCTTAATCTAATTATCTTTAAGTATTTAATTGTTAGTCCAATTAGGCTAATCTCAAATTAAACACCCTACAAAATGGGGATGCGAAGGGAGAGAGAGATCATAGTTTGGAGATCAAAGAGAAAAAGGAAATTAATTGAGTAAGAATGTAAAACTCCATTTTTTTTTTTTTTTGCATCACTTATTTTGCTTCTCTGCCCCATTCTCTCCTTGGTTTCCTATAGGTAAGTTGGTACCATCGCCTCTTACCCAACTTCTGCGTTCCTCTTGCACATCCAGCCAACCTCCACCTGCTCAATAGCAAGCTTCTATCATTATCATTTACTACCTCAACAACCGCTCACATGCTCCAGATGTTGCCTTGGCTAGAGCATATCTAATTTCAATTGGAACTTGACCAAGCTCAGCTGAGTACCCAATTGTCCATGCCATTGGAACTCTAAGGGGCTGTTTGGATCAATTCCAAACAGCCTGAATTGGCTAAATTGAGGGAATTGACTTTCAAAGAACGTATCTATTTTTGCTTAAAATTCTTTGCTTTCTTCTTCCTCCTCTGTTTTGGGGCTATAGCTGAAATGTGAGAGCTTTGCGGAAGAAGTAGGAGAAGATGATAATGGCAGCAGACTTGTAACATGTGTTGTCGGCGGTGGTGCTCCTGTCCATGGCAATGGGGTTGGCCGATGGCCTCATGAAGTGCTGGCGCATCTTTTCTTCAGACCAGTGCGCCGGCATCAATCTCTTTGTCGCCCTCTTCGAACCAGTGCGTCGGAATAGGGGTAATCTCACCCATTTAGAATTGGGTAATCGTATCTCCAATTTCAAATCCAACCAGACATCGGAATTTCAAGAATTGACGAAATTTATTGATTTCTATTTATATTCCAAATAACCGAATTCATAGAATTGAATAAATTGACAATTCTTTTTTTACTGTAAAAGTACATCCAAACACTGGAATTTATCAATCAATCAATTCTCCCAATTTTCCAAAATTAGTTGAATTGATAATTCACCCAATTTTGAATCCGGAATTGATCCAAATGGGCCCTAAGCTATTTGTGCCATAAAAACCACTGAGGGCTACAATATGTCCCTCACTATGTCAGCTCACACTTAGTCGTTCTTGCATCGACACACCATCGTTAAAGGCCATAGTCCCCCCAATGCAGTTTCAATAGGAGCTCTTGATAGAAAGATAGATAGTTTTGGTCAGAGCTCTTGGCTAGAACACGATCTAACTCGGCTAGAGCCTCTAGCTAGGTCTTTCCTCTTGTCATGCCCTCTACTACCGATCCAGCCCCAGTCATGCTGCCTCACAACCATTGCATGCTTTGGTCACTACATCACCACCACCTAGTCTGTGCTCCTAGCTTCCTTGGCTCATCACTGACCATCAGGATGTTGTTATCATCCGTTGGTCCAACCCCACCACTCTGCCCCCTGTCGGAGGCTAGATCACTCCAAAATTGGCTAGATCTGGTTAAGATGGTGGTAATGAAGATAAGGAAGGGGAAAGAATGAGGGAGTGAAAAAAGGAGACTAAAGAAGGTGAAGATGAGAGATCGGCAATGCAAGGGAAAGAAGCAAGAAGGAGAAGTGAAGGAGAAGGACAATGGTCATCCATGAATGGGGGTAAGGAAGAAAGAACAAGGTGGAAGAAAAGGAAAAATAAAAGATAAAAAAGTAAAAAGAGGTGGACATTTTGTTCCAGAAAAAATAAAAAATAAATGAAGGTGGTGTTCTTTTTGAGAAAAAAAGCATTAAGGGAGAGGAGTTGTTCCCTAAAATTGAATTAAAAAATTATAGCAGAAAAGGGAGTTGTCCAACGAAGAAAAGCATGCTGAGAAAATATAATACAATAATTTATTGTCCCATTTTGTATGTCAACATGCAGATCATTTCTTTGATCTAAGCAAATCTTTTGGGATCCAAACTATCATTATTAACCTAAAAAAATCTTTGGGTGTCCCCATCATCATACTCGTCTAAGAGATTCTTTTGAACTCCCAACTACTATACTCGACTAGAGAGAATTCTTCATGTTCCCAATCTCTATATTCAGTTTAATAAAATCTTTCAAGATTTTGACTACCATACTCCACCTAAGAAAATCTTTAGAGGTCCCGATTATCATAATTGGCCTTCGTGAATCTTTCAAGATTTTGATCACCATACTCAACCTAAGGAAATTTTTCAAAGTTTTGATCACCATACTTGACTTAAGAGAATCCTCTAGACTCCTAGCCATCATACCCAATCTAAGAAAATTCTTCAGGATCCTGACTATCATACTTGGTCTAAAAAAATCCTTCGAGCATTTGGCCATTATACTTAACCTAACAAAATTCTTTGGAATTTTAAATGCCATACTCGACTAAAGGAAATCCTTTGAGGTTTTGACTATCACACTCAAGTTAAGAAATTTTTTTGGTGTGGCAACCATCATTAGGCTTAAAAGAATTCTTCAAAACCTCAATCGCCATTTACAAATCAAAGGTAGACTTCAAACTCCAATTACTTAAACAAGCAAGTTGATTTAATTGACCCAATCACCAAAAACTAAGCTATGTCACGATAACCTAATCAAATAAAATAAAAATATCTCAGGAAAATATGTAAGAGAAATTTATCAAACACAAACAAACCCAACTAAACTAGTTAATCAAAATAAGATAATCAATTTTAGACTGAAATAGGTTGAAATATGCTCGAATTAAGTCTAAAACTAATCTAAAATTGGACTAGGTTCATACTAAAATCAAATTGGTTTAGACTTGAATCCTAATCAGGCTAAATTGGGTTAAAATAGAACCCTATTAGTTCATACATATATCCTAATCGGTTTCAATCGGGTTGACCCATAACCAAATTAGTTTAGGTCTGAACTCTAATCGGCTCCAATTAAGTCGAATCAAAACAAAATCAGTTCAGATCCAAACTTAATCGGGTCTAATTGAGTCTACCTCAAAAGGATCGAACTAGAATCTAATAAAGATCGAATAAAGGAATTGAACTGAAACCCAATAATGGTTGAGCCCAAATCTAATAAAGATCCAATCCAAGGTCAAACCTAAACCCAACAAGAGTCAAAGTCAAATCCAATTAAGATCCAATTAGGGTTGAACCCAAATTTAATTAGGGTTGAACTGAATCCAATAAGAATCCAATAAAGGGTCGAATCCAAACTCAATAAGGGTCAAACCAAAATCCAATGAGAATTCAATAATGATATTGAACCCAAAGTTAATAAAGCTCAAACCTGAATCCAATAAGGATTCAGTAATGGTCAAACTCAATCCTAATAAGGATCAAACAAAATCCAGTAAGGATTAATTCAAGGGTCGAAAAAGAATCAACTTAGGATCCAACAAGAGTCGAATTCAAATTCAATAAGGATCAAACTCAAGTCCAATCACAATCCGATCTAGGTTCGAACCCATACCCAACATGGGTTGAACCCAAAAAGTGTCAAATTCACACCTAATAAGGGTCAAACTGAAAGCCAATAAGGATCTAATAAATGGTCGAACTAAAATCCAAAAAAGATCAACTTGTGTGACATCCCGAAGTACAAAAAGCTCATCTGAAAGGGGTGCTTCTCATCGAAAAGCCTCTCCAAAATTCTTATGTTACAAAATTTGATATTTTGGTCAATAGTGCAAATAAACTCTACCCAAAAAGATAGTCATAAACGCGATGAGTTCAACAAAAGCACTTTTCTCTTGAGGAATATAAGTTGCTGATTAATTAGAATTGTTTATCAAACTTCGTACCAACAACATTTGAGCAAAAGATTTGGCCCAGGTGAGTTGAAAGCTTATATCTTTAACCTCGAAAGAGGCATTTATTTTGAGATAATTAAGAATAGTCAGATTAAGAGATAGTCCCATTAGATAAAAAAGATAGTCATATTATTTTTTTAGCATTTGCTCACTAGTTAGACCAATGGGTATTATTTAAAGACTAACATGTTTTTTTACCAAAATTTGCCCCGATATAATTTGAGGTTGACAAAATTAATTAAAATTTTATCATAATTTAATTTTAAATAAATTATAGTAATTAATTTTATTCTTTTTAGTAAAAAATAATTAAAATTTGAATTTTATTATCTTTTTAAGTATTTAATTGTTAATCCAATTAGGCTAATCTCAAATCAAACGTCCTAAAGGACTGTCAATGTGATGACAGCTAAAAGAGTAATGAAAATAATAAAGCCGGATATGTTACACTTATGGGCGATTGGTTTTGGTTTCCTACTGAATCGAAAAGATTTACTTCCAACAACAAAATGATTTTCATCTTTAACCGTAGAATCTCTATAGAATCTCTTGACATCAAATTAGTTAAAGGTTTAGATTTTAAATAATAATTTGTTTTGTCGCAGGATCTTTTATCCAGTGCACTATTATAAAGACCAACCTCTTCTAAGCTGTGAAGCACCATTCTTCTTTGGCCGAATCCAGAGGAGGAGGATCCATGGCATCATTTCGACTTACCTCTCTCTCATGTCTTGTTCTCCTATCGGTGGGTCTATTTGTTCTCACCTCCGCCACACAAGTGACTCACGACGGCCGAGCCATTATCATTGATGGCGAGCGAAAGCTCTTGTTTGCCGGCGCCATTCACTACCCTCGCAGTACTCCAGAAGTTGGTTTTCAGCTTCTTCTACTTTCTAACCATATTTTACGACATTTTCCTTGTTTTCTCTAATATTAGATGTGGTCGCAGATGTGGCCTGATTTGATCCGCAAGGCGAAATTAGGGGGCATTGATGCAATTGAGACATATGTTTTCTGGAATGGCCACGAGCCAAGGCGCCGCAGCGTAATTTTTTTTTACAAAATAATAATTTAAAATGTATAAACGCATATATATATATATATATATATGTATATGTATTCATTTTTATTTTGTTTACTTGAACTTTTCAGTATAACTTTGAGGGGAATTACGACATTGTAAGGTTCCTCAAGGAAGTCCAGAATGCAGGGCTGTATGCTGTGCTCCGCGTTGGACCCTATGCTTGTGCTGAATGGAACTACGGGTAAACTCGTTAAAGTGTCTAATTTCGTACTAGAGTTTGAATGAGATTTCATAATCTGATCTCTTTTTATACACAGAGGTCTCCCTGTATGGTTGAAGAACATACCAGGGCTTCAATTCAGAACTGACAACCAACCTTTCAAGGTTTTGAATCTTCAAATTAACTCAAATATTATTTGTCTAATGTTGCAATTAGTCTTAATCTTTCTTTGGATACTTTGTTACTCAAACAGGATGAAATGCAAAATTTCACTACGTTAATAGTGGACATGGTGAAGAGAGAGAGGTTGCTGGCACCAGAGGGAGGACCCATCATCCTTACCCAGGTACCACAGCAAATATACATATTTATAATCAATCTGAAGCATAATTTCGAGAAATTTGACTAAAATTTTAACTCCAAAACAGATTGAGAATGAGTATGGCAACATCATGGGACCCCTTGGGGATGCTGGAGTTAGATACATGAAATGGGCTGCAAACATGGCTGAAGCCCAGCACATTGGGATCCCCTGGTTCATGTCCCAGCAAGCTAATGCACCACAGCCCATGGTAATTAATTTCTATCTTTTACCTTCTTCTTCTTCTTCTTCTTATGTGTAAATTGGTAATGGACTTCAACCTCTGTGTGTTCTTGTTGTTAGATCAACACATGCAATGGATTTTACTGCGATAACTTCAAGCCTAACAACCCGAATAGCCCAAAGATGTGGACTGAAGTTTGGCTTGGCTGGTACATACATTATATCAAACATGTCATCTTTTGATTCATCTACAAAAATGGGGCCAAATTTCTAACTAGTTGCTATACATTCTAGGTTCCAAAAATGGGACGAACCGGTGCCACACCGCCGCGCTGAAGATGTGGCTTTTGGAGTAGCTCGCTTCTACCAAACCGGTGGCACTTTCCATTGCTACTACATGGTGAACTATTTTCTTTTGTCCCATGTTATCATTTCAATATCTTTGGAGAACTCCTGTTCCTATTTCCATTGTCTCAGTATCATGGAGGCACCAACTTTGGCCGCACATCTGGTGGCCCATACATCACTACGAGTTACGATTATGATGCTCCTCTAGATGAATATGGTACCTAATTCCATACTTCCCGCAGATAATGCATATACATCCAAATACTAGACATCTAAACAAGTGGAGTGTTGTAGGAAACCTGATGCAACCAAAGTGGGGGCATTTGAAGGACCTGCATTCCGCTCTCAAGACGATGGAGAAGGCTCTTCTCTATGGAGATGTCAAGAACACCAATCTTGGCAATGGCGTGACGGTATTCGATCTTATGTCTTGAATGTATGCTTCTGCTTCATATGTATGGTTTCCTGCAGGCTAATGTGAGTTATAATTGCTACAGGCTACTAAGTATTCTGCTTATGGAACACTCCCTGGCTGCTTCCTGAGCAACACAAACACGACCGCCGATATCACCATCAGATTCGAAGGAAATGAATTTTTCCTGCCGGCGTGGTCTGTAAGCGTTGTGCCTGACTGCAAGAATGAGATCTACAACACTGCTAAGGTAAATTATTTCTGTTTTTATTTACTTGAGTTTTTTATGGTTGAAGCACTTAGTTGCTAAGTTTTTCTCCTTGATAAACAGGTTAACACTGAGACTCATATCATGCTGAAGAAACCTGATCCATGCAAAGAAGAACCTAAGCGTCTGAGCTGGTCTTGGTTGCCGGAGAAGCTCGATGATGCTATCAAAGGCGTCGGTTCTTTCAACGCAAACAAGCTTCTAGAACAGACCTCCACGACCGCTGATTCGAGCGACTACTTGTGGTACATGACAAGGTAACTAGAACCAATCTCATTGATTTAATATCTGTTTTCTCATGATTTTTCAGGTTTACTTACTATTCTATTCTTTTAGTGTGGATCTTAAGGAGCAGGACTGCCAGGAGGCCCAGAACACCATGCTTGTTCGCGTCAACACAACTGGTCACGTCCTTTATGCTTTTGTTAACGGAAAGCTTGTGGGTAAGTTTTTGATATCGAACCAGAAATCCTTCTCACATATACAATAACATTCTGATGTTGATGGTAGAACAATACATTTGTTTATTTTCAGGGTCACAGTATGGCACGCCCGCAAAACTTAGATTTGTGTTTGAGCAGAATGTAACAGTGACGGCTGGCAGGAACTACATCTCACTGCTCAGTGCTACAGTTGGACTACAGGTTAATAAAAGTTGGACTTCCAAATTTCGTAAACACTATTTCGTTATAATATCCTCAGTATCTAACAATACGACTTCTGTTTTGGCAGAACTATGGCACCTACTTCGAGTACGAGCCAGCCGGCATCGTGGGTGGTCCGGTCGAACTTGTCGGTGCGGGAAACAACGTGATTGAATTGTCGAAGAACAAGTGGACATATAAGGTTAAATCGATCTCATTTTAATGTTTTACCTAAATTCTAACTTTCTTATCGGAGAATTCCATAAGTTCGGAACTTGTACCAGATTGGATTGAATGGCATCGACAATAAGCTGTACGCGGAGGAGTGCAACCGTGTAACTCAATGGAAGACGGACTACATCCCAACACTCAAGCCCTTCACATGGTACAAGGTATGCATGCTGCTTCCTCTCTCTTCACATTACTACTTCACTCAGCAGCACTTAATTGAAATATACTTCACTGTTAGGCATCATTCGAAGCTCCGGTCGGCGACGAGCCTGTGGTGGTGGATCTGCAAGGCATGGGCAAGGGCGAGGCGTGGGTGAACGGCAACAGCATTGGCCGCTTCTGGCCCAACTTCACCGCCAACTCTGACAAATGCGGGCCGTGCGATTATCGCGCCGCGTACAGTCCGGACCGCTGTCACACAGGCTGTGGCAAGCCGGCCCAGAGATGGTAATACCACACTAACGGACTCCATTTCATGGTACTACAATCTATACTAGTCTTAATCCGTTGCTTGCTCTAGGTACCATGTGCCGAGGTCTTTCTTGAAGCCCGGCGAGCCGAATACGGTTGTGATGTTTGAGGAGGCCGGCGGGGACCCGTTGAACGTGAACTTCCAGACGGTGACCGTGGGCGCGACGTGTGCCAAGGTAGAAGAAGGGAAGACCCTGACATTGTCGTGTCAGGGCGGTAAGACAATCTCCGCGATCACTTTCGCCAGCTTCAGCGATGTTGAGGGCGAGTGCGGCTCATTCAAGAAGGGCAATTGCGAGGCCGGCGAGGTATTGTCGGTGGTGGAAAAGGCGTGCTTGGGAAGGCCGGTGTGCTCCTTGGAGGCTGTGACGGAGACGTTCGGTGCTTGTGGCGGTTGCGTGGGAGTTGCCAAGACGCTTGCAGTGGAAGCAGCATGCAACTAAACTTTGGATACATCATTTTGGGTCTTTGTTCCCTTCGAATAAATTCGTGTAATTATCTCAATTACCTGCAATTAATAAAAGTTTTCTTTTTTCAAAAATGGAGGATGTTCTTTATAAATGTCGGTAATGCTGAGGATTATCTGCATGAACCGTTCTCCAATTGTAATGCACGATGTTCTTTACAAATATCGGTAACGAAGGCTAAATGGAGGATCTTCTTCTTCTTCTTCCACATAGAAACCTCTCTCCGGTGGTATGCTTTCTATTGATGTTTCTTCTTCTTCTTCGCCATACAATGATCTCACTTCTATTGGTGCAGGCCAACTGCTCGCAGATACAACATTGAGAAAATAACTTAATTTTGTAACTGCTCACAGATATTCAACCTGCACGCCTACGGGAGACCACTTGGTATTGGTAAATTTCTTATAACAATGTTATGAGAAAATGGCAACTTTTCAAAATATGAATCCTTGTCTTATTCTGTTTCAAGGTAGAGAGAAAAGAAGGCAAATTAGAGAGAGAGAGAGAGAGAGAAAGAGAGGTGTTTGATGATGCTGAGAATGAACCAACAAACGAGTGGCCAACATTAAGAAGTAATGTATTTTTCTAGTAAATTCTAAAAATACTCATAAGCTCGAGAATATTTTTAATCGTTTGATCTTTCTTACGACGTGGAGAATTCAAAAATTTTCATAATTTATGAAATTTTAGAATTTTCTAAAATAGTTTGAAATATCCCATTAGGTCTATAAAACATGAATATGTGACCAAAAGTTCGAGAGTTTCTTTGAATGTGTCCAATTCTATCTCTTGTAACTTTTGGTATATTCATTTTTACCCACCAAATCTTTCAATTCCACCCATGACCCAAATTTTCAACATATGGTAGAACAAAAGATGTAAAAGTATTTTTCCTTATCCAACAAAAAGTCATAAATCTCATATTTCTGAAAATCAGGGACAATAATAAAATAATCAGTATCAAATTTCACACTCTTAGAAGAGAATTAGAGAACATGAAAATGAAAGAGCTCGAGACTATGAAGGATTATTTCTCAAAAATTATGGAAATAGTTGATCAATTAAAATCATTTGGGCGAAGACAACATATCAAAAGGCAAGAGAAAAGATATTGATTAGCTTATCAGAAAAATATGATTACATAGTAACAATTGTTGAGGAAGTAAGAGATATCAACAGTTATCAAAGAAGCAAAAAATATCTCCACTCTCTTAATTCAAGAGTTGATGGGCTCATTATTATCACATTAGTAAAGAAAGTTGACACATGAAAGTTAGTAGTTGAAAGTGTCATTCAGTCTAAGCTTAATATGGCTTCTTAGAAAAAAGTTGGTGCTTGCAATGATCACAAAAATGGAACAAGCAAAGGCAAAGACAAGATAAAGCCAAGCAAACCAAAGGGAGAAAGAAATGCAGAAAAAATTACAAGCTTCTCAAACTCAAAATTTTTTGCAAGATATGCACGAAAACAAGTCATAATAGTAATGAGTGTTGGCAAAAAGGATAATCAAAATGCTATAATCGCAAAAGATGTAGTCTTCAAGAAAAAAATTGCAAACTAAAGTTGGAAAGTTGAGCAAACTTTCTCGAGAAAAAATTGAAGAAGGAATTTTGTTCTATATCAATTATCCACAAGTATATGAGTTGGATAAAGTTTGGTACTTTGACAATGGTTATAGTAATCACATGATTGAAAATAAGAAGATATTTCTAGACATAGATATTACCATTATCTAAGGTTCGAATGGGAAATGGAGTAGTAATAGAAGCTAAAAGAAAAGGAACAATAGTAGTTGAAACTAAGAAAGAAATAAGATACATTAGAGGTGTTTTGCTCATACATATGTTCAATAAAATCTATTAATTGTTGGACAATGCAAAATGGATATCTAATCCATTTTGAAGACAACCCTTGCAAAAGATATGATGGTAAGATGAACAACCAATTGATAGCCAAAGTCAAGATGTAAGGGAATAGAAATTTTCAACTGGAGTTTAGAAATATCACAAATATGGCCCTAAAGAGTGAAGTTCTCGAAGAAGCTTGTAGTTTAGATATGTCACAAATCAAGGTGTTGTAGATCCATGCTCCATTATTTGAGTTAGAGGAAGGACCATGCAATAGTATTTGTCATGCCCACTTGATTTGGGACAAAAGACCCGTGACGTACTACAGTTAAGCCTTAAAAGTTGTGATTCAAGAAGAACCCACTTGCCTTCATGTAGTTTAGTAGGTTTTTGCCCCTACAAGTCATAACCGAGGCTTCGTAGCAGCTTTCCATCATTGGGTTGCTCACCAA